>OZ024807.1:29878663-30483663 GCA_964017045.1 Omphiscola glabra | reverse complement strand
AAAACATTAAATATTCCATTGATGATAGTGAAACAAACTAACCAAACAAATCACTACAAACATCGGAGTTTGGTGTTTCTGTACAAATTTATTTTATTTCAAATGTCTTTTTAACATTGATAGAAAATGTATACATTTTTTTTTTTTTTTTTTTTTGCAATATTTGTTTGCCATAATATAGACATTCGTTAACAAAATGTAGTATTTTCATCAGGCTGAATGTGAGAAAAGGGGAGCCATTTTAGTCTCCATACTCTCACAGGAACAGCTGACACCAGTGACACATTCAATGCTTGGAAGACAACGTAGTTCGAAGTTTTCATTTGGTTAGTCTATTAAATTTCTCATACTTTTTTTTTTATACATCATCTTTTATTACAAATTATGTTTCATTTGTTACTTAGTAATGATAACAATGATAACATTGAGAAACATAAAAAACGTTACGAAGCGTAAGAAAAAATAAGAGTTTTTGCATAGTCCTTTTTTTTAACAATTAAAACTTTCACATGCCCCATATTTTTTTACGTAGCACATGCCCTAGATGTATATGTAACTTATGACCTAAATGTTTATGTCAAGGTCATGGACAGTGTGTGTGGGTTGATTTGGGTGAAAGGTGGTATATGAGCGAGGTGAACGATTGTCCTTTCACTGTCGGGTGAATTACTTGTGAGATGTTTCAGGTATAAAAGGGGGTTAACTGTTATGTCGAGAGATATTATTATGTTCGAGAGAGAGGCTGTATTATGTTTACGAACTTGGAGAGTGAACGATCTTGATTCGAGAGCTGATGTATAACTCTTCGCTCTCAAATGGATTGTCGTTATATTTGGAGTGCAAGCTGTGAATATCTACTTGTACATTGATGCTCTGTCAGAGGACTACTATGAATTGTTATCACATCTTGAATAAAATATGCTAGTATACCTTGAACAGTGTGGTTCTTTCTTATCAAAGAGTGTGAGACAGTTGTTGTGAAAGACCTCGACAACGAGTATATTCTTACGGAACAAAGAATATTTGACATGGGGGCCTGTCCAAAACTTGAGTGCCTGTACCTCGCAGCTGTGACCCGCTGATCATGTATCCCGTTACTGCCGCTGTTCCTGATGTTCCCTTTACCTGCTGTTCCTGTACCTCATGATTCCGGTACCTGTTTGCTGTAACCGCTCCTGTACCCGCTGTTCATTTACCCGCTGTTCCTGTACCTGAGGTTTCCTTACTCGCTGTACCTGGACCTGCTGTTTCCTGTAATCGCTTGACGTCGCTGCTATTTCGTCCAGCTGTTGCTGTACGCTGCCGTATGCTGCTGTTTCTGACATTGGACCCATTGCTGAGGTGTTACCTGTTGCTGGGTCGCTGTTTTTGGACACCACTACTACTGTTTTTGCTGTCGCATAAAGCAAGTCAAAGACCGGGTAATTAAAATTAATTAGAAATATTTTGTATTATATTACGCTATTGTTAACCCGTTAGATTTTTCCCGATAGAATTGATGATATTTTGAAATTGTCAAGTTAGAATTTTTCGGATAAGCAAACTTAACTTTACTGTTCTATAGTAGATTTAAAAAACAAAAGTAAGACCGTATAACCTGTAACACGAATGAAAAGTCTAGAAGAACTTATGCAGCAAGCAATAGAGTTAGGATTAGAAGGGGAAGAGGTTAGTGAATATGCCATGGACAAATTAGAAAGATTCGAAAAAGAAGATAGAGAACGACAAGAGCGCAAAGAAAAAGAAGAAAATAGATAGAGAAGCCCGGGAGAGAATCGAAGAAAATAAGAATAGAGGCAGCAGAAAGTCACGCTAATAAAGAGACATTAGTTGAAGAGTCAAATGAGCAAATTGCAGCAAGGCGTGAAAAGGAGAGAATAGCATTAGAAGTAAAGTAATTCATGAATGCAAAATTAAGGGAATACATTGAGACAGAAGAAAATAGTGATCAGGAATATTTAGAGGCAGAGGAAAGCAGAAATCAGGAGCATTATGACAGTGACTATAGTGATTGGGAGGAAGAAGAATGGGCGTGTAATAGTAGAGTAGATGGTAGAGTTAGCGATAATTGTTTTAATCCTTACAATAATTATTATAGTGAGTGGTAAGGGGAGGAAGCAAAAGAAGGTAGGTTTAGTAATAGAGTAGAGGGGAGAATAGACGGTATAGTTAACATTAATTGCATTAATCCTTATGATAGGGATGACTGGTCAGAAGAGGAAATAGAGGATAATGATTATATTTCAGAATGGGAAACTAACAAGGAGCAATTTAGGTGGAATTACCATAAGAAGGCTAGGGAAAATCTAAATGAGGATACAGTAGAAAGAGAAGATAATGATTACATGGCAGAAGAGGCAACTGAAAAAATTCAATTTAGATGGAACTATAAGAAGAAGATTTGGGAAAATATAAATGAGGGTGAAATAGAGAGGCCAATAGGGGAAAGTAAGGGGAATGAAATCAAATGGTGCAGATAAATCAAGTCATGGGTAAAGTTATCTGATACTAAAAATCAAACTGGAAAAGAGAACAACGATAGTAAGCGAAATGACGAATGGGAATTTTTAGGTAAAGGGGAGGATTTTTTTGAAGTAAGTGCATATAAAGCGGATTTTGTTCAGTTAGGGATAGGGGATGAGTATTTTGTAGACAATAGTGTAAATATGCCGGGAATAGTTCAGTCGGGAAAAAAAACCAGGGATCAATTAGAAACTGTGGAGAGTAGTAAGGAAACTGGAGAATTGGTCAAAGAATCTGGGAGAGTAGCGCTTGAAGTGGACTGAAATAAAATTATTTTTTCAGCAAGGGAAAATGAGGTAAATGGGGATATTAACGAGAATGTGGAAGAGATGAGTTATTCCGAGGAATGTCAGGCTATTGTTACTGAAGGTATGGACACTGAGTTTTTTTTGGCTGGTAGTGCTGAGGTAAATGTAATGGAAAACATAGTAGGTACAGATTTTGTAGCTAAACTGGTTAATCTTGATAATGTATCAGATATTAATTTTGATGAACAGGATAATGCTTCTGATGTAGCATTTAGTGATAGAAATATGTTTAGTAATTATGAACAGGACATTCATTTTGATGGAGCACAAGTTTTTGCTTGTGAAAATGTACACGTTGTAAATTTTATGCAAGACAGATATGTTGATAAATATGTTGATGAATTTAGTAGTGATTGTGAATCCTTTGAGTGCACAAACACTCCTGAGTCAAGCTCAGGCGAGTTATGTGTTCAACGAGTGTATTCTTACGTACCAAACAATATTTGACAGTTTCCGTAACACATGTCTAAATCTTTATGTAACACATGCCCTAAATGTTTATGTAACCCATGCCCTAAATTTGTATGTAGCACATGACATAAATGTTTATCTAACACATACCCTAAATGTTTATGTAACTAGTGGCCTAAACGTTTATTTATAAACTGACTTAGATTTTTACTTAGGAAATGATAATATGTTAAAAAATTGTGCAATTCTGAATTTCAATACTTTTAATTAATGCATTTAGTTACAGCATGGGTTGGGGCTAATCATCTCAAAAAAGAAAGAAGGATTATTTGGATCGTTAATAATACAACTATCGACGAAGCCTCTCTGTTGGGTGATTTTTGGCTAGGCAATCATGTTACTCACAGTCAAGATTGTGTAGCCATTGATCACGAATATAAATTGAGGGACTACCACTGCGATGATCAAAATTACTTTATGTGTATGGATGCAATGGAGGGTGAGTAATGCTGATCAATATTACTTTACGTGTACGGATATAAGGAAGGGTGAGTAGTGATTACCAATATTACTTTATGTGTATGAATGTAATGGAGGGTGAGTAGGGTAATCAGCATTACCAAAGAGGGTCAGTAGGGTGATCGACATTACCAAAGAAGGTGATGAGGGTGATCAACATTACCTACGAGAGTAAGTAGTGATGACCTACAATACTTTATGCATACGGATGTTCGCTAATGAGTAGGCCCATCAATCATAGCTAACTGGAGTTTCATCTGCACTATTCAGACACCCACATCTCCTATTAACTATCTACAATTTATCACTATCAATCAACCAATATATCTATTTAAACAATCAACAAAAATCAATACCAATTATTGATTACGAACAGTTTAGATTAAAGAAGAGCTCTTATTGTCTTTAAAAATATTTTTGCGCTGGTTACCGTAGGTTTAAAGTGAAGTGCGAGACAGTAAATACATCGAGAGCTATATTTTCTTATTTGATATGCAAATAAATTTTACAGAAGATTCGGTAACCTTTTGAAAATAGTGTAACAATATGATGTCTCTCACTTATTCGCCATGTCACAAAACAACTGCTTAATGGAATCCTTCAAATAAGTTCTTAATTATTTTAGATCTTCCGCGATGCATTGAAAATCTCACTTCGTGTCTTGTCTGGCATACTCGACGCATGTAGTCGACTTCTGAAATAATTGCACCACATTTAAATTTGCCAGGGTATTTAAAAAAATATTTAAAAAATACAAACACAGCATATACTTTGTTTAATATGGCTTTTATTTTAATTACTTTAAAAAATTGGCTAATTGTGTGTTCTTCATACATCCTGTTTTGTCCAGCCCGTCCACGATACTGTAACAACAGTGACAGTCATGGAGCTGTTTTGTTTGTTGGTCTTTACGAAGATATCACCGTTTCTTTTTGTGTTCTGATGGAGAAGAAATGTGTTGGCGAGCTGATCGTTGAACTAAATGGGCAACGGATCACAGGAAAGCCTAGTTCCTCCAAGTTTCAGGTCGACCTGGTCAGTGACAAAACTGACGATTGGCTATTTGAACTGAACTTGACCATAAAGAACATGCAGCCCGGTGATTACCAGCACTACGTGTTAGATGCAAGTTTCAAAGAAAGCTCTGCAATAAGATACACGTTTACATTACATCATTTGCGTAAGTACGCCACTACTCAATAGTTGTGTTTATATCTTACACTTAACTGAGAGGAACTTGTTCAAACATTGTTATTTTATAAATATATTGTATGCAACTAACATACACTTATTCAAACAGTGTTATTTTATAAATATATTATGTTATTTTATAAATATCTTGTATGTAAATAACATTTACTTATTTAGGTAGTGTTATTTTATAAATATCTTTAACTTAAATAACATATAAGTGTTTAAACGGTTTGTTATGTTTTTATCAATAAGGACTACTACTCAATATTTTGGAATCAATTTAGGAATTGTGGAATACATGGGGGACAGGACATTACTTTATGGACAATCCATTGTATTAATGAACGATTTTACTTTAACGACCACACTATATTTTACTTTATTTAAAAAAATAATATATCTAATTTCCTATGTGTTATATTATGGGGTGTAAAGAATCACTTTATGGGCTCTTCTTTAAAGCTTTACTAATGACACATTTGTAATGCATACATTCAGAGATGTTTCTCAACAATGACACACACAAGACTGGTGACGTCATAAGCATTCAAGTCAACTTGTCATTGACGATACGATGTTTAACCATCGACCTGGGTTTGTCCAGTCGTCTGTCTCTAGCATTCAATGACCGAGAGCTAATGAGTAGTTTTAACCGCACCAGCATTGTGTACGTCATACAAGAGACTGGGTGTGCACACAGCGGACGCTACACATGTCATGAACGGCTCAGAAACAAACAGCTCGACTCTGTAGAGACGATTTATATCAACATCATACCGTGTAAGGAATTATTAATTTTTTTCAAATTTAAATGAGCAAATATTTTAAACATATTGTCCAGAGGCTTCTATCCCCTCCCCCGCCCCAATTTTTTCAGGTGGTAGAAGCCAAACACAGTGCCAAAGCTATGGACTTGGTAAATTCTATGTGTTGATCATTCTTCTTCTTCTTATATTTGAGGGCCCACGATAAATGTATTGATCATGCTAGCTCCTGATTTGAATTCAGAGTTTGCCTTCTCTTAGATAAGTTGCCGTCCTTCCGGGATGTTTGGGTTGTTAACTTTGGTGGGGATTGATGACCAGCTTTTTGGTTTGAGTCAGCTTAGGTCGCTCGGCCACCCAGCTCTCCTCAGTTTAGATGGCTCGGCCAACCAGCACTCCTCAGTTAAGACCGCTCGGCCACCCAGCTCTCCTCAGTTTAGATGGCTCGGCCAACCAGCACTCCTCAGTTAAGACCGCTCGGCCACCCAGCTCTCCTCAGCTAGACCGCTCGGCCATCCAGCATTCACGGTTATTGAATAATATTGATATTAAATTCGGGATTTCACTATGGATACTGTTAAGACTATAAATACAGATACTATTTTACAGCATAGTTGACTATTCAACTATAATTTTGAAAATTAAATTGTACAATTAATCTGAAAGGTCAATAATCCTTCCTCTTTTCAGCAAATAAGTTTATTTCAATACATGTTTTTTATGTTAAAGTTTAAATAACATATAGTTGCACTATTTATTAACTTGACATGGCTTGAACCTAGTCTCTGATATGTTCTTTTTTAAGTCGCAACCAGGAGGGGGGGGGAGATTCACCCCTACCCCCATCTCAACACAGTTATTTTTACAACTTGCTTTTGTTTACTATAGAACTGAATGAATCTTTTAATTGTTCCAAGAGGTAGAGCATGTCTGTACTGTCTTCTGCAATATTAATAATATTACTGCTTAGATCATATAAATATAATAATTTCAGTTTATTTTAATCTTGAAAATATTATATGTTGCCTAGAATATAAAGATATCATATATTTCCTAGAATGTGAAGATATCATGTGCTGCCTAGAGTATGGAAATATTATATGTTGCCTAGAGCATGAAGATATAGTATGTTGCCCAGAGTATAAAGATGTCCTATGTTGCCTAGAGTTTAAAGATATCTTATGTTGCATAGAGTATTATTTAGCAAAATATTTTAGCAATATAATAACCAGAAAACGTCAAAGAACGGTGTAATGTGTGTGTGTGTGTGTGTGTGTTTCTGTGCACCTATTTAACAAAGCCCTAAGTCCTAACACACATACTCAAATAGAGTCTTAGTATTTATTATTTTTAAAAAAAAGCGTGCTGCATTTTTTAAAATAAATTATTTCATGTTTTTGAATTTCTCTATGCATATGAGGAATACGTTTAGAAAAAAAATATTTTAACAATCTTTTTCTAAAGTTTAACTTAATATTAGAAAATGTAAGTTGAAAATTTATGGTGAAAATTTTGAATTATTTCTGGAAGATTACCATTTCTCTAATTTATGAATGACTGTATGATTATGATCGAGGTGGGAAAAAAGTTATAATCACTTCCCATTTACTTTATTTAATATGCACTTTAATTAATTATATGTATATTATGTAGGACCCACTTTGATATACTAAATGATAACCCTTTCACTCGAAGAATCAGTTTTAAAACAGACCTACTACTTTTCTTCATTCTTTCATTATCAGGTCCTGTATTGCTGACAGCTACGGCTAACAATGAAACACTTCATTCTAGACATCTGTTGGTTATCAATAACGGATCTTCCCTGGTCCTGAAATGTTATGCACACACAAACGAATCTCAATTTCAACTGTCATTTGCGAAAGAGACACTTCTAACTTCAGTAAATGACCGATACAAACTTGAGTACGTCAAAGACGAGCTCACCTGTGAAGACAGTGGCGAGTACTCCTGTCTCTACCACAATCAAAATCATATTCTTGATCGGGAAGTAATATTTAACATCCACGTAAATTGTGAGTAGCCATTACAATAATGAATACGATCATTTCGTTTTCTTGATCTAATAAAAACAAATATTTCATAATTAGACTACTTTGTCACATGTCCGTCAGTTGGATGTGCAGGTGACCAAGGTTATATTCAATGGGATGTGCAGGTGACCAAGGCTATATTCAATGGGATGTGCAGGTGACCAAGGCTATATTCAATGGGATGTGCAGGTGACCAAGGCTATATTCAATGGGATGTGCAGGTGACCAAGGCTATATTCAATGGGATGTGCAGGTGACCAAGGCTATATTCAAAAGTGCGTACACGGGTCTCATGCCAGGCACATTTGTGCCCGGTAAGCTTTCCTGCACGTAGAACACACGTGTTTTGGTTTACTAGTGGGATTGCAGACGATTCTGGTATTTCTATCTCATGTGTTTGAAGCAATTTTAGATGAACAAGTGGTCTCAAAAAGTGTAGCGTAGGCACCTAGAAGTATTAGCCCTTGTATGAGTGTTATTTTTATTTCAGTATTTTGACTAATCTTAGCATACATACACATTAAGTCTTATAATTATATATATTGATGCATACTTATATTGGGTTACTGCCTAATACTTGACTAAATATTTATAACCAATACATAGATTGAGTTGACATATTTTACTTTCCAGGTTCATTGTTCATAAGAACATTTCCGTTATGCTATAATGAAAGTAATCTCAGTGATTTGGTTTTACAAGAGCTCGGATCAAACTTAAACCTAACATGTCTAGCTGAGACGTACGCGCTACCGACTACTCTCACTATTACAAAAGATGAACGATATCGCCGGGTGTGGAAAGCCAACAGAACGTCGGTTTCACTGGTCAAACAAGATATCGGTTGTATGGACATTGGGCAGTACACGTGCGAACTTGAAGACATTGTCAGACAGCAAAGACACATAAAGATCATCTGTCTTTGGGTTACAGGATGTAATGAATTATTGTCTATCTCAGGTTTTGAATTAAAATTGAAATTTAACGTAAAGAAAAAACACATTTGTGAAGTCACGGTTAAGAGGAGCAAACAGTTTGAAACTATTTTATCTTTAACTTTATTATTAGTGAGAAATAACACTATGGCTCTTTTGCCTAATTCACATAAATGATATATTTTAATACAGCTGATGAACTATAACTTTACTTTTTTATGAAATCTAATTAAGTAAATATGTTTTGCTAAAATCTAAGTTAAAACGAAATGATAATGAAAAGATTTGTGAATGAATATTATTCTATATATTAAGGGTCCACTATGAAGTTATGCTATGCTATCTTTCAGGTGCTCCGACATTGTGTCAACAAAAAAACACCGAATACAATGTATCTGCTGGCCAAGTCAACAATATGTCGCTACAGATATGCCTACAAATGTTAGGCACGGAGATCATTGGCAACACAGACATCTTTCTAATGAAAGATACAAGAAGATTTCCAATCGAATACAAAAGGAAATATATTTATAGTATAGTAGCCAGTGATCAATCCCCAATACGTTTTTATTTAAACGTAGAAATATTCAATGTTTCATTGGTGGATGTTGGACATTATGAAATGAGACTGTATTTTGACTTTAGCCATTCGATAGTCTACAATTTTAGTATTGCTGGCCATGGTAAGTTCCCTTTATGTTTACATTACAGTTATGTTTTTTTACAATTATTCTTCAAAACCTAAATTTTCTACACAACTAAGTTGCTCAATTAAATAGTTCAACAAAAAAACACACACTATGTAACAAAGTGCAATTCTGTACAGTCCTTTCCATTGTCTTATTAAGCTGAAGACACGGCTGAACTATCTGGGGAAAAACATCTGCTTCTTCCTTTGGGAATACCAATTCTTGTGACAGTGATCAATTTATCTCTTGGTGCGTGCCTCGGATGCTTTGTATTTAAAAAAGGTGGATCAGACGGATTTTATCTTCTTTTCTTTAAATGTCATACATTAAAAAAAAAAAGAAAAAACAACAGAAACGATTTCAAAATAAATGGTTGTTGCCTAATATGATCACATGTCCATAATATAAGCAATATTTAAAAGATAATATTTAATAATGCAGTAAATTAAACCTTAAAAAATAGTTAAAATTATAGTATTTCAAAATGAAAGATAACCAATAGTAACTGAAATGGAATGTAAAAGTCAACTTAAATAGACGTGTAATTGATATACTTGTTATGAAATTTAATGTAAAATAAAGTAGTAAGTCTTTTAACTTAACATTTGATATTTTTTATAGGTGTTAGAAGTAACGTCCATGAGATAATTCAAGACAACACCTTGGATCCAGTCAGCTACAGCACGGATGACCTCTCTCTAATTGACATTGATACGTTAGTGAATGTAGGAGTTCTGGACCCTTATGATAATGCCGAGGATGATGACGTCATTGTTGAAAATGTCCAATGCGCGTCAAATCCTAATTCACAAACTAAAACACCCACTTTACCACCACGACCGGTTACTAGGTCAGACAGAACGACTGATCAATCACAACACGCCGCGATACTTTTACAACACAACACGATACCACTACAACACACAACGATACCCATTCAACACAATACGACACCATTACAACTCCCTCGACCACATTTAAAACCTGAAAAACAGGATATCGATATAAGGAAAGAAATGGACATAGCTATGATAATTGATGACACCAACATTCAGGATATCAGACATGGTCATGATGCGTGCGAACAAGGAGAGATTCAAGAGAATGGAATTTTAGTAGGACTTGGTGTGTCCGTTAATTTAGACTCCGATACTGATGGTCATATACAACACGAGAGGACATCTTTGAATAACCAAATAGAAAAATGTTTAAACAATGAATGGTCATCTTCAAACGGAGATTTTTCGGACCAGTTTAACAGTGGTGGAATACACAGATATATTGATATCAACAACTACACATTGGCTGGAGACAATTATGCAGACCACCAATATTTAAGATTGAGCAAGGCAACGAGGGGCAGTGATCCCGTGCATGCGCAATCAACTGAAATTGCAGGTGTCAATCACAGTGGACCTAATCAGGCTATGCCATATGATGGAGTGGAATTACATGGTTACATAACACCAACATTTGTGAGTACATTCAATGAAGTAAATGACTACATTAAACCGAATAACATGGATATATCCACGGGATTAAATGACTACATTACACCGATTGACATGGGATTAAATGACTACATTACACCGATTGACACGGGGTTAAATGACTACATTACACCGATTGACAATGGGTTAAATGACTACATTACACCAGCAGATATGGATGTGATGAGTAAGAAACAACACTTCTCTGAGTCTAGGCGTAATGTTGCCATCGATGAATCACAATCAAATGATGAAACATCGGCTGTTCACACTCACATCAAACATCATACATCAGACATAGGACATCATACATCTTCCTCACATAAACAGATTTTTAGTAATAAGAATAACATAACCAATGACACTTATATTGTATGTGATGGTGCTGAAAATATTCCAGTAGAAGATGAAAGCTATATCGTTTTTGATTGTGCTTAAAGTTTCAAATTCAAAATTCATACTTCAATGATATTTTCATCTTAGGAATTGTACATCTGAAACAGCATTTACATAATCTTATTGTTAATAGATTCAAATCATATGCAAATACTTGTTTGGTGTATGTTGATGTGTTTTTATACCCACTAAATGGTTGAATGTAACATTTAATAAAGATTGTGCTTTGAATGGAATACAATTTCAATACAAACGCTTTTTCAATATTTTTGCTTCATTAAAAAAGTGCTTTACAAATTGTTGTCATTTAATGACAAAGACAACTATTGATTTCTTCATATTAAAATTCCTAAGGCGGAAGAGCCTTGAATTTCATATGGCCTGACATCCGAAAACGTAAGAGTGAAGTCTTTTGACACCATAAATGGGAATTTCATTATGACAGCATACCTGGTAATTTCATAATTATAGCAAACCTTGTGATGTCATAAGGACAGCAAACTTCACAATTTCCTGACGACAGCATACCTCGTGGTTTCATAATGTCAGCAAAATTTCCAGAATAACTGTTTATAAGGTTGAAACACATGTTATTTTATTGATCGCTGTTTGAAGATCATTGGTTGGGGACCTTTGATTGAAGGCTGTTGCTTGAAGATCATAGGTTGGGACCGCTGGTTGAAGGATGTTGCTTGAAGATCATAGGTTGGGACCGTTGGTTGAAGGATGTGTGTTGAAGATCATTGGTTGGGGACCATTGGTTGAACGCTGTTGGTTGAAGGCTGTTGGTTGAAGGTTGTTGCTTGAAGATCATTGGTTGGGGCCCGTTTGTTGAAGTATGTTGGTTGAAGGCTTTTTTAATTGAAGATCATTGGTTGGGGACCGTTGGTTGAAGGCTGTTGGTTGAAGATCATTGGTTGGGGAATGTAGGTTGAAGGCTTTTGCTTGAAGATCATTGGTTGGGGACTGTTGGTTAAAGGCAGTTGGTTGAAGGCTGTTGGTTTTAGGTTGTTGAATGAAGGCCGTTTGTTAAAAACATGTTGGATTAAGGCCGTTGGTTGTATGGTTTATTGAGAAACATTTGTATATATCAGTTAGAAATGTGTGTGTATGGCAGTGAGCCAGATTGTATTATGGCAAAGAGCAACATTTTTTTGAATCTTTAGCCTACACGCGTGCCCCTGAAAAACCCCCTTGACCTGATAGTGTTTGTTCTTTAAAGGAGACATGGCTTCTAGTACTTCAAGCACACATATCTCCGACCTAAAAAAGATCAGAACCACTGGTGTTAAGATCTATCATGTTACGGAAATATACATTGAATGAATACAATTAATATTCATTTTCATCCCACCAGAAATTTATGAAAAAATGTACAAAATAGCATGTTCTAAAATTTCACCAACAGCATATGAAATAACTATACAAAATATTGCTTTAAAAATTCCGGTCTTAGGATACAATGGGATCATCGTCTTTGTTACTAATTTGGTTTAAGGATGAGAGGAGTGTTTACTTTGGTCAACCAGGTCACCAGTGTTGAATGTGAGCCATGACCAGGTCACCAGTGTTGAATGTAAGCCATGACCAGGCCACCAGTGTTGAATGTGAGCCATGACGTCTGCTGCCGACAACACAACATTGTCAGTTTGATGGCTTAACATATGAAGATCACTTGTTCCCACCTACACGTTTCTGACCTCTTGTTCCTACCTACACATTTTGACATCTTTTTCGCGCCTACACATTTCTGACATCTTCTATCCACCTACACAATTCCGGCATCTTGTTCCCACATACCAACCCCTGATCTTAACTGGTTTACAGGTTTTCTTTACAGCCTCCAGAAGCCAATAGATTATATGCTGACGATGTGGAAATCGATTTGTTAAACACAGCAAGGTCAGTATTTGCAAGTTGGCGCATTAAGTATGTGTACAAAGTTTGAAAACAAATCTGTTTGATGTGGGGGAAAGGTGGAAAATAAGAATGACACGTTTTAAAAATGATAAAATTCACTTGAACTCTTATGGCGCTAAGATTTTTGTAGGATGAATCTTGTTTTATTTTTAAAGACTATGAAATGATTGCGTGGATGTTGTCTGCTGACGGCTGTGTAGAGGTGCTGTTCAGCTTTTGTCACTTAATACTCTATCTGAATATAATGTGGCTAAACAATGACTAAACTATAACTACAATTTGAAAAGAATGTGACTTTTATCAGACTAGATTGTGACTACAATATGACTAGAATGTGATCATGTGAGTATACTGTAACTGCAATCTGAATAGATTGTAACTAAAATCTGACAAGAATATGTCTACAATGTTACTAGACTTTCACTGCATTCTAACTATATAAAAATTAATGTATTTATGTATGTATGTATGACTCGTATGCGCTACAACACCATTCATGCCATTGCGATAAAGCTTTGGTGAGTTGGCCCTAAATTCGTTGTTTTTTTTCTAATATGAGTTATGTAAAATAATTTTTGTATGCGCTCCTATACCATCTATGCGATTGCGATAAAACACTGTTAAGTTGTGCGCACCCCCGAAAAGGTTTCTGAATTATTAAAGCCATTTTTAATTATCCCGTTTTGAGCCAGTGGCCATATTGTCTTTTTTTCTCCTATGAACTATATCAATATAATTTCTACCGTTTCTCAAAACTTGAGCACATGGCTCAGATGACATAATGCTTCAAATCAAATTTTAAAAATAAGTAATACACTTTATCTCCTAGTCCTATCATAGAGAGTATATTCAACTCTCCACAATCAAGAAAGTCATAGGTTTCAGTCATAGAGTGTAAGTAATAGGATAATCTTACAGAAAGTTGACTGCTCACAGGAAAACCTGTCAATAATGCACAGGACGTTAGTAATTCAATGATACCTGTAAGTGGGTGTCATAGGTATGCTCTCACAGTTGTTATTTTGGTACGTAAAACATATTTAGTTAGAGATTATGTGTAGCTGTATATATTGTGTGAGAATGTTGTGACGTATTTGGGTAAAGGGAAATGTTGCGTTAGTTTTAGTTGTTGTTATCGTGGTATGTAAATGTCCGTTAGACAAGAGGATGTTGTATAGTTTGTTTGGCTGGAACTTCATTAATATATACTAACGAGAACCAGGCTTGCGTTGCAATGCCACTAAATGAAAAAAGGGTTTGTGTTTAAATTAAGTTTTAAAATATTTTTTAAAATAGAAAAGATGTATTTTTTTCCCTTCTAGTGTGTACACAAATAAATTAGACGTTTTTTCGAGGCGTGAGCAGGCAACAAACAGCTGTCCACGTGAGAAGCATAGATTTTAAAAATTTAGACCACACACTTGTAGCGATTGATCCACCCAAATTATATTTATATAGCTCAAATATTTATTATTTTTAAAATAAGGCCCTCGGCCCTAAACACATAATTTTAAAATAATTGTACTTATGTCACACACAAACTGAAATGTCGTTTGTATTTGATTGATTTCTAGCCACCCATGCAATAGCACTGATTAAAATTAGATTTGTAAATGCTTATGTAAGAAAATAATTATTTAGGGCCCCCGGTCCTAAAAAAGAATATTTCAAAATGGATAAGCTAATTCATAAAACTTTGGTGCGAACAACAACTTACCAAAGTTTTATCTCAATCGGATGAATGGTATAGGAACGCATAAGGAAACAATATTTAGCTTATAAAAGGGGGAACAAATAATTTAGATTCCCGGTCCCAAAACAGAATATTGTAAAAATGTGTGTAATAATTCAGAAACATTTGCATTTTTTAAAACAATTCACAAAATGTTCATCTCTTTTAGATTAATGGTATAGAAGCACATACGGTATATACGTATATACATTCATTTTTATAAATATTTAGATATAGTTAAATAATAAATATAACTTTTTTGCAATTATTCAAGGATGATCTGTCTCTCTGTGTGTCTGTCTCTATCTGTCTGACTCTCTGTCATTCTGTCTGTCTCTCTATATGTCTGTCTCTCTGTGTGTCTCTATGTCTCTCTGTCTGTCTCTCTGTCACGCTGTCTTTCTCTCTGTCTCTTTGTATATCTCTATGTATCTCTGTCTCTGTCTCTCTGTATGTCTCTCTGTCTATCTCTGTCTGTCTCTCTGACTGTCTATCTGTCTGTCTCTCATTCTATATATGTCTCTCTGTCTGTCTCTCTGACTGTCTCTCTTTCTGTGTCTCGGTCTGTCTCTCTGTCTGTGTGTCTGTGTGTCTCTCTGTCTATATATATGTCTCTGTGTCTGTCTCTCTGTCTATATGACTGCCTGTCTGTTTGTCTGTCCGTCTGTCTGTCTGTCTATAGAACTATCTATATATCATCTACCTATCATCCAGACATGTTTACCCTCAAAATCTTAAAATCGTACAATATCATGACAACATCATTCAATACATTATCTTAATATTAAAAAAAAACACTCAGTATACATAATGTATACGCCTCAAAATCGTAGATTTAATTCAAAATCGTAAGAGTAAACAGTATCTACCTACCAACCTACCTACCTACATACATACCTATCTTTCCATCCATCCATTTATTCATCCACTCACCCATCCATCCATCCATTCATACATCCATTAGTCTATCTATATTTTATCTATATTTCTATATATCTATCATCTATTTGTGTATTTATCTGTCTGTCTTACTGTCTATCTCTCTATCTCTCTCTATTTTTAATAATTGAATTTTTACTTGTGTAAAGTGATTGGGTTTTGATATCCTATGATATAATTATGTAAATGGATATACATTTTGTTAACGCATCGATTTTCTTATTTGTACATATGAAAAATTAGAATATTACTTTTTTTTTTCAACTGTAATGTCCTTGGATTGAAAGATATTGTCATCCAAGTAAAAATGCTTTTTTTCTTATCTAGATGAGTGATAAGTACAAATGCTATTTGGTTACGTAGTTTTGCTGCATCAATTTAATTAAACGGCATATTTTTATTAAAATTATTTTTTTTAAATGTAGAGTTTCTACTACATTATAAATTTCATGAACGTTTATTTTTGGATTTAATGAAAGGTACAAACGTATTAAATGTTAAAAATACAAAGCTAAATTAGTATTTAATTGAAGAAATTCAAAAAGCAATCAATGCTATTTATTAATTTTACTTTTAAGAATGGGAATAAACACTATCAGTTTTGTCACGCTCTTTTATTAAATCGGACAATTTTAGCTTTGACTATATAGGCAATTCGCAATATTGCGTCATTGAGTGATTATTTAAAGCTGATTATTTTTTTTTTATTTCGCCTTATTGACAACGCTCTAAAGAACGCACTAATAACAACTGATTGTTTTCCCGATAAATGTGATTACTGTGTAATTGTTTGATCATATTTTGTTTTTATTTTATTTTTTTCATAACTTTTAAACGCATATAAAATGCTTAAGATAGTTCCTTAATTGTTTCTTTATATGTATTTATAATTTATAATAATAATGCTTATACTTTTTCTAAAATAAAAGGGGATATAGAATATTTTTTGCGAATGTAAATTTATACGATTTCCGTAATTTAATAGAACATATCTTCGATTGTTTTTAAGAGTCCGAACGTATCAAAATATTTTCGAGTTTTAGCATAGCTCATTCTTCTATATTAGCGAGAACCCGGCATGAGTTGCATGAAATAGTGTTTGTGTTTTAATTGAGTTTTAAAGTAATTTTTAAATAGAAAATATGTATTGTTTTTTTTCCGTCTAGTGCGTACACAAATAAATTAGAAGTTTTTTCAACGCGAGAACAGGCAACATATAACTGTCCACGTGAGAAGCGTGTATTTTAAAAATTTAGTTCACACACTTGTAGCGATTGATCCACCCACGCAGTAGCTCTGTTTTAAATTATATTTAGATAGCTCAAATATTTATTATTTTTAAAATAAGGCCCCCGGCCCCAAACGTAAAATTTTAAAATGGTTGTACTTTTGTCACACACAAACTTAAATGTCGTTTGTATTTGATTGATTTCTAGCCACCCATGCAATAGCACTGATTGAAATTATATTTGTATAGCTCATGTAAGAAAAAAATAATTTGTGGCTTTGGCCCGAAAAGGAATATTTCAAAATTTATAAGCTAATTCAGAAACTATTTGTGCGCACAACAACTTACTAAAGTTTTATCGCCATCGGATAAATGGTATAGGAACGCATACGGAAATTATATTTAGCTCATAAAAGGGGGACAAAAAGCATTTAGGTCCCCGGTCCCAAAACGGAATTTTGTCAAATGTGTGTAATAATTCAGAAACATTTGCATTTTTTTACAATTCACACAATTTTCATCACTTTGGATTGATGGTATAGAAGCACATACGGGATATACTTATAAATGAATAAAAATAGATTACCGAATTAAGATAACTTTTTTGCAATTATTCAAGGATGATCTGTCTGTGTGTCTCTCTGTCTGTCTCTCTGACTATCTCTCCTTCTCTCTGTAGCTCTGTTTGTCTCTCTGACTATCTCTCTTTCTCTATGTCGCTCTGTCTGTCTCTCTGACTATCTCTTTTTCTCTCTGTCGCTCTGTCTGTCTCTCTGACTATCTTTCATTATCTCTGTCGCTCTGTCTGTCTCTTGTCTATCTCTCTTTCTCTCTGTCTGTCTCTCTTTCTCTCTGTCTGTCTCTCTGTTTCTCTGCCGGACTATATGTCGCTCTGTCTGTCTGTCTCTTTGTCTCTATGTTTGTCTCTCAGTCTGTCTCACTGTCAGTCTCTGTCTATCTCTCTGTCATTATGTCTGTCTCTATGTCTGTCTTTCTCTATGTCTGTTTGTCTCTGTGTCTGTCTCTCTGTCTGTCTCTCTGTATGTCTCTCTGTCTGTCTACATCTCTGTCTACATCTCTGTCTGTCTGTTTTGTCTATCTGACTGTCTATCTTTCTGTCTCTCTGTCTGTCTGACTGCCTGTCTGTTTGTCTGTCTGTCTGTTTATCTACCTATTTACCATCTACATGCCTGCCTGCCTACCTACCTACCTACCTGCCCACCTTCCTACCTACCTACCTAACTACCTACCTAAATATCTACCAATCCAGCTACTATCTTAGATAATCTATCTAACAATCTATCTATCTACATATCTCCCTACCTACGTACCTACAAATCTATCTACCTACTTACTTACCTACCAACCTACCTACCTTTCTATCTATCTATCTATCTATCCATCCATCCATCCATCCACCCATTCATCCTCTCACCCACTCACCCTTCCATCCATCCATCCACCCATTCATCCTCTCACCCACTCACCCTTTCTTCCATCCATCCATACAGCTATCTTTTATCTGCATCTCTATCTATCTATCATATATCTGTATTTTTGTCTGCCTGTCTGTCTGTCTTTCTATCTCTCTATCAAATAAAATCTCTATTTTTAAAATTAAATTTTCACTTGTGTAAAATGATTGGGTTTTGATATCCCTGGGGATAATTATGAAAATATTTTTATGTTTTGTTAAAGTCATTGATTTTCTTAATTGGTTAACATATGTTCATATGTAAAATGAGAATATAGCTTATTTTTTTACAACTCTGAAATGTCATTGGATTGAAAGATATTGTCATCCAAGTAAAACTGCATGAACTCAATTTCCTAGCATCGATATAAATGTATCGAAGAAGGTTAATTTTTGATCTAAAATTTATTCTGAGGCTTATCTTGTGCTGCACTGGGCAAAATGACTATATAGTGTATAGTGGGCTACACAGAGTTTAAAAAAAATAAAATCATCCACTGGATTGTAGCCCCCTTACTTACGCAGAAGATTTTTTTTGCATTTAATATGCTTATTTCTTATCTAGATTAGTTTTGAGTGGATTAAAAATGTTATCTGGCTATTTTGTTTTGCTACACCAATTTAATTAAAAGGCATATTCTAATTAACATTATTTTTAAATGTAGAGTTTTTACTACTTTATAAATTTCATAAAATTGTATTTTTTGAATGAATAAAAAGTACTAACTTATTAAATGTTAAAAATACAAAGCTAAATTAGTATTTAAGTTTAGCAATTTGAAAGCAATCAATGCTATTTATTAATTTTACTTATAAGAAGGGGAATGTACATCATCAGTTTTGTCACGCTCTTTTATTAAATCAGATAACTTTTAGCTTTGGTTAAATAGGCAATTCGCACTATGACATCATTTGCGTTATTATTTAGAACAAATTAATTTTAATTTTATTTCGCCTTATTGACAACGCGCTAAAGAACGCACTAACAACAACTGATGTTTAGGTTTTCCCGATAAATGTGATTACTGTGTATTTCTTTGATCATATTTTTTGTATTTAATTTTTTTTTTTATAGCATTTAAAATGCATATAAAATGCTTAAGATAGTTCCTTAGTTGTTTCTTTATATGTATTTGTAATTTATAATAATAATACTTAAACGTTTGCTCAAATAAAAGCGGAAATATAATATTTTTTGCGCATGTAAATGTATTCGATTTACGTAAAATAATAGAAAAGAACTATGCTAGTTTTTAAGAGTCCGAACGTATCAAAATATGTTCGGCTCTTTGAAGTTATGTCCCTATAGCTCATTCTTATATATATAAAGGAGAATAAACATTGTTGCGCAACATACTGTTCGGTCTTAATGTATTGATATTAGTTGAATTGTTTACGCTGACCCATGAGATGAGGTAGGGCATAGATTATCAAAGTACACATGTATAGTCATTGCTAGTCATTACATGGATTTTAAAATCTTACAGGTCTTACAAAAAAAAAAGATAGTAAAATTAAACGTTTCGTCATTTGGGGGCTAGTCCGCACTGAAGCTGTGAAGTATCATCCTCGCAGAGGTATGTATTCCCTGTCATACTATGATACAATCTCATTCTTGATACGCGATTGCAACAGAAATAGTGAATACCGCTTATTGAGAATGGTTACTATCGATAATATCATGATTTTGGCGAGAAAAAATTTGCATAATAAATAATTAACTAAATACAAATAGTTACACACCTAAGAATACGATTTTAATATTTCATTATAAAAATATGTGATAAATAATTCCTTTTCTCCTTCATCAGAACATGAACACAAAATTAAAAATAAATCATATCATAACCTATTTTTTGTAAAAGTTGCAATATAAAGATTCTAAGTAAAGAAAACCTAAATTATGTCAAAATAAGTATAATGGAACAGTTAATTAGCTACGGCATAAAATAAAATAGTTTAACAATCAGAAGCCTAGATGTTGTCAAATTTAAAAAAACAAACGACAACATATTAAATGAGTTGCTCTAATTAATTAGTCGGGAAACATTTTTCAATAAATAAACATTTTATTATGATATCTTCATTTATAAAATCATAAACATTAATCCTTTCAATGTCTATGCAATTGCAACACACGCGATTTTTTTGTGTCTTTCTGAAATTTAAGTTATTGGTATAAAAATAGTTCCTGGTTTGAGTTAGCGCACTTGCCAGGGGCCTTCGCTATTTCAAGGTCGTTATTTTAATGCTTCTATATATACATTACGAAATACTATGAACAGCAGTGTTTTCAAAACTTCATCTGACCAGCAGAATGACCAGAAAATGTCGGTGTCCCATAAATGTTGTCTACATTTCCTAACACTATAATTATTATAGGAAGCATTTGAAATTTGTTTTATTTTTTTTTTGAATATATATTTTTGTAATGCATTATGTGTCATTACATTATGTTTAAGCAATTAATATGCATAAAAAGAACAATGGGGTGAATTTACATGGTTGTCAAGGGTATGAAATCACTATAGTTATGTTTGTATGTATAACATGTTGAGTTAGAGAGTATAGGTGTAGCGTTGTATATTGTGCGAGAATGTCATGACGTATTTGTGTAGGGGAAGTGACGTGCTAGTTTTAGGTTGTGATGGTTGCGGATTGATGGTCGTTAGACTGAGCGTTGAATTGTGTGTTTGTCTACTTCTACATTATTGTATGTATCCAGAAGAGATACTTGATTACAGAATAAACAGTATTGGACAATTAATCCAGTTGGCGTTAGTATATCGGCATTGGTTATTATTGTTACACTGGCCCATCGGATGAGATAGGGGCATGTTATACTAAAGAATATATACATAGTCGTTACTGACTGAATATATGTATATTAAGATCAGATAGCCACTACACAAATATAGTGTATGATCGAACATCTCGTCAATCTTATAGTAAGAACGAGCGTCTCGTCAATGGTTAATTACAATGAAGAAATACTGAAGTTAGAACGTGATCTGAAAGGGTAAAATACATATACATCTAATTGAGTAAGAATGCCGGACCCGCTAAAAGTTTCAAAATGCTATACAAAGTTGCGAATATTTATTATAATGTTAAAGCTCATAGTATATTTCATTATTTAAAGAAACTATTGAGTTATACTATATCTTCATAAATTCTTATCGACTAGATGGAGACATTTACTATTGGGTATATCTGTATTTCAGGTGGTAGATTGTCCTATGAGTCTTAATGGTAATACATTTTCTAATGGATCTATCTTTATTTCAGGTGGTAGATTGTCCTATGAGTCTTAATGGTAAGACATTTTCTAATGGGTCTATCTTTATTTCAGGTGGTAGATTGTCTTATGAGTCTTAATAGTATTCATTAAGCTGTCTTTTAAAACTGGACTGCTTTTGAATTGTTGAGATTAAATCCTTATTAAAAAATAAAAATAAAAGTGTAGATTATTTTGCTTTTGATATTTGGTTTTCTCCAAACATGTCAAATATAATTCAAATAAGTCTCTCAAAAAATTATTGAAACTAACTAAAGTATAATTAAATTTCAAAAGCACATTAAAGCATTAAGAATGCTTTGTTATAGGGTTCTCTGACTAAATTTAATTTAGAAATTTAATATACCAAACTAAATGTTATGAAATGCGTAATTAACTAATAGAAAAAGAATATTATATATATATATTTATAAATTAGGGCTGCTAAATTTAACGACTAATTAATCGATTATTCGTTAAAAATGTTTAAAGATTACATTTTTTTAACGATTAATTGACCCATCACTTAACCCATCACTTACAAATGCACCGGAAGTCTAAAAGTAAAAAATGGCGGCCGAGAAATATAAACAAATATCCGGACGAACTATTGACTGGCGGGAATGTTGAAAATGTAGATAAAGTTTATTGTATACATTGTGAGAAATCGTTTGCCTACCATGGTTCTAACACTTCGCTTACGTATCACCTGCAAAGCAAACATCCACTACAGTATCAGAAACTTAGGCTGAGAACGAACCTGGTCACGTATTGAACAACAAATAGAAGTTGATACTCACGATGAGCACATGGAGACAGTTGCAACGGATGGTGATGGCATTGACAATTAAAATATATGTGAACCAAATGAAAAGCGTATTAAGCTAATGGAGTCTGACTCAGACACAGAAAATGACAATAACTCTTCTGATGAATTACTGCGTTATAAAATGGAGATGAAAGTTCCTGAATACGTTGACCCTCTACAATGGTGAAAACTTAATGAATACCGATATCCGAAATTGTCATTCCTTGCCAAGATCATTGTGTGCAAACCAGCTACCTCAGTTCAATGAGAACGATTGTTCCGCTCGGCTGGTTATATTGTCAATAAGACACGCTCATCACTTGAACCAAATAATGTCAACACACTTTTCTGTTGCCGTAGTTAGTTAAAAGATGACATATAAACGAGACATTCCAGTGTTATTTAATAACTGTTACTTATGACGCTATAAATTTTAATTGTTGGATTTAATCGAAATTAACTATTAATTAATAGCTAATTTTTCAAAAGTTAATTATTAATTTTAAATTAATCGTTAACAGCCCTAATATAAAAATATTCAATTTTTTAAATTTCAAACACTGAGCATAGCGAAGAAATAACAGAAACAATAGACCTCCACGAAAAAAAAAAAGGTTCCATTTAAAAAAACAAACAAAAACAAGCGGTTCAACCGTCTCAAAATGAAAGGACTTTTTTTATAATAGTATATTCATTAAAATCATCCTTTAAAAACAGGCAACGATGAACTCTGTCTGAAAGCTGTAACTTGATTGGTCTTGAAGCAGGCTGTAATCTCATCTTTATATCCAATGAGTCATTCAAATATCTGCAGACGTGCTTGTCAACAGAACAGTCACAATCTAAAGTAAATTATTTACTAAATTGTAAAAGCCAACACAAATAATTTATATTATTTTTCTGCATGTAATAACTTATTTATTTATGTTTGTTGAAGCGTTGTTGATTTTAGATTTTTAAAAAGCCCTTCACTGCAAGGTTTGGAGCAGAATTTAATAACTTAAATGGATGTAACTACTAATAGAAAAAATGATTTAGAGAATGCAATGCCCAGGTCTTTAAAAAAAAAAAAATTATTACCACGACAAGTAGACTTAATTTACCCCAGGGCTCGGTCTTAGGCCCGGTGCTTTTCACTATGTACGTTCAGCCCATGGGTGCAGTGATGAAGCAGCTTGACATGGTATATCATATGTTCGCGGATGATACCCAACTTCAGAAATCCGTGATCCCCTCTCAGTTCCCTCAGCTTCTTAATATGACACAGAAGACAGTGGAGTCTGTTAAGCACTGGATGACAATAAACAAGCTCAAATTGTATGATGAAAAGACTGAGGTGATCCCCATTGCTACCGCTCAAAAAATAAAATCTTTAAAAGATCCTCCATCCTTTACTCTCCCAGGCGTGCAGCTTGAGTTTGCTCAAACAGTGCGAAACCTGGGTGTCTACTTAGACAGAACACTAACTATGGAAAATCACATTAACATGATTTGCAAGGTGATTTTTCTAGAGCTGCGCAGAATTAGTCATATCAGACCCTTCTTAACGTTGGATGCATCAAAGAGGCTGATGTCTGCATTCGTGCTATCAAGCATGGACTACTGCAATGCTCTCATGGTGGGTCTTCCAGCTACGCTCCTTGATAAAATTCAAAGAACACAGAATAATGCGGCTCGAATTGTTCTTCGTAAACGCAAATTTGACCATGCTAAAACTCTTCTGATAGAATTGCATTGGCTGCCGGTCCGCTCTCGCATAGAGTACAAAATCGCAACTCTGTGCTACCGCTGCTTGCATGACCTGACGCCGTCCTATCTCCAAGCGCTCATGACCCCTTATGTACCCACTAGACAACTCCGCTCATCCGATAGTGGCAAACTCTCGATACCGCGTGTTCGCCTTGAAACTTACGGAAAGCGCACGTTCGCATTTGCAGGCCCAACCATTTGGAACACTGTTCCTCACGCTCTCAAAAACAGCCAGACGCTGGAGTCCTTCAAAATAAAATTAAAAACTCATCTACTTCGCAAACACCTGCTGGAATGATGTTGTCTACCATCTTTTCCAGCTT
This sequence comes from Omphiscola glabra, assembly GCA_964017045.1. NCBI lineage: Eukaryota > Metazoa > Mollusca > Gastropoda > Lymnaeidae > Omphiscola > Omphiscola glabra. The sequence goes on along the minus strand of OZ024807.1, from coordinate 30,458,930 downwards.
GTTATTATCTCCCAGCTTATTAGTTTTTGTACCGTACTTCGAGCCTTTGGGGATGAAGCGTGATTTTTCAAATGAACGTTATTATTATTATTATTATGTGTAACTCTCTACCAATATACAGGCTGCGTTTATACGTTTATATTTTAAATGTCCAACATTGTAAAGGATGGATCATTAACTTAATTGTCAATAGTAAAATGACTGATTTTAAATTTGGAATTCAATCGTATGTGACAATCATGCACCGACATGTTGTCTTTAACCAAACGAGTAATATTAAATTGTGTGACTTTTAAAAACATTACTACATTACGCACTATCACATAAATTATGAATACTGACCTTTGTAAGAAAACTGATGCTTGGATTTGAAATCCGATACACTCTAAACGTTCAGATCATTTTTAAACCTCCTCCATTCTGCAACAACAAAATAAACTAATATAAGGCAAGATTCTTTCAAATGAAAACTTAAATTGACCTGTAATTCTTAAATAGAATTGAAAGAAAAGTTATGGATTGGAATATGGTAAGGCATTGATTTTACATATTGTCGACGTTTTAGCAATTAAGAATTTAGTTTTAAATGCACGAGCGCTTTAGAGAAAAATAATAATAATATTTCCCCTGCAAGTATATTGTTGGGACTCGTTAACCTTGGATGGCACTTATCTTTGAGTAAGAAACCTCTGAAATCGAAACTGGAGAAGGGGTTCCGTTGGCGGTATGACAGTGACACGATGTAAGTTCTGTAAAAAAACAAAACACTAAACAATGAGGTTAAAAGAATGAAGAGCAAAGTAAGGCACGCAACATCAAAACAAAAGGACTGCTAATGATCTACTATATGGCGGTCTAATGATCTACTCTATGACGGTCTAATGATCTACTCTACTGCGGTATAATGATCTACTCTATGGCGGTCTAATGATCTACTCTACTGCGGTCTAATGATCTACTCTACTGCGGTTAAATTCTTATTGTCTTGATCAAATACTTGTCATTAATCAAATAGACAAGGGCGAGAGAGTGAGACAGCAGAATTGAACTAATCTGTTCCACTGTAAACAATAATATAGATCCAGCCAAGGCTAACTATCAAATCAAAGCACTGGTTTTTATCACATTCGAAAGGCGAACACTAATATTAATTACAATATACATCGCTTACAGATTGGTAGTGTCAATGATATAAAATACTTTGTTGAGACTCTAACTCTCATATTAACTGGTGGGGTGAGTCACGGCCAGATCGCGTGAGTTTTTTCAGTGTCTATTTTGATGGTGTTACGTGAGCGATCGTGAGTTTGATTCTTCTTTAATACCCCCACGATTTTCTCTCAGCCACTCATAACCGTGGTGGTGTGTAGAGTAGAACCACACGAGGACAACAGTGTATGGAAATGAAAGGAGTTTTTTGTTGTCTTTTTTTGAGTAGACAGTGACCAGTTCTGTGGATCGTGTGTGTGATTTTAGTTTTTTAGAAAGAGTGTCATTTCTGCTGATTGACGAGAGTTCTTTACAATTTTCGCAAGCAGTTATATACTTATATTTGGTCATAGTATATTTATGATTTCTGGACACTTTTAATTTATATTGAACACCAATGATTATTTCTCGTGCATTTGCCACTGTCATGCATATGAAGCGAATAAATACTAAGAAACCTGAATCTTTGCCCCTTTAGCTTTGATATCTGAAACATTCAATACCTCAGCTTAGTAGGGCACTGAAGGTCATTCAGCCCATCAGCCCCGTAGAGCCTTGAAGGTCATTCAGCACATCAGCTTTGTATGGCCTTGAAGGTCATTCAGCATATCAGTTCTGTAGGGCCTTGACGGTCATTCAGCAAGTCAGCTGTGTAGGGCCTAGAAAGAAAAGGTGTTTTAGACACATTTGTTTATGTGGCCATACACAAGGGACCGACCTCTAGACAACGCACATTGCGTCACAGGGTTAAAGATTTTGCCTTGACATGCTCTAAAATATCCCGTGTCATCTTAACACGCTATAGGTGTCTTCTCATCAATTTCAAAATACAAATATTTTAAAAGATTTCACGTCAAAGGCTTAACACAAATACAACCAGGGGCGTCATGTCAGATTTGTTCAAGGAGGGCTGGGGCAAAACCAAAACTTTATCGGCTGGTTAAATTGTTTATTACTGAAGGCACCACATCACATAGCAATTTTTACAAAAATGCGAATTTAGGGTGGGGGGCAAATGCCCCATCCTGCCCTACCCAAATGAAGTCTCTGAATAAAACTAGGGACTTTCTTTAGTATGGAAAAGTATCGTTAGAAAACAAAGTTATATGCATCATTATAAGTCAAAAATAGTAAGTTATTGACTTATTTTAACCTATGCAATATACACGCTTATTGGCAAGTAATAATAAGCCAGTTGTCTACTATTTTATAACATCGTATGTGTACAGAATAGGACTATTAAAAACTATAAATAATACATCACCATCCATCATCTCGCATGCTTACAATAATAACTATATACCTTATCAGGTTAGTCTATATGTTAGGTCTAACCCTATTAGGTTAGTTTAAAAGGCATGTTTACATTTTATTTACCATTTTTCACGCATGAGAATTGAGAGGAATAACCATAAACAGAATCGCCACGTGTCGTAACACGATTTCGATCGCATCAAAGATATTTATGCTTAAAAGTATATAAAAATAAATAAATGACCATTAGCGTTCTAATAATATTACCTGTTTCATCAAGATTTAAATCTAAAAAAAAAAAAAAACAATGTCCGGTCCTCGAGCGGTGTAACGATGCTAGCAAAACGGGTCTCAAAATTTTAAACAGTAGAGTCTTTTGATATGAACGGCAATGGATATAGTCTAATCAGTTACGCTCCATTTTGCTTGATTAAAACAGAATGTTTTCTCTAAATTTGAAATATTATAGTTCAAACTAAAGTGTGTACGATTAAATAGCTCCGGGATGTAGGTACGTTATTTATTGTCAAGTAAATATTGTAATACATTATAACAATTCATTCAAAATACACATGTAGATATAGTGTGTAGATTATAACAAAAATGTGTTAATGCAACGAAAGGTGTAAATTTTACTTTAAATTTAGAAAATAGTCGCTTAATAATTATTTACAACAAATGAGTTATATTAAACATGTCAATGTATATGAAGTAATAAAAACGATATGAATAGAAAGACAATGTCTTTTTTTAAATGTAGTTTTGCGAATGAAAATGTTTCTATAATATCAAACAAATTTTAAACTTAAATTTATATTTTTCTTTGTAAGATATTTAAATTTAGTGAATTGAATGAACAAACTATACCTCTAGACTTATCCATACATAGAAAATGATATCTATTGTTACAATGATAGTCATGTAGAAGTTCCGATCTCGAAAAAATAACACAATCTTCATCAAGATTATCTGGCTGATTTTGTCCCCATAGGTTCGATCCACGATCAATTGCTGCATTATTTGAGATCCATCTAAATGTTCCTTCCACATCGATATCGTTGGCACCAACCCACACTGTAACATATAACAATGCACCGATGACGTGTTTAGCCTAGATATACACACATGCTGCATCAGTAGACAATAAAAACTTTTTAATACGATTAAATCCAGATTTTTTTGTTTTTATTTCAGGAAATCTCAAATCAAAGTGTATCGTATAAAGTAAACTTTAATTAATACCCATCATATCATATCTTTAACCGTCGATAAATGTATGCGGATTGAATAGTTTGATAATAATTCTGATTTGTTTCTTTGATATGCGGAAAAGTAGAACAACATTATACCTGATGTATTAATTTGAAGTCCAGACAGAATGATTTGTATTTGTTCCAGTGAATCAATTTGAGCTAATACAACTCCATTCATCTCACAGCCAAACTGTTAATAAAAGGATATATAATTTAAAATGAACTATTTGATATTTAAACCCATTTGAAAAATTCAACTAAACATAGACTTCTGCTTCCGGAGAAGAGTTTTACATTTGCATTTGAAATTTTAAAAATGTCTTTAAAATGAATTCTTCCAGAAATTTGTGATTTCAATACTTAATTCATTTTTAACTATAATAATAATAATTTTATTCCCAATAATACATTTTTAACTATAATAATAATAATTGTAGGCCCAATAATACTTTTACAATGTTAATATAGTATTTAAACTTATTTATTGAAATGTATTGAAATATTATTTTGAATAAGCAATAGTTTATTTGAAATTAAACATAAACATTTCTCCTTTCTAGCTATTTTAAAACTTTTCATTTGAGTTAAAAGACTATACTGATTATATATTTTTTTCTCCCTAATTGAGTTGTATTTTAAATGTGTATGAGAGATTTACTATCATTGTACAAAGTAACAGTATCCTTCAGAAATGTATGCTATTTAAAATGATTATATATCAATTGACTGGTGTCTATTTCAATCTGTATTATATTTAAAGTCAAATGCTTCTACATTCTACAAAAAAGCAAAATAGCGGTCTATAATATTACAACAAAAAAAAAGAACAATAATACGATTTTATTTTTTCTGTGGAAGTTTAAAAAAAAAGTAGTTGTATGGACTGTCCACAGAAAAACAATTGTATAATTTAATAATTGACCTTTGACAATAAATGTAATAAAACAAAAAAGTGTATTTCTTTAATTTCAGTGAGGTGACATCCATTTGCAATGATGGCATTGAAAATGAAAGATGGCGATCTAGGAGAATAACATGTGTATTTATTTTGGTTATCAGGCTTCTTACAACAATAGAATCAAATATATGAAAAAAAAACTTGATGAGAATTTGATTGTGTTAACTCAGCAATTAACTAGTTTCTTCTCTTGTTCGTTTATTTTCCCCGTACAACAACAATGACGGGGGCGTTTGGTGCGCAATCTTTCCTTTTGTTTTACAATTAAAACGTTGTGCAATAAATCTGCCGTGTAAATGCGAATGGGACATTATAATAATAATGTTATTGGGTGGGGAGGGGGGAGACAAAAATATGCCATTTTGAGCCTTGATCGGTTGAGGAGATTAATTGTGATTGTCATAAAGTCATCCATGTTTTGTCAAATGTTCAGCCCAGTCATCCATGTTTTGTCAAATGTTCATCCCAGTCATCCATGTTTTGTCAAATGTTCATCCCAGTCATCCATGTTTTGTCAAATGTTCAGCCCTGTCATCCATGTTTTGTCAAATGTTCATCCCAGTCATCCATGTTTTGTCAAATGTTCATCCCAGTCATCCATGTTTTGTCAAATGTTCAGCCCCTCCCCCATTGCTGGATATTTCGTTTTATAAAAGTATTATACGAAAAAAAATGTGTTCTTAATTATTTTTTTAAAATTTCATCTAATGTATGTCTTGTGTTTGCGCAAAAAAGGATATATATATATATTTAAAATAAATGTTTGTAGAAAATGTAAACCCATTGTGCGTCAAAAATACCTTTGCCTGGTGCCAGGTTAAACTTGCAAGATTTAATTGAAAGCAACGTCCGTGCGAAAAAATTCGGCCATCTCTACAAGTAGAATATTCTAAAAAAAATGCAAAACATGGACAAACGTGTAAAAAATCATTTGAATTTATCAATGCAAACAGAGACAAATGCAATACTGATACTTTTTCTTTAACATGGAACAAAAATTAGAAACCTTTCAGAAACAAATAATCTTTAAAACATGTTTTTTTTATATTTCCAAATATCTTACTGAATTTTTTAAAATTTAATTTGAACTAATGTCCATCGCTTGTTAAGACTAATATGACTGCGCCACTTGGCATCTGCTAGGCACAGCAGTTAAATGTATATAAAAATAATTTTCGAATAAATGTTGTCCAATCAGAAATATCGCTATTACATTTTGAACCGTTCAAAATAGTGAGAACCTCGTAATTTCCTCAACTAAAGTTTGTTTGCAATAACAATATTGCAAATTATTTTTTTTTTCAAGTTTTCAAAAGTTATTTATCCTTTTTTTGACAATATACCATTTGTGATATCCCATGGTAATAAATTTGCTAGAGTAAATCTGTAACGATTGTTTTAGATAATATAACTCGACCATTAGTTTACAGTATCAACGTTGTCCAGGCAAGTAGATGTGTATAATGTTGGACAGATCCAGCACTAATACAGTTCAAGTTCTGGGCACTTTGCCAATAAAATAGGACCAGATTAATGGTCCTAGGCTATTCAAAGTAAGAGCTATTGAAACGCTTAATTCGTATATGTGCTACAAGGCCCGGCTGTTGTCGAGAGAGTTCCTAAATAGATTTGCTTTGAATCAAGGGTGGACAAACGAAATGTTAAGCAAAACAAATAGTCAATATTTTTACAAAATAATTTTAAAATAATAATAATAATGTTGCATTATATCTATTTTACACCGAAGTACCAGTGGCGTAGCGAGCTTAACTCGCGCCCGGGGCACAATACCTTTTTAGCGCCCCCCATTCGAAAACCATACAATATTATAAGTAAAATATAACATTTGGCGCCCTTTTATGAGTAGCGCCCTCCTTGCCCCTCCCCCCTCCCCTCGCTACGCGACTGCGAAGTACAGCGTTTGAATAGTCTGCTTTGACCATGTCAACCGTAGAATAAGTTTGTAAACATTAAAAATGACTTAAATGAATGGACAAAAAAAACCAACTACACTTTAATTTTTTTACAGTGCAGCCATGCAAGTATATGTAAATATATAATTTTAGACATTCGTTTTATATTTTGTTATTTAAAATAGAATAAAGTTAACCTAAATATAGAAAATTTAATGAACAAACTATACCTATAGACATATCCATACATAGAAAAGGATGGTTACTGTAACAAGGATAGTCATGTAAAAGTTGCGTTCCATCTAAAACAACACAATGTTCTTTAAGATTATCTGGCTGATTTCGTCCCCATAGGTTCGATCCACGATCGACTGTTGCATTATTTGAGGTCCATAGAAACGTTCCTTCCACGTCAAGATCATTAGCACCAACCCAAACTGTAAGATAAGATACTGATCACTTTTTTGTACGGAGGTGTACACACACAACTTTAAGTACCCATTCTATGCCCGTGTAGCCAGCATTTTTATTGGCGCATGTCGATAAAGTTACATCTGGCAATGATGTATAACTATAGGGCAGAAACTTCTTTATGTAAACTCCATTTTCTTTGTTGAAGTTCTCGTGTTTGTCAGTTTTTATGACTTTTACCTTGACTTTCTTAACAAGTTATTCTGATGGGACAATTTTGTCATTGACTCGCATGTTTTCGTCTAACCTCCCGACATGAATATTTTTCCTACCCTTGCATATATGCATAAAGAAAGTATTTTGGATCGCCTGGCATTTCCTTGTCTGTGCAAGAATTTTATTATTATTTTTTTTTAAATCTCTGTCGAAAAGAAAGGCCGCACCTGCAAATTAATTCTATAAAAATAAATGTTGAATCCCAGTCTTAGAGTTCTTTAAACAGTGTATCAGCTTAATGTACTTAATATTCGGAGGCCATTGAAGATTTATCCCAGATAATTATGAGGGTTCTGTTCAGGTCATTTGTCACATTAGTCCCATGACGAACATACAAGTTTGATTAGTTGTAATAGGCAGTTTAAAACAATTGTTGGAAGTTCTGTCTCCCTCAAGAAAATGTGCTGCTCTAAATGCACGTGACATGAATAATTCATTTTGTCTACGCCCGAAGGGAATGATTTCTTTGGAAATAAAGGTTTCATTTTGTCTACGTCTGTAGGGGATGATTGTATAGGAAAGGAAGGTTTCAGCACTTCTGCAGGATCCACCAACAAAGGAAAGACGTTTAGGGATGTCGCTGTATTCCTAATTTTAACAGACATGACTTATTTTATTTTTACTCGGCGATCATCTTGTTTGCTACTACCCTTCAACTTTTCATGTGGAACGTAGATGCTCTATTATATCCGTCTAGATACGTGGCAAGAAGTGTCAAGGAAGCGCCCGCGCTCATTTCCCTCGCATAATTTCATTCGGTACTCACACAAATTAAATATAATATAATGAAAACCTAAATTAAAACTTTATACAAAACTACTTTAGACACTTTATTACAGTCTCCACCGAAAAGAATATCAAAAAAAAAAATAATAAATACAATACCAGACAGATTTTCAAATTTGGCGAAAAAATTAAAATATTATAATTACCCACCCAAGGAAATGATAAACAACCAACCAATAAAATTATATTTAAAAACGTTCAATCGTCATATTAAGGAAAATGTAAATCGAATAATATCAACAAGGGGTATGAATCCCAAACAAAAAACTTTAAAAAAGCAGTTACAAAAATAAGATGAATTAAAATTTTAAAAATACATATGGAATACTTAAAATAGTTACTTAAGTGTTATATTACTTGAATTTTTAATTTATACAATTTTTTTATATTTTTTCATTAAATATAAGTAGATAGACTTTTACTTTAATCGTATTTATATTAAATGGATTTCCGTAAAAATTCCATAATATTGTCTTTAAGATTCTAAACGCATTTAAAGCGATTCGTCTTCGTATATATATATTCATCCAATGTTATCTTTAAAAAATAACTTTGAGAACAATGTTATTAATACAAAGGTTGTGTTCTAATATTTTGTCCAAAATTTCATCTATGATAGTTTTAAAAATCACAGCTTACCAGAGACATCAAACTGAGGTCTGGACAGAATGGCATCTATTTGATCCCTTGATTCAATTTGAGCTAACACAGTTCCACTCATCTCGCAGTGTGCCTGTTAATAAAACGCCATGTAATTGATAATTAAAAATTTGATTTAAAAAAATAATAATATAAAAATGCATATACATTTAGTTTGGGTTAACAGGACAGAAGTTAAAATTTCAATTTGTGAGGAAAATAAAATTAAACTCAAATAACCCTTTAATTTACATATTACTTTTTAATCTAACATACCATTTACATTCTGTTTAAATAAAGACAATAAAAGCTTTTTGAGCTTATACTTAAATACTTTTTTCAACTTGTTTTTCCGTTGGGACTTTTTTTAAACATAAATGAAAACGTCCCTATTCTTTCCTAAACAAAACTTATTATCAAAATATAATTATATAACATTTATTTATGGTGTCAGCAACTAAGTACCAAATATATATATTTCATTTTTATCATGTTCGTCATTTTTATCGAAAAGGGAAAATTTAAATTTATTTCTATAGAATTATCGAGAAATCGACATGTTTTGCAATGGTAATAAAGGGATATAATGTTATGTGTTGCAATGGTATTAAAGGTAGCTAATGTTATGTGTTGCAATGGTAATAAAGGGAGATAATGTTATGTGTTGCAATGGTATTAAAGGGAGCTACTATTATGTGTTGCAATGGTAATAAAGGGAGATATTGTTATGTGTTGCAATGGTAATAAAGGGAGATAATGTTATGTGTTGCAATAGTAATAAAGGGATATAATGTTATGTGTTGCAATGGTAATACAGGGCGATAATGTTATGTGTTGCAATGGTAATAAAGGGCGATAATGTTTTGTGTTGCAATGGTAATACATGGCGATAATGTTATATGTTGCAATGGTAATAAAGGGAGATAATGTTATGTGTTGCAAAGCCATTCAAAGAAAAAACAACAACGTTGTTTTTGTGTTTTAATTAAGTTGTTAAAGTAATTTTTAAAGAGAACATATGTTTATTTTTCCGTCTCGTGGGTACACAAATATTTTATAATGTTTTTCGACACGTGAGCAGGCAACAGACATGAGAAGCATGGATTTTCAAAATATAGTTGACACATTTGTAGCGATTGATCCACCAATGGTCAGCATAGCGCATTCCTAGAGATATCTTGGCTTAGACATATCACGATGTCTATGATTGCAATCTCTACTTATGTTATATATGTTATGATACACAAAGTCAATTTATTTTAATTTCTTTGCATTATTTTTTGTTTTGTTTTTGTTTCCTCAAATTCATTTTTTTGCTTAACAAAAAAATATAATTTTAAAACTAATTTTTAAAAACTAAATATATAATTCATAAATTTACGTTTAAAAAAATACCTTTGCCTCGTGCCATGTTTTATTTCCAAGGTTTAGTGTAAAGCGTCGTCCATTCAAAAACAGTTGCTCTTGACCTTCACAAGTAGAGTGTACTAAAAAAAAATGTTCCAAATATTCAAACAATTGAAAAAAAAAATCTTACGAATTTTGATCCCTTTGATTACTCTCCTTTCTCTTTGGCATGAAAAGTAACAAAAAATTTGATGCAAACAAGCTGGCTTGTAAGTATAGTTTTAAAAGGTCAGAATTTGAAAAGACATATATGACCACGACATTCGACATCTGCTTGACGTTGCAATTTAATTCATGGACATTTTAAGAACAAGCTATTATAGACTTGAATTCCGGTCTAAGAATTCAAGTTGAGCATACCTTTTTCGTATATTTCATTTACACAACTTGAATGCCGTCCATCAAATATTATCTTACATTCATAGAACAATAATTCCAAAAGGGATATTGTCACCCCGATCTAAAAGTTTATACAGTTTACCCTTATTATTTTTTAAAACTTCTTAATTAATCATTTGCCGTTAAAAAAATTGATATACCCCCTTCGTACACGGTGTGTACATTTGTACACACGGCTTTAACAGTAATTTTGTATTAGAAATTTAATATTTTCTTGTATTGTTTCGCTTTTTTAAAAATTATTACAACTAATTCGACTTTTTGATGCTAAAATCTTTTCCGGTAAAGTTTAAAATAATTAGATATTCATGATGGCTTCCAGGGAAAAAAACATGCATTCAGGTAAGTGTTTTGTACAGTTAAAAAAAGTAATTTATAGTTAGATTTCATTTCATAACGCACTTTGAAACGATACTTAAAGTCTTTTCCTTTGTGAAAATATAATTTTTATATTTATAAAAAAAATTCTGTGTGCTACAGAATTTTTGAAATAGTGGTGTGCACAAATGTTCACAGCATGCTTCAAATAAGTAAAGTGCGATAATAGGTTTGATCTTGATTAATAGGATCGTACTAGCTAGATATCTAGTTGTGTTGTGTTTGTTTATCATTGCTGTCAATTTAATTACATTTTCTATTAAGGTTAACATTTACAGGTATTCTTAATTAGAATTAATAAATAAAATAATTAAAGAAATTAAAGACAATAACACTTCAATTTCAATTAGACTTTGATTAGAATAAGGCTACAGCCTTACAGAAATTCACATAAGATTTTTACTGTCTAAGACTAAATCTAATGAGTATTCTTATCTATCAATTTTATGTAATTTTCTGGGCATAATACTAAGATAATACACAGTACAAAGATCTACGTCCTAATGTCAATTCTCGCTATACTCTAATTTATGCTAATGACGAAGCTATAGTATTTATCTGCCGTAAAGTTAAAGTTAAAGCCTAAAAAACTAATATAATTTTGTTTGATCAGAATGAGATTTGAATCTAATTTCTTTTTTAAATGCATTAGTATTCTCTACAATTAGATCTTTAGTTAAATAATATAATTTAGTGTTCAGTAGGCCTCTAATATTATTTACAATGTCTAATAATTTCAGTGAAAAATATTAGCTAATTTTTAAAAACTTTTTTCATGTAGGTAGACTTCAAAGACAACATCTAACTCTTGACTATGTACTGGATCACCTTGATGATTCTGAATTTGATTTGTCAGAGTCAGATGACTCGAGTGATGAAACATACAGCCCTGACAATGAGGCGCATGATGATGAAGCGCATCGAAGTACTGATTATGATCATGTTGTCAGTGACGAAGATGACAATGCTGGTGTCGGCCCCTCAACGCCGGGAACAACTTCTTCAATAAAATGGCGCTCTCCAAGAGAACCATTTAATCCAAATACCACATGGATAGATAAACTTGATCTGGGGAGTGGATTTTCATCCCCTTGCCAATATTTTCTTGAATATTTCAAGGCTGAAACATTTGAAAAATTTGTGGAGCAAACTAATATATATCATCTTATGAAAACTGGAAACAATTTAAATACTACAGCAGAAGAGTTGCAAAAATTTTTTGCTATCACTATTATTATGGGAAACTTAAAATTTCCAAGAATTAGAATGTATTGGCAAAAAGCCACCAGAGTTAATTCCGTTTCTGAAATCATGCCTGTGAATCGCTATATGCTACTTCGAAGCAGCATACACATTTTTGCTGGAGAAAAACCTCAGCCAAACGAGCAGCAAAATAAATTTTGGAAGATTCAACCGCTTGTTGAGGCAATAAGAGCTCGTTGCTTACAGCTGCCCAGAGAAGAATTTAATTCAGTCGACGAGCAGATGATTCCATTCACAGGCAAAGTGCCAGCAAAACAATTTATCAAGGGCAAACCAACTCCTGTGGGAGTGAAAAATTTTGTTATCTGTGGCAAATCTGGGCGAGCCATAGATTTTGAACTTTATCAAGGAGCAGGAACTGGAATTTCTGAAAATAAAAAACATTTAGGACTTGGCGCTTCAATTGTTCTCCGTCTAGCACAAAGCATACCTCCGAACAAAAACTACAAACTTTGTTTTGACAATTTCTTTACTGGACTTCCTCTCATTAAGGAATTAAAATGGTTAGGGATTTATTCTTTAGGAGTTGTTAAATCCAACAGAATGATGGGATGTGTTATGAAATCAGAAAAAGACCTGAAAAAAGATGGTCGTGGATCAACCGACTGTAAAGTTAGTGCAGAAGGAGATATTTGTATGGTCAGATGGATGGACAATAAACCAGTTACAATAGCTTCCAGCTTTGTTGGTGTTGAAGATCTTGATAAAGTTAGACGATGGAGTGCGAGTAGCAAAGAATTTATTTCTGTGGATAGACCAAAATGCATACAGGTCTATAATGACTTTATGGGCGGAGTAGACAAAATGGACTTTCTTATTTCAAAGTATAGGATTAAGGCTAAAACAAAGAAATGGCCAGTTCGAATGATATTTCATTTTGTAGACTTTGCTCTTTCAAATTCATGGTTACAGTATCATGACATTGAAATTCAAAATGGAACTCCAAAAAAAAATATTTTGGATCTTCTTGGTTTCAGGAGTGAGGTTGCAGACATGTTGATAAAGGCATGCTTGGTCACACCACAGATTTGCCGACCTGTTGGTAGACCCAGAGCACCACTAGCAGTTATTGATGATTTAAATACTGTAATTCCTTCTCCAAAGCGAGCAAAGGCTGCAGAGCGACCAGTATCAAAGGTCCGATATGATCAGTTCGGACATTTTCCAATCTGCATCAAAGAGTTAGGTCAAAGGTGCAAACTAGAAGGATGTAAAGGTCGTAGTAGGTTCAAATGTAATAAATGTAACCTATTTCTGTGCTGCAATAGTGACAAAAACTGTTTTTTAAAGTTTCACAACAAATGAACATCCTCTATTTCCTACCCATATTCACATTTATTTGTCTCATTTTGATGTTGTATTATTACAAATAATATGTTCAAATACTTTAAAAGTCATATAATTGGCTACTTAAATAATTAAAATTGGGATTGTTTTCATAATTGTCTTGGAATTCTACAATTTTTATCATGTTGTCATTATGTGTTTTTATTTTATTATACTGAATTGATACACAGTGTGTACGTATGTACACATGCATTAATTTGCATATTTAATGAGCAATGGTCAAATCCTTAATATGGCCATATCAGGATGTCCCATATATCAGGTCCCAACTATCAAATAATTTTTTCAGATGAAATTCTGAGTTCGTGTCCGAAGGGGATACATTTAGAGATATTAATTCTCAACAAAAATAAAAGTATCCTTTCTTTCGTAGAGTACATTTGACTTTCTGGTGGAAATACTACTTAACAAGTAGATATGTAAGTGATGTTAAGGATTATGCAACACTTCCCGTATTGTACACGAGCAAGGTTGGTGCACTGCTGCAGCTAGGACATTTGTCATTACGTAGGAAAGACACACCACTGACTCAGACAAAGAGGTCCTAGGCTAAGTCCTAGGCTAAGTCCCAGGCGAAGTTTTTCTGTGGAATGTTGTTAAGCCAGTGTCTTTTATGTGGTTTTAGATCCTCCTGAGGCCGAGAATGTTCCTACATAGGACAGCCTTAGCTCTGGAGTTTCAAACCATTTAACACTACTGGACACTGCCCGTAATTTAACTTTCCTGATCCGCATGTTATAAAAACGATTACATTACAGAAACAAGTTTTTGCAATATATATAAGGCAAATAATTGCAAGAAATATAATGCAAATAATTGCAAGAAATATAGTGCAAATAATTGCAAGAAAACTGAAACTAAACCAATATTAATTTGTATTATATTTTCTTTAAATTAAAACAAAAAGGTTCTTGTATTTTAAATACAGAATAAAAATACACACAAAAAAAAAAGCTTGCAAGACCCCGTGAGGCAATGACAACATTAAATTGATCGCGTTTATATTACTTGCTAGCTATCGCGTTTTTTGTGTGTCTTTTTTATGATATTTACATTATGTTTGTATTCAGTTATTTTGTAAAATAACAAATTGAGATAGTACAGAGAAATCGTTTAAAACGTTGATAAGCTCTGTCATGTTGGCAAACTTTAAAAGCTTAAAATTTAAATCTATGTTTTTTTAGATTGATTTTAAAACGTTCAAGGAAAACGGAAAATGTATGTTGAAAAAAAAGAAGCAAAAGTGACTAAACTTAAGTTAGATTAATTTTCGTGGAAATAAATCAATTCATATTCGGGTTTTTTAAATATTTTTTTTCGGGTGTGGGGGGGGGCGGAGTGTATATCACCAAGAGTTCGTAGGTAGCTTTCTAGGGCGATTCATGCTCGAAATAGTCTCTGGCACCTTTAGTCGGTTATCTAAGGTTGTTTTTTGGTGTTAGCCTGCGTGACTCAGCTGTGACTATCCTTGTAAACTCTCTCAACTAGTTTGATGCTGAAACCTTCAGTGCCGCTTTCAATGAGTCTTTGTATCACTTTTTTCTTATATTTCTTTTTTGAAAAAATAAAACACCAACAAACTCAGAGTTTTGTGACATTACATGGTTTTGATAATTTAATCTGTTTTAAAATGTATCTCTTGAACAATACTTAAGAAAGAGCCTAAAAACCAGTATACAAACAGAAATGATACCAAAGCCAGTTATATGAATAATTGGACAAAAACTCATTTTATTAACTATTAAAAATTTAAAATAAAATCTACATAACCAACCAGAAAATATATTATAGAAATCGAATCACCAGAGCGCATTTTAAAACATACATTTAGTAGAGCGGTTCTCAAACTGTGGGGGCCGAACCCTTTGGGGGGGGGGGCCGAACAACCCTTTCCCAGAGGTTGTCTAAGGTTAAGGAAAAACACATATTTACTAACTGGCAACGAAAATTATTTTATAGATGGGGACACCACAACACAATGAACTGTATTAAAGGTTCGCGGCGTTGGGAAAGTTGAGAACCACTGATTTAGAATATATTCGAACGGAAACTACCTCTTCCCAATCAATGAAAGGTGAGTAGTTGCAGGTACATGTATTTTGTCACGTCACGATCAAAAAGTAAAAAAACAAATGGATATAAGTGTTGGACACTTAAGCTCTATCTTAACGCACACTTTGGTAAACATGCAAAAATTATAATCACATTTTAAAGTTTTTTAACATTGTTTCTCAATTGTGTTATTTATACCACAACATATGTTTGTGTTAAAAAATATATGTAACTGGAATTCAATGAAAGCTTACATAAAATGTTATAATGTTATAGCAACGCTCATTTAACGTGTATGATGAATGTATCAATAACGTAGCTCTTTAATCATGAAAGGCAATGACATACTATTTTGCAATAACATATTATTATCTTACCTTGACTTGCAATCCAGACATCAATGATCAAAAACATATAGAAGATCTTTGTGATCATTTTTTTTTTGTTCTGATCAGTCTGCCACTATATCAATGACAGTTCATATTCTTTCTGTGTATGTTTTCTGATGTAGGTCATATCACTAACGCTATGTGCATTGTCTGCTTACTACAGACCAATACAAGATGTGTTTATATAGTCTCGAGGACATAATGATGCATTAGATTAACTTCCTGTTTTAGCTGGCGTACTTTGAATGGTTTTTTGAAGTATACAAATGATAACATATCAAACTTCCTAAGTATTTATAAGTAAAATTAACTATATTGTGTATGGCCACGTGACCAGAAAACAAGGGCTCGCCAAAGGAATCATACAGGGCACAACTAGAGGAGGAAGAAGAAGAGTAAGACAGAGAAAAAGATGGTAAGATAACATCAAAGAGTGGACGGGATTAAAGCTAGGCGATTTTATGCGTAGTGCTGAAGACGGAGAGGAATGGAGAAGAAGCGTTTCCATGTTATATGTGGCGCCCCAACGGTCCAAGGACTAAGGGACACGATGATGATGATGGTGAGGAATTGTAAACAGCGTAGCTCCCTAGATGTTCATTGAGACAAGTCGACTTTAAGAAGAACCCGTCTTATCAGAGGTCTATATCCTTGTGTGCCGGAATATAACTTATTTGATTTCAGCTATTAATCACTGTATAAATATTGCTTGAGATAAGACACAGCTATAAATCACTATATAAATATAGGTTGAGTAAGACGAAAGACACAGCCATACATCCATATATAAAGATTGATCGATTAAGACACGTCAGTAAGTGATATTTTAGAAAGGACGATGTGAAACGTAAACAATTTTAAGACAAAGCCATTGGTTAATATAATTGTGTAACGGAAGTTTAAGTTTGTTTTTTGTTGTAATTTTACTTGGTAGTTTAGAGCGGCGCCTGCCATCTTTTCGGACTTCACGAAAAATTGAAGTCATATTTTAAGTCATGCGGACAACTGAAGTCATAATTTAAGTCATGCGGACATCTGAAGACAAAACTTATGTTATGCGGACAACTGAAGTCATAATTTAAGTCACGCGGACAGCTGATGTCGTAATTTAAGTTTGCGTAAAAATAAATTATTTAATTTAAGGTTGAATTCATAATTTATATGATGCGGGCAGCTAAATTCATAATTTAAGGCATGCGGAAAAAATAAAGGGAAACATAAAGAACAACTAATATAACCTTTTCAATAATCAAGGTCAGAGCAAAATACTTCCCCAAAAGTTAAAATAAAATGTTAACAAATGTTCCACAAAAAAGTGTAAGTTGTCGCAGCCATATGATTACAAACCGTAAGGCGCACATTAAATACAATTACGTCGTATGACTTTAGACGAAATTTATTTAATCTTGGAAATGTGAGTTTTCTAGACAGCAGTGACATACAGTTGTATGATTCGATCAATGGTTACCTTTACACGTAAAACTCAATTAGTGTTTAACCTGCTCACATATCTTTGCATATAAATAAGGTTTTTTTACATCCAAAACTATTAAGTCATATTAATGTAAGAACTGTGGGAGTTATATATTTTTTAGAAAATAATTTGGTTAGTTTTGGAAAAGAGTGCTGTACAAAGATGGTTTACATTGCTTTGGTTTGTAGTTTTTAGTATTGGAAGATGAAATACGAGTTCTGTAAGTGTGTTAAAGCATATGACAAAAAAAGCCATGTGCGCCAATGAAACACAAATACGTTACAAGGCAGCGGTTACCTATTTATTTATGTATTTTTTCCTTGTCAATATAGATTGTTATCGGAAACAAGTATCAATGCACAAGGTAACAATTTAATGAAAGCAATTTAATTTTCAGTTCCTGACATTTCAAACGAGGTCATTCAAGTAAGTATCAGTGAAGTAACTACCTTATAAGAAATATGTTTATTTCTATCTAGGGTGCGTAGGTATACAAAGTTTCACCTCCATTGGAGATGATGAGGTGGTTCAACATTGAGATGCACGATTTGATCCGCAGATGTCACTCAAGTGTCAGTAGAGAAGATTTGTGTCCTACTGATCATTAAGGGTTGTATTGTCATTTAAGGATAAGTGTACACTGTTTCATCTATAGTGGAGATTATGGAATGTGTCATACATAATATTCAAAATTTGAATTGAAGAACTCACCAAATGGTCATTGGATATCACGTGATACCTACCAATAATACGAGTTTTAAGAGGGTGAATAAGCGTACACATTTGTAAACCAGTAATGGATTTTGAAGTGTTTGTGTTTCTACATTTTAATCAAAGTTTACGAGCTAAGATGATAGATGACAAATTGAAAGAATCCGGTTAAAAATAGAATTCATCTTTAAATGTACGCAGGTAGCCTATTCTTATTGCTAGTTATAATAAGAAACAATCTCATAGAAAACGATATGATACTCTCAAAAAACATATTACATTTAACATTTTTAAATTGAGGAACAAAAATATTATACACACACAGAGATAAAAATATGTCATTTGCTAAAAATAAAAAAATAAAATACAAGTTTAATAAACAGAAGTTATGACACGCCACTTTCCCTTAAAATCAAGACTTTAAAAATTAAATAAATGTATATGTATCAAACATACTTTACAATTGGCTTAGCGAAAGTACTATAGGTTATTTAAAATGTTAAGTATCTGAAAGATATATCTTTAGAATGTATTATTTTTTTCAAAAGATACATATCTAAAATACAAGTGTTATTAAAACACAAAGGATCTGTGCATATTAAAAAAAATAAAATTAATTTCTAACCCTTGATTGTTTTAAATAAAAGGATACTTCAAAAGTATCCATTTTTAAAATCCGTAAAACGTGAACACTTTTAAATATTTGTAATCAATCAGACAAACCAGTGATTTTTTTGGCTATGTTGCATGCCTCAAAATAAACAACATGCATAGGAAATACAACAAGGAACACGCATAGGACATACAACACACACCATGCTTAGGAAATACAACAAACAAAACACGCGTACATACGTCTAATAAAGGCGTACATTAAGCGATCATTGTAGAAATTAAAAATAAATACATTTCAGATCTTGATAAGAAAACAGCATACCCGGTGTCAAGGGTATGATATTCATTGTTATGTTTGGATGTTTCGTTAAGGAAGTACATGTACCTTGATTTGTTTAACGAATTAGATTGTTAGTACGATATGTTGCGATGATGTATACTAAACTTTAGCGTGCAAAAATATATTCAGTATTTCGTGTATTGGTATCAGTTGTACTAGGCCGTTGGACGAAGTTAGAGACTGTAATATCCAACAAGGAAGCAGATTACATCATAGCTTAGATGAACACAAGACAATTAGATCTACATCTCGTCATCCGGCACATAAACACGTACGTCTCTGATTCGTGTTGAATGCTATAAATAGTGCTCACTTTAAAATTAAAACAGGCCATGTGACATGATTTATGTGTTCACCAGCAGCGGAAACCTCTTAAAACCCCTTGCATTTCATAATCTCATCATCATCGTGAATGTGTAATACTTCGGAATGAAACACATTTATTGTGAGTAGAAATGAAATGCGCCAAGTATGGGAAATCCTGCGCCAAGTATGGGAAATCCTGCGCCAAGTATGGGAAATCCTGCGCCAAGTATGGGAAATCCTAAAAAAAAGAACGCAATAAAAAAATAATAATCATAAAAACACAATGTAAGGCAGTGGAACAGAGTCTTTTTAAAAAAAAAAAACATAAGAAAAATTCATTACATTTAAAACGTTATTTTAATTTAAGATTCTTACAGAATGTTATTGCTTCTTCCTCGATTTAAATTCTATCCCAATTATATTTATGCTGGTGTATTTCGACAATTTGGTTTAATCTATTGGTTGTAAAGTCATGTGCTTGAACCAGTGGTTTTCAATTAGTTGATTTAATATGTGGGTTTGAACAGTGGGGTTCAACAGTAGGTTTAGACCTGTTGGTTGAAAAAATGAATTTGAACATTAGTGCTTGAATCAGTTTGTTTACCGGGTGGATTTGATCCATTGGACTTTTATCAGTTCATTAAGCAGGTAGGTTTGAACCAGTCGGCTTCAATCAGTATTTTGAAAAAAAAAATATGTTTAAAATCGTTTTATTTGCAAACACAACGATAAAACAGTATGAGGAAATGCTATCAATATTTTATTTTATTGTTAAAAATATGCAAAGAATATTGGCTTAGGAATGATCAATTCATTGATCGTGTGCCCTCAATATATAGAAGAAGGAGGACTCAATTAGAAATTAAACACGTATTTTTGTTTATCTTGCGTGAGTCTGTAAATATTTCGGGTTAATGGATACATTTCTAGAATAAAGAAAATTCGCCTCAAATATTTAAGCATTTTAAAATATATTTGAAGATTTTATAGATCATTATGACACATTTATAACTAATGCATTTACAAAAGATATTGGCTATATAAAAAAGTACACATGCATCATTTAAATGTCACCTTTATTTTCGCATCCATTCCTACTCTTACATTATCTCGTGGATGACAAGCTATTACACAAACATTAACAGTGCATGTGTGTGTGGAGATACTGAGGACAAGGTAACATCCGTTGAAAAATCATCATTAACTATTATTAATATTATTATTTTTAGTTTAATTATTTCCTTCATTAAGAAATAATTTTACATAGTAAAGAAAACATTTAGGGTATGGACGAATTTAACTTAAAAATATTTAAAGTACTCAATCAATACATAATGTTACTATTACAGAAAATGGCACATGGGAAATGGCGTGGTGGGCCGTCGAGGATGAGCTCTCAATGCCCCCCCCCCCCCCGGGTAAACCTCCACATGGGCCAGACGACGGACCACACGGCGGCACACCGGTAACCTCTCTCCTAGCCTGGATTTTGATTGACTGTGCCAGTGATGTTTTGATTGTCAACACAAAGAAGAGATTCTCAGTCTTTGAGCTTCAAAGACATTTTTAAGTGAACGGAAACTTCAAAGAAAGAAAGAATCACAGCACATTTTATTCTCACAAATTTAGGAGAATCTGTCAAAGATGCGACTGCATGACTTTGCTTCAATTGATATTCGTCTAGAAGAAATACTTTAGCTTTGCAGGCTTAGATTAATTCATAGTGAACAAGGCAGCTGACTTTCCTGAGAGTCTGGAGAATCCTGAGATCCTGTAACTTATTGACTCAATAGCCCCACCTAGTAGCAATTGCTGCTGCTTATTTAAACTGTGTAATTTAACAAGAGGGCTCTTATTTTTTTCTCACACCTCGGGGTCCCTAGAAATTCATAGAACCGACGGATTCTTATTTTGTCCACATTTAGTTTGAAAGAACATCTTAGAAAAGTCATATGTGCTGCAGAGTTTGAAGAAATCAATGTAAGTGGTAGCACATGTGTCACACATTTGAACTGTTTCAGTTTTTAAACACACCAATTAGCCCATCTACATGTGGACTCATAGATGAACAGCAGAGGATATATTTCATGGAATTAAAGAGAAATTATTCTCTATTGAGAATCATAATTTTTATTTAATAGTCATGTATAGTTATGTAAGAAATTTGAAAACTAGTATTATTCTAACTTGCCACGGTAAAATTTGAAATTAGCTTCTATTTAAACACTTACAAATGTATTTGATTGAATTAACTGGAAACAAGTATCATGCGTTAATTTAGGACTTCAATGTTCGAAACATCAAAGGTGAAATAGAAGACCCTCCCCCTATAACAGTTCAAGATTATGCACCGCTTGTTTAATCATAATCTTGAATACTGTATCGCATTCATCAAGGCTTATGCGATTGTGTGTAATGTTTTGATCATTGTCTGTTTTTGTTTCTGTATTAACTGCTCGAGGTTCTCAATCATACAATATCAGTGCCTTAAGCTAAGGTTATTGTAAATCACACTAAATATTTTTTTTTTTTTAAATATTGTGTCGGTGTCAGCTTCTGTCAACTCTGCCAGTGTTATAGAATCATGAGTTTTTGTCATTTTATTTCAAGCCATATCAAAACGTAAACTTGTTGAAGACCACGTTTACACCATTCGATGGAATACAATTGAATTAATCCACTTCCAAATAAAAGACCTTAAGTTATAAGTGACAGTATGCATTTCACATTAAACCCTTTTGAGACAATGTCGTGGCTATCATGGGACTTCGTTTCGAAACATTTCTTTTAAATCCCCCTCTGTTTTGGCTTGCAAGTAAATGGTATGAATACTTTTTTACCTAAAAATTGAGCAGCACACACGACCTGGAGTCTTTGGGTCTCTTCGAACATGCAGTAGGTCACACCGGGAAATAAAAAGGAAATAATTGGAATATGTTTTAGCATTGTTCGCATTTCCGTCAGTGTCTATAGCATCACACGTGTTGATGTTATGTTCTGTACTTAGTAATCTATAGGTTGCTTATATATATATATTTATATATGAAATATTTTATTTATGGTTTTACAATCTTATAACATAAAAAGTCACTTTCTTCAAACGAACACCATTTAATGAACTTAACAATCAGATCAAAACATTTTTTTTGGAGCCAAAACTGATTGGAGCGATATATGATCGAGACGTGCACTTGTGTTACAATTTTTTTTGAAAATGGATTTTAATCTGTTACCTCATGTATACACGCATCTTACTCCATATTAACAAAGATGTCCCAATATGAACAAAGATGCCCCCTTATTATATTTGTTTCAATGAAATACTTATTGCTAAAGAGTATTTGCCAGGGCAGGACTGGCATTAAATTTAAAGTTTTTAGAGCAACAGAAAATATAGCTATTGCTAAAATGTATTATTATTTTAAAAGTAATTTAACTCAGGCCGATTCCGGTATTGTTGTTCTTCTTCCTTTTTTTTTTGTAATTTATTTATTGAGGCATTGTCGGTTATCTGGTTAATTGATGCATATTTTAAGAAGTGTATAGGTTTCTAATATTACATAATTACTACATATATTTGTTTAAATCTTTGCGATCTCTCAAATATAGATCCCTTAGGTAAAGTTTAAATATATATATTTTTTTTCCTTCTGTAAATCTTTGCGTTATTTATCTTAACTATTTCACTTACTTACTGATTGTCTTTTTATCCTTAAAAACATTAAAATGTGCACATTTATTTACCTTAAGTTAGTTATGCTGTTGAAAAAGAATGATGAACACAACATTTTTCTTGTCTTTTTTTAAAGAGCAACCTTCAACAAATCTATCTAAGACACGTAAATCTTTCTCTTTTCATTTCTCTAATATTGCGTAGGTGAGTTCCCCTATTTTGTCTACTACTGTAAATGGAAGGCTCTTACAAGCTCTTTGTAGTTTACTCCCCGTGGAGGGTTTCATGACTACAACTAGACTCCTTATTTTAATACTACTTTTGGGCTCTTACTAGCCAGTGTGCCACTACTTTTAGGCTTCTACTCTCCAGTGTGCTTCTACTTTTAGGCTCCTACTCCCCAGTGTGCCACTACTTTTAGGCTCCTACTCCCCAGTGTGCCACTACTTTTAGGCTCCTACTCCCTAGTGTGCCACTACTTTTAGGTTCCTACTAGCCAGTGTGCCACTACTTTTAGGCTCCTACTCCCCAGTGTGCCACTACTTTTAGGATCCTACTAGCCAGTGTGCCATTACTTTTAGGTTCCTATTAGACAGTGTGCCAATACTTTTAGGTTCCTACTAGCCAGTTTGCCACTACTTGTAGGTTCCTACTAGACAGTGTGCCACTACTTTTAGGTTCCTACTAGCCAGTGTGCCAGTACTTTTAGGTTCCTACTAGCCATTATGCCACTACTTTTAGGTTCCTACTAGCCAGTGTGTCACTACGTTTAGGTTCCCACTAGACAGTGTGCCACTACTTTTATGTTTTTACTGGACAGTGTGTCACTACTTTTAGGTTCCCACTAGACAGTGTGTCACTACTTTTAGGTTCCCACTAGCCAGTGTGTCACTACTTTTAGGTTCCCACTAGACAGTGTGCCACTACTTTTATGTTTTTACTGGACAGTGTGTCACTACTTTTATGTTCCTACTAGCCAGTGAACACTACTTTTAGGTTCCTACTAGACAGTGTGCCACTACTTTTAGGTTACTACACAGTGTGCCACTACTTTTAGGTTCCTAATAGACAGTGTGCTACTCACTTGCAGTCGATCTCGTCATTTTTCAGTGTTCATGATTGTATTTTCCTCTGCCTGGTCAGTCTTTCCAGCAAACATTTTTTAAGGATACTTATGGGCCCTCTTCTTTTTCGCCCTAACAATTCAATCAAAAGGACAAAAACCCGGTTGATTCAATTTTTGCTATCGCTATAGGCGAATAAGAAAACCTAGGATGTGTGATACCAATTTTTTTAGGATGAGCAATAAGCACTTGAGTAAGTAGGGGCTTGAGTATGCAGTTGAATCGCTCAAACATAACATTGCCTTGGGTGTAGTAATGGGGTACTAAAACGTTGGGTTGTGCCCATACGTTTAGTGACTTGGTTCATCAAATCGCATTTCAATTGACTACCATTGTCTGATGAAATTTCGTCTGTTAACCACATTCATTCAATATTGTTAGAAGTGCCTTTTGTATGTCTTCGGGGTATTGCTTCTGGACACTTAGTCGCGGTGTCCACAAGGGAAAGCATGTAACGATATTACTTCGTAGATGTTGGTATTGTGGGGCCAACTAGGACAATATCTACTTTGCTGGTATTGTGGGGCCAACTAGGACAATGGCTACTTTGTTGGTATTGTGGTACCAACAAGGACAACATCTACTTTGTTGGTATTGTGGTACCAACTAGGACAATATCTCCTTTGTTGGTATTGTGGGGCCAACTAGGACAATAGCTACTTTGTTGGTATTGTGGGACCAACTAGGACAATAACTATTTTGTTGGTATTATGGGGCCAACTAGGAAAATAGCTACTTTGTTGATATTGTGGGGCCAACTAGGACAATATCTAGTTTGTTGTATTGTGGGGCCAACTAAGAAAATATTTACTTTGCTGGTATTGTGGGGCAAAATAGTACAATAGCTACTTTGTTGGTATTGTGAGGTCAACTAGGACAATAGCTACTTTGTTGGTATTGTGGGGCCAACTAGGACAATATCTTTGTTGTTGTTATTGTGGGGCCAACTAGGACAATATCTACTTTATTGGTATTGTGAGGCCAACTAGGACAACATTTACTTTGTTGGTATTGTGGGGCCCACTAGGACACTATCTACTTTGTTGTTATTGTGGGACCAATTAGGTAAATAGCTACTTTGTTGGTATTGTGGGGCCAACTAGGACAATAGCTACTTTGTTGGTATTGTGGGGCCAACTAGGACAATAGCTACTTTGTTGATATTGTGGGGCCAACTAGGATAATATCTACTTTTTTGGTATTGTGGGGCCAACTATAACAATAGCTACTTTGTTGGTATTGTGGGGCCAACTAGGACAATAGCTACTTTGTTGGTATTGTGGGGCCAACTAGGACAACATCTACTTTGTTGGTATTGTGTAGCCAACTAGGACAATATCTACTTTGTTAGTATTGTGGGCTCAACTAGTACAATAGATATGTTGTTGGTATTGTGGGGCCAAATAGGACAATAGCTACTTTGTTGGTATTGTTGGGCACACTAGGACAATAGCTACTTTGTTGGTATGTGGATCCACCTAGGACAATATCTACTTTGCTTGTATTGTGGGGCAAACTAGGACAATAGCTACTTTTTTGGTATTGTAGGGCCAACTAGGACAATATCTACTTTGTTGGTATTGTGGTGTCAACTAGGACAACAAATACTTTGTTGGTATTGTGGGGCCAATTAGGACAACATCTATCTTGTTTGTATTGTGGAGCCAACTAGGACAATATCTACTTTGTTGGTATTATGGGGCCAACTAGGACAATATCTACTGTTTTGGTATTGTGGGACCAACTAGGACAATAGTTACGTTTTTGGTATTGTTGCGCCAACTAGGGCAATAGCTACTTTTTTGGTATTTTAGGGCTAACTAGGACAATAGCTACTTCGCTGGTATTGTGGGGCCAACTAGGACAATATATACTTTTTTGGTATTGTGCAGCAAACTAGGACAATAGCTAATTTATTGGTATTGTTGGGCCAAATAGAACAGTATCTACTTAGTTGGTATCGTAGGGCCAACTAGGACAACATCTTCTTTGTTGGTATTGTGAGGCCAACTAAGACAATAACTACTTTGTTGGTATTGTGTGGCAAACTAGGACAATAGCTACTTTGTTGGTATTGTGGTGCCAACTAGGACAATAGCTACTTTGTTGGTATTGTGGGGCCAACTAGGACAATATCTACTTTGTTGGTATTGTGGGGCCAACTAGGACAATCTATACTTTTTTGTATTGTTGGGACAACTAGGACACTAGCTAATTTGTTGATATTGTAGGGGCCAACTAGTACAATATCTACTTTGTTGTTATTGGGGGACCAACTAGGACAATAGCTACTTCGCTTGTATTATAGGGCCAACTAGGACAATATATACTTTGTTGGTATTGTGGTGCCAACTAGAACAATAGCTACTTTGTTGGTATTGTTGGGCCAACTAGTACAATATCTACTTTGTTGTTATTGTGGGGCCAACTAGAACAATAGCTACTTTGTTGGTATTGTTGGGCCAACTAGTACAATATCTACTTTGTTGGTATTGTGGTGCCAACTAGAACAATAGCTACTTTGTTGGTATTGTTGGGCCAACTAGTACAATATCTACTTTGTTGTTATTGTGGGGCCAACTAGGAAAATAGCTACTTTGTTTTTTTTTGTCGGGCCAACTAGGACAATATCTACTTTACCCAATGGCTTTTTGTTTAACTCCATGGTATGGCTCTTTGGTATGGACCGGCGAATGGTAGGCTCGGATGGTTGCTTTGATGTGCACCCACTGTGGTGGGTGTTAAGGTTGTGATTGCTCTTTGGCTGGTGTGGGCGGGCCCCATTGTTTAGTGTTGGTATGGATTGTTTGGACTTTTTTGAACCATTAAACCACATATCAAATGATGAGCTGGCATGGTTGCTTTGATGTGCCCCCACAGTTACGAATGGTAAGTTTGGATGGTTGCTGTACTGTAGTGGAGGTTGATAGGGTTTATATGGCTGCTTCGACTGTCCCCACTTAGGCGCATAACCATGACTGGTAAGGCTCTAAATATAATAAATGGTAACTATTGTTTTGACCATAGTGCGCCTGGACTGGTATGGCTATTTGGGCTTATAAGGCTTGTTTGACGAGTTCCACTTTATAAGAGGATGAGTTGACAGCAGACGTCTACCATATACAAGATGATGTGTTGACAACTGACGACTTCCACTATACAAGAGGATGTGTTGACAGTAGACGACTTATACTATACAAGAGGATGTGTTGACAGTAGACGACTTCTACTATATAAGAAGATGTGTTGACAGCAGACGACTTCCACAATACAAGAGAATGTGTTGATTGCAGACGAAGTCCACTATACAAGAGGATGTGTTGACAGCAGACGACTTCTACTATACAATAGGATGTTTTGACAGCAACGAAAAATAATCTTTATAGGAATTAAAATAATATCATTTTTCCCAAAAGTATATATATTTTGTCGACCGCAAAGTGTTAGACCATAGGAGTCTAATAAGTATTTAATATACCAATCAGTAGACAACAATCTGTTTGAAATAATGTGTTTACTAAGTATTTAATATAACACTCATTTAAAGCCAATCCATTATAGCGTAGGAGCCAACTAATTATTAAATATACAAAGCATTTAGCACTAATATTTTAGAAGCTACGAGCCAACTAATTATTAAATATACAAAGCATTTAGCACTAATATTTTAGAAGATACGAGCCTACTAATATTTTAGTCATTTGAGACTTGTTATACGTGTTTTGTTAATCAAACTATGTATTAAGGGTGGGACAATCGATTGCATCACAACAATGACAGGTAATCGGTAGGTATGGGTAGTGCAAGGCGAGGCGGGCAGGAAAATTGAATCTGAACACTTTCCAGTAGTGGTGTAGTTCTGGTTAGTTGCTCCCCACCGCCGTTGGGTCCAATAATTGCATCCCACCAATGTCAAGTAGTGGCATATTTCAGGTTAGTTGCCCCCTAGCCATGGTTGGGTCAAATAATTGCATCCCACCAATGTCAAGTAGTGGCATAATTCAGGTTAGTTTCCCCCCCAGCTATGGTTGGGTCAAATAATTGCATCCCACCAATGTCAAGTAGTGGCATAATTCAGGTTAGTTTCCCCCCCAGCCATGGTTGGGTCAAATAATTGCATCCCACCAATGTCAAGTAGTGGCATAATTCAGGTTAGTTTCCCCCCCAGCTATGGTTGGGTCAAATAATTGCATCCCACCAATGTCAAGTAGTGGCATATTTCAGGTTAGTTGCCCCCCTAGCTATGGTTGGTTCAAATAATTGCATCCCACCAATGTCAAGTAGTGGCATATTTCAGGTTAGTTGCCCCCCTAGCCATGGTTGGGTCAAATAATTGCATCCCACCAATGTCAAGTAGTGGCATATTTCAGGTTAGTTGCCCCCCTAGCCATGGTTGGGTCAAATAATTGCATCCCACCAATGTCAAGTAGTGGCATATTTCAGGTTAGTTGCCCCCCTAGCTATGGTTGGGTCAAATAATTGCATCCCACCAATGTCAAGTAGTGGCATATTTCAGGTTAGTTGCCCCCCAGCCATGGTTGGGTCAAATAATTGCATCCCACCAATGACAAGTAGTGGCATATTTCAGGTTAGTTGTCCCCCTAGCCATGGTTGGGTCAAATAATTGCATCCCACCAATGTCAAGTAGTGGCATATTTCAGGTTAGTTGCCCCCCTAGCTATGGTTGGTTCAAATAATTGCATCCCACCAATGTCAAGTAGTGGCATATTTCAGGTTAGTTTCCCCCCTAGCCATTGTTGGGTCAAATAATTGCATCCCACCAATGTCAAGTAGTGGCATATTTCAGGTTAGTTGCCCCCCTAGCTATGGTTGGGTCAAATAATTGCATCCCACCAATGTCAAGTAGTGGCATATTTAAGGTTAGTTGCCCCCCTAGCTATGGTTGGGTCAAATAATTGCATCCCACCAATGTCAAGTAGTGGCATATTTCAGGTTAGTTGCCCCCCTAGCCATGGTTGGGTCAAATAATTGCATCCCACCAATGTCAAGTAGTGGCATATTTCAGTTTAGTTGCCCCCCTAGCTATGGTTGGGTCAAATAATTGCATCCCACCAATGTCAAGTAGTGGCATATTTCAGGTTAGTTGCCCCCCTAGCCATGGTTGGGTCAAATAATTGCATCCCACCAATGTCAAGTAGTGGCATATTTCAGTTTAGTTGCCCCCCTAGCCATGGTTGGGTCAAATAATTGCATCCCACCAATGTCAAGTAGTGGCATATTTCAGGTTAGTTGCCCCCCTAGCCATGGTTGGGTCAAATAATTGCATCCCACCAATGTCAAGTAGTGGCATATTTCAGGTTAGTTGCCCCCCTAGCTATGGTTGGGTCAAATAATTGCATCCCACCAATGTCAAGTAGTGGCATATTTCAGGTTAGTTGCCCCCCTAGCTATGGTTGGGTCAAATAATTGCATCCCACCAATGTCAAGTAGTGGCATATTTAAGGTTAGTTGCCCCCCTAGCTATGGTTGGGTCAAATAATTGCATCCCACCAATGTCAAGTAGTGGCATATTTCAGGTTAGTTGCCCCCCTAGCCATGGTTGTGTCAAATAATTGCATCCCACCAATGTCAAGTAGTGGCATATTTCAGGTTAGTTGCCCCCCTAGCTATGGTTGGGTCAAATAATTGCATCCCACCAATGTCAAGTAGTGGCATATTTTAGGTTAGTAGCCCCTCGCTAACTTTGGGTTAAATAATTGCATCACACCAATGTCAAGTAGTGGCATATTTCAGGTTAGTTGCCCCCCTAGCTATGGTTGGGTAAAATAATTGCATCCCACCAATGTCAAGTAGTGGCATATTTCAGGTTAGTTGCCCCCCTAGGCATGGTTGGGTCAAATAATTGCATCCCACCAATGTCAAGTAGTGGCATATTTCAGGTTAGTTGCCCCCCTAGCTATGGTTGGGTCAAATAATTGCATCCCACCAATGTCAAATAGTGGCATATTTCAGGTTAGTTGCCCCCCTAGCTATGGTTGGGTCAAATAATTGCATCCCACCAATGTCAAGTAGTGGCATATTTCAGGTTAGTTGCCCCCCTAGCCATGGTTGGGTCAAATAATTGCATCCCACCAATGTTAAGTAGTGGCATATTTCAGGTTAGTTGCCCCCCTAGCCATGGTTGGGTCAAATAATTGCATCCCACCAATGTCAAGTAGTGACATATTTTAGGTTAGTTGCCCCCCTAGCCATGGTTGGGTCAAATAATTGCATCCCACCAATGTCAAGTAGTGGCATATTTCAGGTTAGTTGCCCCCCTAGCCATGGTTGGGTCAAATAATTGCATCCCACCAATGTCAAGTAGTGGCATATTTCAGGTTAGTTTCCCCCCTAGCCATGTTTGGGTCAAATAATTGCATCCCACCAATGTCAAGTAGTGGCATATTTCAGGTTAGTTGCCCCCCTCCCTGGGGTGGGTCGAATAACTGCATCTTAACAATAACATTTAGTGGGCTAGTTAAAGTTAGTGCCACCCATGGCGTGTAAAATGAATAGTTCTCAACAATTTCAAGTAATGGCTTAGCTTCGGTTTAGTGTATCCACTGGCAGTTCAACATTTTTGTTATTCATATGCAATGAAAAAAAAGTCCGCTTTTTGTTGCAAATGTCACTACGTTAACGAGCCCCACGTGTTCAGATCACCCCCCTCCATACCAGGGGCATCATTTCAGTTTCTGTTCATGGTGGGGTGGGGTGCAAAACTAAAACGTGGTCGTCTTGTTGTGTTATTTATTACTGGGGGCGCCACAGTGCATAGCCATTTAAATAAAACATCAAATTCAGGAGGGGGTAGGAAATGCCTCACCCTGCATTTCCCAAATGAGATCCCTGCTCCTTATCTCCGTTACCACACACCTGCTACCAAGCCAACAAACACGTTGGCGTCTCCATTCTATAATGTTTGAGATTCCAAGGTATATGCCAAAAACCATATTAGATTTTTAAAAATACACGACCTCATGTTTATTATGAAGTTAAAAATTTTAAAATACATTTAGCAAAACATATATCACAATTTTTTTTTCCAAAGTGCAAATTGTATACCGCCATTTTAAGCATTTACCGGTTATCTTCTATATAACAGGTCTATCCTTTAACACAATACAACAATTGTATTATTATTATATATATTATTTTTTAATGCGGTTCACGATTGTATTCCATGATTGATGAGGAAATTTTGTATGAAGTCCATCCAACTATCTATCTATCATTTTCCCACCTCTCTCTCTATTTATGTTGATCAATATCCAACATATACGTATGTGAGTGTCTTCCTGTCAATTTTTCAAACTTTAAGGGTCGGTTCACACGATCAAATATTCTTTCAAGCATTTGATGCAATTCGTGTATGAAGCCGTGTTACAACTTTCAAGTTACTATTTGATCAAACTCCCCAAAAAAGAAACCACGCACAAAATAGGGCGTTCATACAACAGATTCACTCGAAATTTGATCGTGTGAACTGACGCTAAATCTCAATGTAAATATGAATGTAAATCTGTCTGGCAGATATTGTTACAAAATGGATTAGTTCCATTTAAAAATATTACCATTTGAAGATCCTTTTCGGGAATAACTATTTTTTTTAGGTATTAGCCTTACAGATGAAATTACTTCAGTTTAACATGAGGAATTGCTAATCGTTTTACAGACATACACAACATGTTTCCTTACATCTATTCGTTGGGATATATGAGTATGTCTTTCATAGAGGAATTAATATGTTTTTTTTTAATTTTTTTTTTTCTAATTCAAGGTTTTCAAAATTTCAGTATTTAGTCCAAAAGATAGTAATCTCAAATTCTCAAGGACGATCGAGATTGCGTTCGTAAATTAACACCACTTTCATGTGATAAACGTTTTTGGGACTCTTATCTTCAAAGATAAAAAAAAAAAATATGTATATGTAGAGGCGGTTAAGTTTTTAAAAAATGCATCGATATTATTATTATTTTATATTGTACTTAATATGACATAAGATGATATTCTGTTTGCATAAAAAAGTAATGGATATTTGTGTGACATAACATATTCAATTTCTTCACATAAATATTTTCTTTTCGATTTACCACTGCATGTTTTTAAAGGAAATTAATAAAAGTGCAAGTCAGTTTGAAATACTGTTGGAATAATAGTTATAAAAGAATATTGAATTTAAAAAACATGTATAACTCCCAAGACTTACAAATTCCAATGCGCTGATTGAAACTGTAAGTTACAATCAGTTATTATTAAGCATTTAATTAAAACTATTTTCGGATCATATTAGAAAATCTGTGGACCTTGTTTCTGCACAACTTGCTAGTGAGTTGTAGGCGTGGGTGAGGAGTGGGATAGTATGTGTGAGG
Source organism: Omphiscola glabra (assembly GCA_964017045.1). Taxonomy (NCBI): domain Eukaryota; kingdom Metazoa; phylum Mollusca; class Gastropoda; family Lymnaeidae; genus Omphiscola; species Omphiscola glabra. The sequence goes on along the minus strand of OZ024807.1, from coordinate 30,426,381 downwards.
AGGAGTGGCATGATATGTGTGGGGTTAGGAGTGGGATAATAGGTGTTGGGTGAGGAGTGGGTGGTAAGCATGGGGTGAGGAGTGGGTTGTAAGCATGGAGTGAGGAGTGGGTTGTAAGCATAGAGTGAGGAGTGGGTTGTAAGCATGGAGTGAGGAGTGGGTTGTAAGCATGGAGTGAGGAGTGGGTAGTAAGCATAACGTGAGGAATGAGTGGTAAGCGTTTGGTGAGGAGTGGGTGGTAAGCGTCGGATTAGGTTAAGTGGTAAGCGTGGGCTGGGGAGTTGGTGGAATGCTTGAGCTGATGATTGGGTGGTAAGTGTGGGTTGATGAGTGGGTGGTTATCGGTGGGGGGGTGATTGGTAAGTATGGGGGGAAGGAAAGTGTGGTGAGCATGGGGTGAGAAGTGGGTGGTTAGCAGGGGTTAAGGAATGGGTGTTAACCATGAGGTTAGGAGTAGTAGGTAAGCGGGGGTGAAAAGGAGGTGTTAAGCATGGTGTTAGAAATGTGTGGTAAGCATAAGATGGGTAACAGGGTGGAAAGTTTGGGGTGAGTAGTGGGTGGTAAACGTGGTGTGATGATTGGCTGGTAAGCATTGGGTGAGGAGTGTGCAGTTAGCATAGGTGAGGAGATGATGGTAAGCGTGGGGTGATGAGTTGGTGGTTGACATGAGTTGACGAGCAGATGGTAAGCTTGGGGTGAGGAGTGGGTGGTAAGCGTGGGGTGAGTTGTGGGATGGTAGGTGTAGATTTGGTAAGAATGGGGTGTACGTTTCCGGCTTTTAGTGGTGTGTGGTAGGTGTGGATCGGGTAAGAGTGGGGTGTGACGAGACGTTCAATATTACTATATATTTGTGTAATGGCCGTACGAGCCTTACAAGCCGAAAGATCGTAATATTCTTGAATATCAATGACTATACACTTGTACTGTGACAGTCTATGCTCTACCTCATTCATGGGCCAGTGTAACAATGACAACCAATGCTGATATAATGATATAGTAACGACAACCGAATTAGTTGTCCAATAATGTTTATTCTATAATCAGTCATCTATTCTGGATATGTATAATAAATATTGAAGTAGACATTCCTGCCAAACACACAAGTCAGCACTCTGTTCAACGGCCATCAATGTACCAACCCACAACACTAAACTAATGCGTCACTTCCCCTACCTAAATATGTCACAACATTATTACACGATATATAAAGCTAAACGTATAATCTCTAACTAAACATGTTTTACATACTAACATAACTACAGTAATTTCATACCCTTGACAACTTGTAAGTTGCAGCCTGTTGGTGGTGGGTGGTAGGTGCGGATCTGGTAAGAGTGGGGTGTAAGTTGCAGGCTGTTAGTGGCAGGTGTGGATCTGGTAAGAGTGGTGTGTAAGTTACAGCCTGTTAGTGGTTGGTTGTAGGTGTTGAGTTGTAGGTTTGGTTTGACGAGTTAAGTGTTAGGGTTGGGGCTTGGTGTGTGGGGTGGTGAGAGTAGGGCAGTACAATTCAACTGGGGAGTGTGGTAGTAGGAGTGCGGCGGTAGGTGTAAGTGGTGGTAGTATTGTGTGGAGTAGTTGGGAGATAAGAGTGTTAATGGGTGTGTGTGGTGTTGTAATTGCGGGTAGGTATTTTAGGCGGTAGGGGTTGGGTGGTATCAGTGGGTTGTTAAGTGTCAAGATAAATGAGATTTGTTAAGCGAAATGTGGATTGGTTCGCGGAGGGCAGTTCAAGAAGTTTGTTTAAAGTTAGATGTAGATTTAAGAGATGCATTTGTCTATGGTATAGAAAATTGAATGTAAAGGTTAAGGGCAGGAACATTATGTTTCATGACTACCCTTCCGTCATGTTTGACATTAGAAGCGTAATGCAAAGAAACAATAATACGATCTTTACAATTTGCTGTTTTCCACAAATCATCGAAAAAGTGGACTACATTGTGTAGTTGACGAAACAGAAAAAAACAAACAAATTAAACTCGGAAAATGTATCTTTAGAAATCAGTTGTGTTTGTGATGGTGACTTGATTTGTGATGGTGACTTGATTTGTGATGGTGACTTGATTTGTGATGGTGACTTGATTTGTGATGGCGACTTGATTTGTGTTGGCGACTTGATTTGTGATGGTGACTTGATTTGTGATGGCGACTTGATTTGTGATGGTGACTTGATTTGTGATGGTGACTTGATTTGTGATGGTGACTTGATTTGTGCTGGTGACTTGATTTGTGATGGCGACTTGGTTTGTGATGGTGACTTGATTTGTGATGGCGACTTGATTTGTGATGGTGACTTGATTTGTGATCGTGACTTGATTTGTGATGGTGACTTGATTTGTGATGGCGACTTGATTTGTGATGGTGACTTGGTTTGTGATGGTGATTTGATTTGTGATGGTGACTTTATTTGTGATGGCGACTTGATTTGTGATGGTGACTTGATTTGTGTTGGTGACTTGATTTGTGATGGTGACTTGATTTGTGATGGCGACTTGATTTGTGATGGTGACTTGGTTTGTGATGGTGACTTGATTTGTGATGGCGACTTGATTTGTGATGGTGACTTGGTTTGTGATGGTGACTTGATTTGTGATTGTGACTTGATTTTGATGGCGACTTGATTTGTGATGGTGACTTGATTTGTGATGGTGACTTGATTTGTGATGGTGACTTGATTTGTGATGGTGACTTGATTTGTGATGGTGACTTGATTTGTGATTGTGACTTGATTTGTGATGGTGACTTGATTTGTGATGGTGACTTGATTTGTGATGGCGACTTGATTTGTGATGGTGACTTGGTTTGTGATGGTGACTTGATTTGTGATTGTGACTTGATTTTGATGGCGACTTGATTTGTGATGGTGACTTGATTTGTGATGGCGACTTGATTTGTGATGGTGACTTGATTTGTGATGGTGACTTGATTTGTGATGGTGACTTGATTTGTGTTGGTGACTTGATTTGTGATGGTGACTTGATTTGTGATGGTGACTTGATTTGTGATGGCGCAACATTTCACAATAGAATTCAAGAACTGCAACTCCTGGACAATGGTGAAATTAATATCACGCCGTCGTGTCTATTAAATACATTTAACGATTGCTAGAAATATCTCTTCTTCAATAAAATGCATTGGCTGCACCTGACAGATCGCATCTGCTTGTAATGATACATGTTTATCGGATCCCATTGTATTGCTCTGTAGAATTAACTGTGTCAAATATTGATAAAAACGTGTATATATTCTGTTATATTGCGACAAGAAAACCTTTGCTCTTCATCAGTGGCAGTGTTAACCAGGTTGGATCTTTCATTTATTCCTTGTGTTTTGCCAATGACCGAATCTTTTTTTAGCAGGATTAATTTATTGGAAACATAAAACTCAATGAACTGAAAGAACTGTAGTAAGATAGAATGGTAGGTTTGTTGTTACATGAGTCTCGTTTACTTGCATTCATCTTTGCTGGTGAATGAACTTAAGCTGATCCCAATTTCGGCAGGGCTGATTTAAAAATAGACTCCCTTGACCTCGATTACAACTAAATAAAATATGTTGTCTGTATTTCTAAAACTCTATAGAATTATGTAGAAATATCAAGAGAGGAATACTATGTTTAAGTCATTTCGAGAAGTATCATTGGAACAAACTTTGTAAACGCCTAGAGAGATTGAGAAAGCGGAGGTGAGAGTTTTTTGAGCATACGCTATTATTTATAACAAGATATATTTTGCTATATGAGACAGGGATTCGTTTACTAACGTTTGTTGTGTGTGTGTAGATTCCTTTTCATCATTTTAACATTTTTAAACATTCTATTATCTTCAACATTGTACTGATAACCCAAATAACTATTCTGTCTATAGCTTTTATTTCTTTTTGATTTTATCATCATTTTTAACTTAAAAATGTATTCGTTTTAATATGCCCTGCTTTGGGTATCTTATTCGTTGTTATTTTTTTTAACATATGGTATCGTCTTTTTTTGTGTAGTGTACTATTTAGAACGAGCAATATACTTTAATAACACATATATTTTTACATACAGATAACATTAACAATAAAAAATTATGCGTAGGGCAGAAGACCGAGAGGAATGTAGAAGAATAGTGTACATGTCATCTGTGGCGCCCCAACGGTCGAAGGACTACGGGACCTGATGATGATGATGATGATGATGATGATGATGAACATTAACAACAGTACGTAATAAATTGGTTTGCTCATCCTTGGATACTTGAATTTATATTTATATTTCTCATAAGCACCAATAACGAAATTGCATTGCTTGTCTTTGGATTATTTAAATCCATAACTTTTCTTATTACACCCATAATACACTTAGTATTTGTGTGAGGATTTTGACCCACTGTTTTTCTTTAATTTACTGCCTTGTTTTTGTTTGTTTGTTGTCGTTCTTGTTTCAGTTAAACTACGAATAAATAGTTCTGCAATCATAAATAAATAAAACAAAAAACAGAAAAAAACAAAAAAACAAGTGAACTTGTAAACATGTCTTTTAAGATCTTAACAAAACAACAATAAAGACATGATTGATTCTAACAATATTACAATTTTTTTGAAAAATACAACAGTTCCCATCTTTCAGGACATACATTTTGTTAATTACGTTAAAATAAATAATGACTCTTTTTTTCTTAATACATGTTTCAGTTTTGTTTTTTTAAACACAAAATTGTATTAATTATTATTTATTCTAATATTTCCTTCACACAGCTGGAATTGAGAATTTCATTTCTTATCTTATAAACGTGTCCATAAAGTGTCTATAATGGGTCTATACTTTAGAAATTCAAATGCATACAAAATAATACATCCAACTCATTAAAGAAATATAAAATTTAATTTTCGAAAACACATTTTATTTTAGTGCTCGAATTCTGTTTTTTTTTTTTTAAACACGTAAACAATATTCAATTGCCAAGTGATGGGTGTTGAGAAAAAAATATACATTTGAGATGTGAGACAGTATTTCTACTCCAGAAAAGCTAGTGATTTTATCAATTTTATATTTGGTGATGTCATAAAACCACAAATCTTGTGCTGCCCTCTTGGATAATACTTCTAAGCTAAGTGCTACATTGTATTTTTTGATACATTTTTATTGTATTCGTTTTTCTGTTTGTTCGCTGATGAAGGCTTCCTGCCGACACGTTCGTTGTTTTGTTGCGTTCGTTTTATCAGGTTTAATCTTACTGTGTTTTACTAATTTCCTATTGTGCTAACCTGATTGCAGTCCCCCCCCCCCCCATTATTACCTTTGTCATAAAACGTAAGTTAATTGTTTTATTAAAGTATTTATAAAGGACTGTGAAAGGATTTGCAAAACGGTCTCCGAAAATTAGTATAAAACCCAAATGGCAGAAAGCCATTTGTACAACGAAAATGTTTTTTTTAGAAAAAATGTTTAAAGCCTTTATTTAGCGCATATATTTACATTGACTTTTTGTAATTTTGTTTCTTCATTAAAACTGTTCAATTTACAATGCAATACACACATATATATATATATATATATATATACATATATATATATATATATATATATATATATATATATATATATATATATCATTGTCAACATTTTTGTTTTCTTAAGTAAAGCATATTTTTCAATTTAAACTTTAGAAATTAGAGTCTAAAAGTATGTCAAAGCTAAACTAACATGATTTGGTGTATAGCATAAAAAAATTTAAAAAATGATCACAATTTAATTCAAACAACTAGATATTAGAACACACTCACATTAAACGCACACTTCTAGCATTAAGAACATGTTAAGAATTCTGCCAAGCAAAAAGTTAGTTTCTGTATAGCATAACAATGAAGAATCTAAAAACAATTCACTTCAATTCAAATAGTTAGATGAATGAATGCGCACAAAGTAAAAGCAAATATAACATTGCTGTCGATGAAATCTGCGCCACTTTTCATCATAGTAGTTACTTGAACTTTCTCAGTTGAGGCGGAGGTTAAGATCGTGCTGCCACTAGATTGGCTTGTAGCCTGAGTGGAGGTTGTGATTTCCGTCGTCGTCGTCGGATCGATAGCTACGATAAATTGTGTAAAGTAGATAAAAATACGTTTTTATTATATTTAGCGATAATATATAAAAGACAAGTTTAAACAAGAAAACTAGTATTAGTATTTTTTTATTACAGTGGTCTTAAATAGCGTGGTAACCAGTCTAGGCCTCAGTGGTCTTATATAACGTGGTATCCGGGCCTAGGGCTTAGTGGTCTTATATAACATGGTACCCCAGCCTAGGGCTCGGTGGTCTTATATAACACGGTACCCCTGCCTATGGTTGAGAGGTCTTATATAACGTGGTACCCCAGCCAGTTTTTAACGGGAAGCTAATTGACCACACTTCCCCTCATTCCAATCGAGCTAAAACATGGCACGTTAAAATCATTACAACACATTCAAACCAATATTCAGCCTCGCCCCCCCCCTTTTTCCCAAATCCCAACAATCAGTGATTCCTGTTTATTCAGGGAAGGAGCAGGGCTGGATTTAGCCATTTTAGTGCCCAAGGCACATCCCACATGGGTGCCCGGGGCCCTTGATCATTCCCTGAACGTAAAAATATTTCTTGAGGACTTGTGGTGCCCTCAAACGCTTGGTGCCCAAGGCAAGTGCCTTGTTTGCCAAATGGTTAATCCGGCCTTGGGGAGAAGTAATCTAAATTCAATATGTACGTGTTTGGGCATGGATATTAATTGTGTAGCTGATGCTCTGTGCCTTGAATCTGTAACGCATTTGAGTATGCCTTAAAAATACAATCTATTTTTAATGGAAAGTGGAAAATGAAGAAAATATGAAACGCTCAAAATGCATAAATGGATCAAAAATGCATATAAAGCTATTATAGGAATACATATTTAAGTCCATTAAATTTTGAGGCTTTTATGTATTATATATATATATTATTGTCCAGAATAAAATGGCGCCACTATCGTTCTTACACACTTTCAAATTGTATACTCAACTTTAAAAAAATATTTAGTAAACAATTGTATATAATTAACTAATTATAACAGTGTTGGACTGCTGTATGTATGTAAACTATATACCAATAAAACACCGGATAGGCTCTATATGGAGAATGGATTAATAACAAGATACATTGATTCCATACGCGATAAACCAAATCCACAATTTTACATAGCTGCCATTTCTTTTTCCTGTATGTTTTTTTTTTTTACATTTAACTTCAAATCACTTCCTTTCCCTTCTTCTTTACTTTGTTTCTGTCAGTTTTTTCTCCCACTCCTATTTTGTATATTTTTTTTATTTAGGATATAATGTGTATATATATGTATATTTAAGTTATACTTATTTAAATATTTTGTTATTATACTGATGAAGTCATGTGCCGAAACGTTTATGTGTGTATTATGTATAATTATTACTAGCGGATATACCCGGCAATCTGCAGGGATAGCATTCGGAACGAAGGAACGTCAACAATCTACAGACTTATAATTATTCCCATCCCGGTAGGCTCCGACTCCCGTTGGTATCCCGCTCCCATTAGTATACCGTTTCTCGATGGTATTCTGATCCCTCTGGATCCCAGTAGCGGTATGATCCCAATCCCGTCGGTATTCCGATCTCGGTGTTATATCGATACCAGTGAGATAACGATAGCTGTCGGATCTCGATACCGGTGGCTTACCAACCTAAGCCTATTGATATTTAAATATAGCTTATATAAGTAATAATTAAATGTGGCCCCCGTACCTAGAGAAATGGATATTATAAGTACAGTACCCTTCGTTATTTGAAAATGGATAATCAAGTGTATGTTTACAAAGTTTGGTCAAGATCCATCTACTCATGTAGGAGTCTTTGTTGGTCATTATTTTGTATAGCTCATATAAGAAAAAACGACATTTTGGGCCCCCGGCCCCTAACGAAATTTCACAAAAAGTTCATAACCCATTAAGAGTTCTTTTCGGATAATGATGGATATATGTGTAAAATGTGGGCAATATCCATCCATGCATGCAGGAGTATTAAGCCTATTAACATATATAACTTTCTGGAACATTCTAGATTAAATGTTTTATTCTCCTGGAACTGTGTAAAAACTGTCTTTTTCTAATTATGTATTCTTCTAATACGAAAGATTATACAACTAAATGCCTTTCTATAACAACTATAGTTCATTTAAGTTAAAAGAGGGGCCCCGGGGGCCCCTTGCATAATTGTACTGAATTAGTTTTGCCTGAGATGGGGCCCTATAACAATCATTCAAGTAAGTTATGAAGTTAAATTTAAAATTTGTCCCATTAAAATCTATTGAATAATTCCATAGATATAGCGCTTTAAAGTTATCGAACTTTCTGGAAAATTCTAGATTGGATATTATTAGTTTTAAATCCAACGACATTTTAGTACGGACTGTGAAGTGTATTGCTACCACACTAGACCTATATCCATCAAATGACATAGAAACTATAGTGTTGTCTAAGCCTATCGATATTTATATAGCTCATATAAGGAACAATGAAATGGGGCCCCCGGCCCCAGAAGAATGGATATTATGAGTTCAGTACCCTTCGGTATTTGAACATGGATAATCAAGTGCACGTGTACTAAGTTTGATCGATATCCATCCATTCACGTAGGAGTATATGTTTGTAATTTGTTTATATAGCTCATACAAGAAAAAAACGAATTCGGGGCCCCCGGCCCCACACGAAATGTTCTTAAAAGTTCTCGACCCCGTAAGAGTTCTTTCTGGATATTGATGGATATATATGCCAAGTTTGGTCAAGATCCATCAATCCATGTAAAAGCCTTTGTGGAACAAAGCCACAAATTTTCACTTTTATATATATACTAGCCGATATACCCGGCGTGGCCCGGGATTGCATTAGGACCCCGATCCCGGTGACCCACAGATCCCGTTAGAATACTGTTCTCTGTAGGATCCCGTTCCATCTAGGGACCCTGCTTTCTAATGTTATCCCATTTCCCGATAAAATCTATTGAATAATGCCATAGATATAGCATTTTAAGAATATCGAACTTTCTGGAAAATTCTAGATTGGATATTATTAGTTTTACATCCACCGATATTTCAGTACGGACAGCGTTGTGTATTGCGCTCACCATAGGCCTATATCTATCAATTCACATTGAACCTATAGTGTTGTCTAAGCCTATTGATATTTATATAGCTCATATAATGAAAAATGAAACCGGGCCCCCGGCCCCATAGAAATGGATATTATGAGTTTGGTACCCTTTAGTATTTGAGTATGGATAATCAAGTGTATGTGTACTAAGTTTGCTCAAGATCCATCTATTCATGAAGGAGTATTTGTTGTTAATTTTATTTATAATGCTCATATAGGAAAAAATGACAGTTTGGGCCCCCGGCCCCAAACGGAGTGTCATAAAAAGTTCATAACCCCGTCAGCGTTTTTTCCGAATAATGATGGATATATGTGCTAAATTTGATCAAGATCTATCCATCCATATAGGAGTAATAAGCCTATTTACATATATAACTTTCTGGAACATTCTAGATTAAATGTATTATCCTCCTCGAACTGTGTAAAAATTGTCCTTTCTGAGTAATTATTCTTCGAATACGAAAAATTATACAACTAAATGCATTTTTACAACTATATTACATTTAAGTTAAAAGATAGGCCCCGGGGGCCCATTCCATAGTTGTACGCATTATATGTGCCTGAGATGGGGCCCTATAAAAATCATTCAGGTAAGTTATGAAGTTAAGATTTAAAATTTGTCCCATTAAAATCTATTGAATAATTCCATAGATATAGCGTTTTAAAGTTATCGAACTTTCTGGAAAATTCTAGATTGGATATTATTAGTTTTAAATCCACCGATATTTAAGTACGGACAGTGATGTGTATTGCTACCACCCTAAGCCCATATCCATCAATTCACATATAACGTATAGTGTTGTCTAAGCCTATTTAAATGTATATAGCTTATATAAGGAAAAATGAAATGGGGGCCCCCGGCCCCAGAGTGATGGATATTATGAGTTCGGTACCCATCGGTACTTTAATATGGATAATCAAGTGTATGTGTACTTAGTTTGGTCAAGATCCATTCATTCATGTAGGAGTATTAAGCCTATTGATATTTATATAGCTCATATAATAAAAAAACGAATTCGGGGCCCCCGGCCCCACACGAAGTGTTATTGAAAATTCTCAACCCCTTAAGAGTTCATTCTGGATAATGATGGATATATATGCCAAGTTTGGTCAAGATACATCAATCCGTGTAAAAGCCTTTGTGGAACAGACAAACCCACAAACAAACAAACAAACATATTTTCACTTTTATATATATATATATATGATATGATATGATATGATATGATAAAGCTTTACATATATTGTTATATTGACATATATTTTTCGCGGCCTATTAATATTTTTTAAAAATAAATAAGCAATTATTCCCCTTGTGCTTAATGTGCACCCACCTTATCTCCGTCCCTGAAATCTGTATTTGAAAAATCACTACTTTATGTTTCTACACATTTATTAAGATGTGAGACGTGGGTATACTTTTGCTTTTGTCTTTTTATCCCAATTGAACTGCATTTTTCTATATAACTCTAACAAGCATTTATTTATTTTGAAATATTAAACAAAACGGATCGATCTGCATTTTGCTTTTAAAAAAAATATTAAATGGTTATTTCCAAAAAATTTGGAGTGAAGGTAGTACAATTTATTAAATGGATCATAAAAAAAGACTTATATCTACATGGTATTTTGAAACAACTGACAGCAACTTGAAAATTGAAACAATTATATGTTCATTTTAAAAACTTTAAACAGAAAACAGTGATATCTTTTTTTGTGTTATTAAAAATAATAAAATAAAATAAATTAAGCGATAACGGGTCAATTGCCCTATAATATATATATATATATATATATATATATATATATATATATATATGTAATGATCAAAACAATTATTAAATGGTTTTAAGTAAATGTCGATGGTATTTAATTTTGTATCGAAAATTATATTAGGTGACAATTAAACTACCAAACAGAAGTAAACTGTTTTTTAAATGCAATACCTTCAGTCATACAATAGAAATTGAGTGTGGTGTCACATGAAATATCAGCAGCGTTCAGGCGGCCCCCAAGTGCTGCTTGGACCACAGCGCAGTCATCCGAGGACGATGAGTTCTGTGGTTGATTGTACTCCCATAACTTTGCGGCATCAGAACCGTCTTCCCACACCCATGTCCCCTCTTTTTGTTTGTCGTTGGCGCCGAGCCACGCGCTACCTACAATGTCACAAAATTTCAACAGTTCATCTAAATTTGGGTTTACATTATAAAATGTTAATTTATAAATCAAACATCGATCCGTTGGACGAAAAGCCGAGAGAGCGTGTAAGAGGGTAGATGTAATGGGAAGGTATTGATGTAAGAGGGTAGATGTAATGGGAAGGTATTTATTGGAATGTTTTCTTATCTGATGAAACTAAAATTATTTCCGCCCTTGTGAGATAGAATAAAATGGGTCGATGTTTAGGCGAGTGTCAAGCATTGGGAGTTCACCAATAAATGTTGCGCATTAGATATGCATGTTTGATTACGCCACTGTGTTTTTGAGAGATTAATTAGCTAGTGAACGCTCTACCCGCCCTTTACTTTGTGAAGATTTTTACGGTTCCCATGACGTAGTGTCTTGTCTGTTTTGTGCTTTACCTTTTAGCCGTGGGGGAGTTGTTTAAAGTACTTTGTAGAAAAGGGTTATGATTTATTTATATGTGATAGCTAGTTGTGCTTTACATGTGTTGACAAAATGTACGGTCTTTGAATATATTTATATAATAAAGTTGCATTACGTGTGTCAAAAGAACATGCGTTAATTCAGCGTTATTACAACTTATGAACAACATGTAATCGTAGCTGAAGGATTCAAAAAATCAAGAAGACAAGTTATTTGGGAAATATTTTTAAATTTCTTTCAAAAAATATTTTATACCCTTCCTGCAATATCCGGCCTTTATGTAAAAAAGATCGTGTCAAAGATAGCTGGACACACATATTAGTGGTCAGCTGCTCAGCCAACGCTCGGAGATAACAATATTTAGGCACATTAAATGTTTGCTACATTAGTCTTTAACGGTTATCAAGTCGTGTGGCAAATTACGAGCTGGACCACAAAGTTAAAACACCAGATTAGGAATACATACAAATATATATGATCCATATAATCAATGTCTTACCGGAAGTAAGATCAACGGCGATCTCATACACAAGCATGAAATTGGACAACTTTGCCAGAACTCCACCTTTTGATCCACATGCACTCTAAAGTAAATAGATTTTAAATATAATTTAGATTTCGATATGTTCATTCAACAACATGGTAGGATGCAAGCAGAACATTTACTTAAGAGTGTTTAGTTGATGTGTTTAGTTGATGAGTTCAGATGATGTGTTTAGTTGATGTGTTCAGTTAATGTGTTTAGTTGATGTGTTTAGTTGATGTGTTTAGTTAACGTGTTTAGTTAATGTGTTTAGTTATTGTGTTTAGTTGATGTGTTTAGTTGATGTGTTTAGTTGATGAGTTCAGATGATGTGTTTAGTTGATGTGTTCAGTTAATGTGTTTAGTTGATGTGTTTAGTTGATGTGTTTAGTTAACGTGTTTAGTTAATGTGTTTAGTTATTGTGTTTAGTTGATGTGTTTAGTTGATGTGTTTAGTTGATGTGTTTAGTTGATGTTTCCAGATGATGTGTTTAGTTGATGTGTTCAGATGATGTGTTTAGTTAATGTTTTAATTTTTCTTTTTTTTAAATCGTGTTTTGGTTTCATCACACGGGAGGCAGAATGAAAACAAAAAGTAAAAATAAGGAGATTGAACACAAACACAAATGAATAAAACATCAACTCATCTTATTGAGTAAGAAGCTTTCTGACTACTAGCTATGCGTTAATAGTCGATGTTTAATTTAAATAAATCTATTTTTATAAAATGTTAATGTGTATTACATCCAAAGTTGTAAAACACAAAAACACATATTTAAAAAGATAACACATACAGCTTTTCACTATAGGCATCACAAGAGCTACAAAAATATTTTAGATTTCGATCACACTTCCCAAGGATATATATGCCATTTCCTGCTGTCGTAATCTGGACAGAACACACGTCTACGTTTGCATATAGGAAACAAACAGCCCAGCATATTTACCTCGGCATCAGAAAAGGAAAGTTGCGCAGTACGATAGTAGAAGTAACATTTATCATCAGACAAAATGGCCCCGTCCCAACTGCATGTTGCTAAAATGTAGAGATAATAAAGTGTTATAAAATGTTAAAACTTTGCAGATTACTATTTGATATTGATTTATATTTCTCTCTGTCGTATATGGTTAATTAAAAACGCCATTTTAACTATCAATATGATTTTTAATTAATTTTTTTTAAAAACTAACATGCATTGAAAATATGTAATGCTATTTTAAATTATGAAGTACGCTGAATGTAATACATTTTTGTTATTTCTGAATTATAAGAACATTTTAAAAACACACTTGCAAAATATTTTTGTTTTTAAATTTGTATTTTTCATTACATTGAAAAATAAATGCAAATAAAGAAAAACAACAGATACTAAAAAAATAGCATTCTTATTAAATGAAACAAACCAGTTGTAACGACATACACAACGTTTTATTTTTTTTCGCTTTAGTGGAAAGAAATATATTTATAAATATATACATAAATAAACATGTACTTATTTAATTTATTAAAGTCCTTGGATATTTTAAAATACAATCTTTTGCATTTGTTGTATGCATGCATTACATTTGTAAATACACTTTGACTTACCACTTCTCACGTCCGGAAGACATAGAAATGTAAGAACTAAAATGATGCGCAAATATTTCATCTCCATTTCCATTACTACTGTATTGCAAGAAATAAGAAAGTTAAATCACCTTAATATTTATAATATATGAATAATGTAAAAAAAAATATCAACCAAGTTAACAATGTTTATATTAATTGTGTTGTTTTTTTGTAACCGCATATTTCGTTATGTGTTGTTGTCCTCATATTTCTTTATGTGTTGTTTTCCTTTATAAAATTTATTTTTATTTTATTTGTTCAAACATTTCAGCTTTTTGTCGAATAGAAAAACAACAATTACATGCACCAAACCCAGATTTTAACACACATATAAACATGTTCCTACAAAAGAGACAACTTTCCTTTAGGAAGCATACCTCTGATATGTATATGTAGTTACGTATGGCGGTAATATGTGGTCGATGTTGCCACTAAAAAAAATAACGTAACAAAAATAATGACCTGTGTTAAAAGATCACAGCTTAAAGGATCTTTAAATGATACATAGCTTTATAGCAGGCTTCCAAGTGAAATGATTTATGTAGCATTTACTTTATTTTTATGGATCTAAGTCGTTTGCTAGCATTTTCATTAATAATAACAAATGTTATATCACTTCTGTTAGGGACAATGTCTCCATTTTAAGTAAACCTCTGGAATATTAAAACTAAATTATCGAGCCACTTCCGTAACGTGACTTTCATTAAATATTTAAATGATTTTGATAGGTTCTCAGTTCAAACGATAACTTTTGCTTTTGCTGTGTCCCTTTCTGTCAACTTTAAGGGTGTGGGGTGTGGGACTGTGGCAGTAATTTTAGGTTCGTAAGACTAATTCTATAGAGTTTTCAAAGGATTTTAATGCGATAACTTTTCAAGATTAATACGACGCTCGTCTAAGATTTCCATAGCACTTTTCTTTGAGTAAAAATGTCTACAACTAATGGTCATGGAAACTGAGCAGATATAAAATTGTTGAACGTTTTTCTTTAATTTTTTTTTTTTTTTTTTTTGGGTGTGGGGGCGGGTGTCAAGTATGTGAGTTCATTAGTTATTGTTGCATTTGAATGTATGTTTATTCCTCGCGGTGTGTGAAAGAGTTTTTATTAGCTAATGAACGCGCTTGTCTGAATGACGTATTTTTATGTTAATTGTGACGTATTGTCTAGTCCGTATTGTGACGTAAGTTTGAGTCGTGGGGCAGTTATTGTGTAGAACGTTGTAGAAGACAGAAGTGTTTCTTGTGGCTCCAGCCTGTATTACTCATTGATTATTAAAGTTATAGTTACTAAAAGAACTTGAATTATTCACTAATGATTGGAATAGTAAGAGAACTTGATGAATTATTCAATCCAGGAGACATAGGAGTTGACATGGGGGCTACTCGTCCGAGATTGGAAAACATCATTTTCTTACTTTGAGGTAAAGTTCAAGACATTTCTTATATTTCAACTTTTGTGAAGTTACAAGTATCGTCGCCTGTTCCCGTGTTTCATGGTCGGAGCTCTGCTGCCACCATGTGTCAAGTGTGTATGAGATGCATACACCAGTGACTCCATTAACTACCTACGTCTCTATCAGGCTGGCTATGTTAACTACGCCTGGCCCTGTATGAAGTTACGAAGGTCGTGGGCCGGGAACCTTTTAGCGGGGCCTCTCAACCTTTTACCTATGTTTATAGTTACCTTAAATACCTTAATGACTTTTAATAGAGACTGTATAAACATAAAATAATTGAAATTTATGAAAAATAAGAACCACCACAAGTTCATTGATTTAATCTTCAAATACTCTTAGGAAAAAAAACAACAAAAACACAAAAACAAAAAAAAACACTAAATAACCTAAAACGCCATGGAAATTATAAAGAAAATATAAACCTCCGATACAGAGAAAATTCCCAGAAATATTTATAAATCTATGTATTTCTAAAAATCGTTTGCAGTCGTTTGGTTCGAATCCCAATTTTAATTTATTTCATGTATTGACTGCAATATCAGTTATATAATGTGCAGCTTGGGACAAAGTTATGGAACGTAGCATGAATGTGTTGACTGCAATATCAGTTATATAATGTGCAGCTTGGGACAAAGTTATGGAACGTAGCATGGATGTGTTGACTGCAATATCAGTTATATAATGTGCAGCTTGGGACAAAGTTATGGAACGTAGCATGAATGTGTTGACTGCAATATCAGTTATATAATGTGAAGCTTGGGACAAAGTTATGGAACGTAGCATGGATGTGTTGACTGCAATATCAGTTATATAATGTGCAGCTTGGGACAAAGTTATGGAACGTAGCATAGATGTGTTGACTGCAATATCAGTTATATAATGTGCAGCTTGGGACAAAGTTATGGAACGTAGCATAGATGTGTTGAACACTTGTCATCAATGGTTTACATGAAGCCACTGATAAAATGTTTTTTTACGTTTTATAATTTATATTTATTTTTACATTTATGATGAAAGTAAGAATTGTTTTTTTTACGTTTGATATTAAATTGCTAAACTGTTTTAACTCTCTACCTCTCCCTTTGTCTTCCACACACGCCCCTTTCTCTTTCACATTCTCTCTCTCTCTATTTCTCTCTCTCTCATCCTCTCTCTCTCTCTAACTCGTGTGATATAGAAATATAGAGCTTTTCAAATGTCAAAACACAAAGTTATAAAATTTATAAAAGTTGTGTATAGACAAAAGTACATTTATTAAACATTTCAGTGGGTGTAAATACACATTTAAAATATTTTTATTTAATTTAAAAAAAGGAAACTGCTTTTTGTTATTTTGGTTACGGGAGAGGTCAGTAAACGAATAGAATAGGTGGGAATAGTATGTTTGTTCAGAAATCAGTAGAGGAATACATTTGTAGAATACAGTATCATTGGGCACAAATAGTAGAGGAATAGAATAAGAGAAAATATTATAATAGAGCATAAGTAAGTAGAGGAGCAGAATAGAAGAAAATAGCATTATTGGGCATAAGACAGTATAAAAATAGTTTTGGAGAATATATTATGTTAGTTGCGTTATAAAAGGGGAGACCAGTCCTAATTGTGTGTTTAAATACGAGTTGTCATTTAAAGTGTAGTTTGAAACACATATTTTGGGAACTTTAAGTTAAATTAAAGGCTAATCAAAAGAGAATGAGGGGGTGGGGGTTCAAGGAAGATGAAAAAAACAACAAAAAAAACAACAAATATTTCTATGAATGTTAATGTTTTAACAAGAAACGTATGCAGGTTGTCGATGAGTTTACAAAATTGTGCAATACTTACGAACCAGATGCCTGGCAATGCTTCTACTTTACTTTAGTTACACTTAACCTCTGTTGTGACGATGTGGTTTCTTTATGTCAAACTCTTATTCATAAGATCAGATGAATTACAGAACATCGTTTCAAGAATTAATGAGTTCCTTTAGGCTGACCGAGGCTATTTATAAGCAACTAGTTGCACATATAGGTGTTAATCGGTGTTCTCTCGGGAAACCAGTTTAACTGCATTCTTCCTTGTGTTGCCGCTATCAGCCGTGCCTGTTACTAATAAAACCAGTCGGCCTTATACAACATAAAGAATATTATATTGCAATCAGTGTATTAAATCATTGGATTCAAGGGACCGGGAAAAAATATTTAAAAGGTATACATTTATATTTGTTGTATTTCTATGTAGCTTTTTTATTCTAAACTTAAGTCTTTGTGTACGCCATATTTGTGTGTGTATAGCAATCTTCTACTCTGCATGTCAAATTTGATTTTTTTCCAAAACTAGCAGATAATACTAAATCTCTGTAGGTTTCAAACCATTGTACTCTAGAATAAGGTAAAGATTAGTTACTTTACGCCACATTGTAAGTTTTTATTGATATAAATATCCTAGGATGAGTTTATTGAACAACCATTTGTTAACATATTCATGCCATTCATCTTATTGTTATGATGACTTCTAGGTAATTTTATGTCTCTAACTGATCGATATTGTGATTTTTTTTGTTAAACCTACAATTTGTTTGTTGTCTCTCTAGAAATTGACAAACAATTTATTTCCTTTTAGGATATACAACTCGAGAGCACTGTCATCACACCATTTGACAAAGCTTGTTATTAATTTTGAATATAAGCTGTCCCACTGAGATATTAAGTCAACGATTGTGGTGTCATTGCAAATTGAATGATTGGAACGCTGTTCATTGGCCTCATGGTGGCAATAATAATTGTTGTAAACAGGACAGGATAGAGAGCGAGGTCATCTTCAGGTACGTATAAAAGGTACTACAATAGGCGCTAACACAGGTGATATGTTCTCTAACGGGGCGTCTAATTGTCAATATAAAATCGTTTGTGGGTTAGTCAAGGCAAATCAACATCAATGGCCATATTTCCTTTAAAATCAGAGGCGCGCCATTGGCGATATTTACTCTCAGGGGCGTCCTTCAATATAAAATCGTTTGAGTGATGTCTAGCAAAAGCAACATCACTGGCCATATCTTCTTCAAAAGGTAAAAACATGTCTGCAAGGCCGCTCATTGGCCGCTTTGTATGTCTCCGCACAGGTCTGCAATTTAGTGCATCCATCTTCTGA
The DNA here is from genome assembly GCA_964017045.1 of Omphiscola glabra. Classification (NCBI taxonomy): domain Eukaryota; kingdom Metazoa; phylum Mollusca; class Gastropoda; family Lymnaeidae; genus Omphiscola; species Omphiscola glabra. The sequence goes on along the minus strand of OZ024807.1, from coordinate 30,407,886 downwards.
TCAATGGTGTGTCAGTTGTGTCTCGGTGACTTCCGGGCGGAACACAAACAACACGCGCCATCACATTAAATCTGTTTGCATCCAAAGCGATTTCCTTGAACCAACTGTATATCCGGATCCAAGTAGTTCATATGGCCCTAAGTGGATTTTTACCCCGCTACAAAAACTCAGGAATACATCATATTACGGACCGTTATAATTGGAGAATTTAATCTCTTAATTTTAGTCTATGGCTCGTTCTATAAACAATCCATAATAAAGGACGATACCAAAGTTTAAAAATAATAACAAATAAAACGACAATCAAGGCCAGAGCTAATTACAATTAATAACTTTTTAATTTGTGAACTTCAATTAAATAATAACAGCAAGAGAAATATGATTAAAATTATAAACTTACAGATTTGCTGGTACCGGTAATGTGTATACAAATACAATGAGCACAATATTGTACGAGAAAATTGAAAAATATACACACAACAAAGTATTGAATAATGACACAGCAACATCTCGTGATCAAGGAAAGGAAAAATAGCTCCTGTCATTAAATCTTATACTTTTTATACCCAGTTTCAAATGATCATTCTGGAAATAGAATATGCAGCCTTACTGCTTCACGCATTCTCGAGATCATTCTATCATGTTCGATAGAAACGGACAATAGTAAACTAAAATGTCAACAAAGTGATATTTTTCTAGCCGCCCCCAACACGGCTTTAACTGAAAAGAGGTCATGTACGTGGAAGACGGGCAAAGCGTGTCTCAAAACACGTCATCCTTCATAACAATCAATTAAAACAAAAATCACAATATATTTCATACTTAAAACGACATCTCAACACTTATGATAAACGAAGTTACTTAGCTATAGTATGGATTAATAATACAAAAATAATGGGATATAATTTACAATTACAACTATCAGTTTTATTTAATTACTTCAAGTGATCAATTCGTTATGAATTGATTAATATTTAAAATAATTTCCTGTTTATTATAACCGCATTAATCTCACTTTATCTTTGCTTTCTCTCTTTTTGTTTGAGGTTAAAATGTCTTTATCCACACCTCCGTTGTTTCTTCTGTGATGTTTCATGTTTAACACAACTCAGTATCTTATGTTTGTTATTATGTAAACCCGAACAAATCCGATTGTTATATTTGATATTATGTCAACCAGAACGACTCCGTTTGTTTTATGTGATATTGTGACAGCCATAACAACTCCGTTTGTTGTATTTGATATTGTGATAACCGGAACGACTATGTTTGTTGTATTTGATATTGTGACAACCAGAACGACTCCGTTTGTTGTATTTGATATTGTGACAACCAAAACGACTCCGTTTGTTTTATTTGATATTGTGACATCCATAACCACTCCGTTTTTTGTTGTATTTGATATTGTGATAACCAGAACGACTATGTTTGTTGTATTTGATATTGTGACAACCAGAACGACTCCGTTTGTTGTATTTGATATTGTGACAACCAGAACGACTCCGTTTGTTGTATTTGATATTGTGACAACCAAAACGACTCCGTCTGTTTTATTTGATATTGTGACAGCCATAACCACTCCGTTTTTTGTTGTATTTGATATTGTGATAACCAGAACGACTATGTTTGTTGTATTTGATATTGTGACAACCAGAACGACTCTGTTTGTTGTATTTGATATTGTGACAACCAAAACGACTCCGTTTGTTTTATTTGATATTGTGCCAACCAGAACGACTCCGTTTGTTGTGTTTGATGTTGTGTCAACCAGAACGAATCTGTTTGTTATATTTGATATTTTGTCAACCAGAACGACTCAGTTTGTTATATTTCATACTGTATGAACCTAAACGACTCAGTTCATTATATTTAATGTTGTTCCAACCGAAAGGCAGTCTTTGGCATATTACACTTTAAACCAGTATCTGGAAAGTTGGACTACAATTAGTGTGTGGGGATACACAAACTTGTTCTGCGAGGGTGAAGATTCAGCGTTTTTTTTTTTTAAAATTAGGTCACGCTCTTTTGTTTGTTACTGCTAGAAACAAGAACACCAATGGTTATACAAAGAATGTGTAAGACGCCAAAACACTTCTCGTAGCCCATGGTAATAAAGAACACATTTCTAGTCTAATATACACGCTGTATTCAATATCTATACATGCATCAACATGACTCGAATTAAAGCCCTTTTTGGTTTAGACTCCAAAATAAATAGATACAAAGCAACTAAAAATAGATATATCTGCAACTGAATACTTGCACAATTGTATAACGTGACAGTCGGTGACCGTAACGTCTGCAAGGGGCATGTCGTGCTTTGTCGAGCAGCGGGTTGCTCTGTATAAAATTGTAATGGGTTTTAACTCTTTGTTAAATCAATGGACAACTTGACTTATAGAATTTATATTAATCTATTGACCCAAGAAAAAAAAATTAAAAAATTAACAGCTCATGTATAATAATGTGTGCCCATGTGGTAGATTATGTTTCGCAGCTCATACCAGTGGAGCTTAGCCCAAACATGTCCAAAATTGTGGTGTTTGATTTTAAATTCTAATAGAAAATTAAGTTTAAATTCAAACACTCTTGCTACCAAATCAGGCTGGTAGCGTTATTGCTGAGCGATAAGTAAGTATTCCCCGATGTTCTTCACTTTAGGTTTACACATGAATAGTACAAATAAGTCAGGTTTTGTCATATTTACTTACCATTCTTACAGCTGTTTTGTTTAATTTATTGTCAATGCTGATTTCTTGGAATCCCTATAAGGTTTTAACCAAATATAACATACTTTCAAGGCAATATGGAAAGACAAGGGGATTAAATAATAATGACTATGATTAGGGTATTTCCTAAAAGAAGCTGTTACCTATCATATGCAAGTACAACTAAAATGTGCCTTACTAGATGTCCAGGGGGAAGCCAGGGCAGTTAAAGAACCCTTTGTGAGGAAACTGTTTTATGGCTCAGCTCAGCGGATTAATCTGGTAGATAAATTACTAGACCGGCTCATAACTGATTGATCTCAGACCTTCACTAGAATATATATGTTAGTAAGGTTCGAGTCAAGATCTTGTCTGCTATGGACAGCAATGAAATTCCGCGCCCATTGCCGAAGGCCTGGCGGTTACTTTTGTGTTTGTACATATCTATTTTGTCTGTCAAACGTTCAGGATGAGACTCGATAGATTAGTTTTATTTTTACTAGTAGTAGTTTTATATAGTGTGGTACCACGTCATAGGGCTGGTCTCACCACGTTGTACATATATTTTTAACAAACATATCATGTGCTTTGCCACTAAAGTTGACGTCACACTGAGTTTGGCAAGCAACTATGACTGTCAATGCATTAGTAATAGAGAAGTGTGCAGGCCACACACAGCTGTTTATGTGAGAAATAAGAAACCACACACATCTGTCTATATGAGAAGTGAGCAGGTCACACACAGCTGTTTATTTGAGAAATGAGCAGGCCACACATAGCTGTCTATGTGAGAAGTGAGCAGGCAACACACAGCTGGCTATTTGAGAAGTGAGCAGGCCACACACAGCTGTCTATGTCAGAACTGAGAAGGCCACACACAGCTGTCTATTTGAGAAGTGAGCAGGCCACACACAGCTGTATATGTGAGAAGTGAGGAGAACACACACAGCTGACTATGCGAGATGTCAGCAGGCCAAACACAGCTGTCTATGTGAGAAGTAAGAGGCCACACACATCTGTCTATGTGAGAAGTGAGCAGGCCACACATATCTGTATATTTGAGAAGTGAGCAGGCCACACACAGCTGTCTATGTGAGAAGTAAGAGGTCACACACAGCTGTCTATGTGGGAAGTAAGAGGCCACACACAGCTGTCTATGTGAGAAGTGAGCAGGCCACACATATCTGTATATGTGAGAAGTGAGCAGGCCACACACAGCTGTCTATGTAAGAAGTCAGCAGGCCTTACTCAGCTGTATATGTGAGAGGTGAGCAAGCCACACATAGCTGTATATGTGAAAAGTAAGAGGCCACACACAGCTGTCTATGTGAGAAGTAAGCAGACCACACACAGCTGTATATGTGAGAAGTAAGCACGCAACACACATGTCTGTCTATGTGAGAAGTAAGCAGGACACACGCAGCTGTATATGTGATATGTGAGCAGTTCACACACAGCTATCTATGTGAGAAGTGAGCAGAACACACACAGCTGTCACGGGCATATAGCGTTTTGATTTTATGTGTCCGTGTTTATAATTTTAATAGTAAGAAAATATGTCTTTATTTTCGAATTCCCCATATAGTGCACGAAGTTGAATAAGGCATGAATGTGCCATGACGCAATTCCGGATGGTGCGATATAAGGGTGGCAGAATTGTTGTTATGAACATCAGACTGAAATTGTTTCGTTTATAAGGAAAGAGTGGGTGTTTTGTTTCTCTGGTATCTTTTAATAATGAACAACATTGTTCCTGATTAGTTTTTATACGTTGTATGTATCTTGGCACACAGCATTGTTCCTGATTAGTTTGTATACTTTGTGTCTTGGCTCTGATTCAATTGTGTGTGTCTGTGGCTATTGGAAGGGACCTAACCCCTAGACGACCTTCCGCCACAACAGCTGTCTATGTGAGAAGTAAGCAGGCCACACACATCTGTCTATGTCAGAAGTGAGCAGGCCACACACAGCTGTCTATGTGAGAAGTGAGCAGGCCACAAACTTGTAGCGATTGATCCACGCATGCAATAGCTCTGTTTGAAATTATATTTACACTACTCATATAAGGAAAAAAACGAATTTAAGGCCATTGGCCGCAAAAGGAATAGTGTAAAATGGATGAACTAATACATAAAGCTACTTATTATTTTATATATAAACTGGAATGTCACTCTTTGTATCTGATTCATTTTTATACAACCATACAATAGCTCTGTTTGAAATTATATTTGCTTAACTCATTTAAGAAAAACAAAAACGAAATTAAGGCCTCCGGCCCCAAAAGGAATTTTGTAAAATGGTTGTACTTATTCAAAAACCTTTGCGGGTGTGCGCACAGCAATTCACCGAAATTTTATCGCAATCAGATCATTGGTAAGGGTACGCATACAGAAATTATATTTAAATAGGCCATGCCATTAAAAAAAAACTAATTTAGTGTGCCGGTCCTAAAACTGAATATTGCAAAATTTGTGTATTAATTCAGAAACATACCAAATTATGTCACACAAATGGAAATATTGCTGTTTGTATTTGATTAAATTCCATCCACTTATGCATTAGCTCTGTTTACAGTTATATTTTAAAAACTCATATAATTTTAAAAAAATAAAAATGTAGGGCCCCTGACCCCAAACGGAATACTGTAAAATGGTTATACTAATTCAGAACCATACTTATTATTTCACACACATATTGAAATTTCCCTATTTGTCTTTGATTAAAATTCTAGCCACCAATGAATTAGTTCTTTTTGAGCTTTTTTTAAACTAGAGATGAGACTCGCACCAAACACATTGAACTTGAACTTTCCCAAGGACCGAATCGAACCCCGCTTGACAACAGAATCCGAAAGGCACCGAACACCGCTGACGACCGGACCCGAACCGAAGCCTAACAGAAACGAACATCTAGAAATAAATTCAATTCCAATCTTTTAAACATTAGGATGAACTCTAAATGAAATTTTTAAATAAATCACAACGAGTGGTAAGTTTAGCGTATCTTTTTATGCATCAGCCGAGGGGGAACCGACAATTTAATCTCTAATTCAAAAACATTACGTTCAGGAACTTAAACTGGGAAAATGGAAATTTATAGTAGTAGGATATTATTGAGTAGCGAATTTAAAAGTAATTTTAGTTAGCCCATCAACGTACTTGGGGAAAAACTACAACGCCAATGGTGGTTTAAAAAAAGGACAGGGCATAGTGACCTAACCCTTAGCATAGACTTAGCTAGAGTGTTTGGTGCCAGGGGACAAGATCCATGTTAAAGAGCCTCCCGTTTTTTCAACTCTCAAACCCATTTTTTTCACCAATAACATAATAATATCAAAGCACTTTTTGTCACCTCCAACTAGTCAGACACCAAGGGACATCTGTCCCCCTGTTCCCCTCTTAGCTACGCATCTGACCCTACAGGTACGATTATTAACTGGTACTAGTTCGTTACATCACATATTAACCCACCTGCTTTGTCTGGTATCTAGCTAGGGACTTACAGGCTCTTAGTCCTGGAGTGTGAAACGTGAAATATACAACAACGTTTATCTATCGTATTTAAGTTTTAATTCAGTTTTTATGATTTAAGAAGATGTACAGTAGGAGCGCATCTTGTTTTAAAAGTAATTGTAGATAAAATTGAATATAAATGTATATGTTTATATGTAGAAACATACTGGGTGATCAGTGGTAAGTGCAAAAGTATTGTAGTGTCAGGGGCATCGGTGGGCAATATATCTTAGCCCAACAAATGATCATCAACTTCAAAGCGATGGTTAGATTTCCTAAAATTATTCAAATATATTCAATAAAGAGTTTTAAATAAAATGACCGTTTGCCATTTCATAAACACAAATAAGATGAGGTGAAAAATGTCTTTCCAAATTGTATTTAATAAAAATATTTTGCAATCTTTCTGATGTACTGATTTTTCAAACCGTGGTTTAAAAGTCTCACAAAAAAATAACTTCTCAATTTAATTTTCTGATACCTATTTATATTACAAATATTCAATATAATATAAAATGTTCATAAACGAATGTCTCATAAAAAATACGAAAATAACAATTCATTATTTCTTTAAAGCTAGAAATGTAGTTCTTCTTTATAATGACATAAAATATTCAAATGAACTACCATTTTATTCAAACCACAGCCCACCCATCCCCCGGCCAAAAAAAAAATAAAAATAAGGAAGAACTGACGTGGATTAAAAGATAATTTTAAAGAAGACATTGTTTGTTTCATTAACATTTATTTTAGAACATTCATTTATTACTGTTCATGTTTCTTTTTGTTTCATTTCAATTAAAGTCACTATATAAAACTGTTGTTATTGAAGCATCGTCTAAATTTGAAGTTAAAGAAAATTGTTGTAATGCAAACATGTTTAATCATTTTAAACAGGACAGCATATTTGTCAACAAATTTAGTACATACAAATGGGATTGATCAAAAACCGTCTTTATTGAAATTGTCAAAATTGCACGACCAATTAAGAAATATGTAGATGCACTTAAAAGCAAATATTTATTTTATTTTGCAAAATTATTTAGATAAAAATAAGATATACCTGAAACATCATATAAACAATTTAGACACTTAAGTACTTGATAAAAGTAATATAACATTTCAGTAACCATTGATTTTAAACCTTACGCTAATTGAAATGTCATCACTTGCCTTGATACAGCGGGCCTCAACATATACTGCTTGTTTTTATTATAATAACGAAAAACTACTACTACTATGACTCTAAAACATATTTTCAGTAATGCCAACCAAAAAGAGAATACTTTTAAAATTACAAAAAAGCCCATATTCTTGGTCTCATCGCACACCATTGGCAGTGCCACATCAGTGGCGTACCAACGGCTTGGCATTGGGGCAGTTGCCAAGGGCTCCGGCCCGCAGCAGTTAAAAAGGGCGTCGCTAAATCTCTATTTTTTAATTTTTTATTTAAATATCAAGGGCGCCAAAAAAAATTAGCCAAGGGCGTCAAAAACGAAGTTACGCCCCTGGTCCCCACACATCGTTCAGGACTCTGCAAAAATATATAGCTTGCTACATACAACAGATGCCACCAGATACATATTTTGTAGTTATAGTTATAGCTAATTTTAAGCATGCATTTTTTAAAAAAATTAACTTACAAAAATATAATCTAGAAACTTCCATTGAACGTGTAACAACAAGCAGGTAAATCAAATAGCTGTTATATATGGACTTCAATTGAACGTGTAACAATAAACAAGTAAACCAAAAATATGTGATAGATGGACTTCCATTGAACGTGTAACAACAAACAAGTAAACCACAAAAGTGTGATAGACGGACTTCCATTGAACGTGTAACAATAAACAAGTAAACCAAATATGTGTGATATATGGACTTCCATTAAACAAGTAAACCAAATAGGTGTGATAGATGGGCGTGTTTTATTTAAAATTATATCTTAGATATTAAATAATATTGTACTGCTGCAGGAATGAAAAAATATAAAAACTATATTTTATTAATGTCAAAAATAATAAACACAATTTATAATACGCACTTTAAAAAAAACATCATTTAATAAAAATATATATTTAAAACATTTAAAAACTCATATCAAACACATATGATTTTAAGATTAAACACTTATCACATAAAGCCTTAAACATATATGATACTATAAAAAAAACCTTACCGTTCACATATGAACATATGATATAAATATTAATCACATGAGATATACATAGCGACACAATATAGTATTCATAATGAACGCATAAGAAATGCATAATAAAGCATGAGCACATTTTTAGAAATATACCTTAAAATGAATGTAGTTTTTTTTGTGTGCCTTATTTCATATTAACATATAGTAAAGGATTTCTTTAGAGTTAAAAAAAATATGATTTTATATATATATATATATATATATATATATCCCGAACAAAAAAAAATAAAAATATTGTCCATGCACAAGAACATCAATATATAATGTTAAGATAAACGATACTATTTTCCTTATGACCTTGCTATATTGGGACGTCTAGTGAAATGATAACCAGCTTGTTTAAATTCCTGCCATCTGCTGTACACGGCTGGAATGGTATAAATCATTGGATTCACTGCTGAGTTTAATGGGAGAACTAGAACCAGTAACCAGGCCATAGTTTCAGGATTTGGCTCCACGCCAAACTTGGCGCGCAACCCCATGACACAGATAGGAAACCAGCAGAGGAAGTTTGACAAGACGACTAGGGACAGCTTCTTGGCTACAGTCACGTCCTGTACGCGTCTGTCAATAGCATGCGCGTTTGCCAAATTGTCACGCGAACTAGACATGGAAAGAAAGATGGCGATTTGACCTAGTGCTATTAATAGAAACATGCAAAGGTTAAGGGCTATGAAGATTGCAAAAGAGTACGGCCACCCGTCTTGGCGAGACACGGACAGGGGCAGTCCCAAGCAGAGTCCGTTTGAGGAGTACAGTTCCAAAGATGCAAACGTCAATGGCAGCAATGCCATGATAATCCCAGCGCACCAAGCTGAAATGACGACTAATGCAATGCTCCACTTTTTAAACCCATGATTGCCAAATGGATATCGTATCACCAAAAATCTGTCTGCTGTTATCAAAAATATAAAGAATGTCGACGTCTCACTGGATAAGGTCGACAGAAACCCGGCTGCCTTACATAGGTAACTGTGTCGCCAATATGCCTCATTTCTAACGTAGACATCTCTGTACTGCACATCCACTGCGGCTATCAAAATTAAATATACGCCCATGAGCAGATCGGATACGCCTAAGTTCGTGACAAATACGCCGTAGGCTTTTTTAAATAGATTCATGTCGTGAAAGACACGGTAATATATGACAGTTATGTTTCCAACAAATGCAATGGTGGCGACCATCCATAACAGCGATCGCTTAACGGTATCACTCAGGAGGTCTTCACAGGAAGAGACGGCATCGGTCGGGGCACTGCAGGCGTGCGCGTGAACACCCGGACCCCGATAACTATCGCAGCAAAGTTTAAAAGTGTCTGTCCGTAGCGAAACTTTAATCGAAATGTTGGATAGATCGTCAGGACTCAAAACATCGTTTGTTATAAGCGTGTCTCGTATGTCTAAATTTTCAACATACTTAATGTTCTGCAGCCAGCCCAAATTTGTAATTTCTGTTTTGTATAAACACAAATACTTCATTTGATAATTTTCATCATTAGCGGGTAAATGTAAAACTGAAAGTATTGTGTAAGAAAGATCCAGTGTACTTAATCTTTTAGACCCGCTTTCATCCAGCTTAAATGTGTGAAGATTATTATTGTGAGAAAGATTTAGAAAACGTAGATTAGGAAAATCATTTAAAATGCTTCCATCATCGATGTCCTGAATCATGTTATAACTAATATCTAAAAAGTACAAATAGTAATTAATCTCCTTATATTCTCTGCCGGTACTTAAAATGTCGTTAATGTAAACAATGCTACAGTTTGACAACACTAGTCTGAAAATATAAGGTAAAGATGAGCTAAAATATAAAATATAACGATTAGTCACGTTTATGTATTTAAATTTGCCGAGATATTTAGTCGATATTGTTTCTGCATTACTATCATAGGCAACACCCCCTTGACACAGAAATCCTTCAGGGCAAACTGCTTGACAATTGAGCTCATCATCACCATCTAAACATTGTTTCTCACCATCACATATATTATTTGGGTGCAGAAAGATGGTACCAGAGTTACACTTAAAATATCCGTGTCCATTCAGATCAATGTTTTGTGTCTCGTCCTCCCCATATCTGCAGTCCATAAATCCGTCATTTATATAATAAACTGGAATGCATTAGTCATGGGGGCATTTTATCAAATCATCAGGGCATTGATGGAGCTCACAGTCTTGTAGGTGGGACATATCAGAACATCCAACTGAAACATCTTTCGAACTACGAATATATAAACAAGTTGGTGTCCATATTTTACTATGTAATTTGTTTTCACAATGACTGGCTGTTTCTCCCTTGTTTGGATGAGTTTCATTACAAATGGTAACACCGTATGTCAGTTCTGAAGGGAAGGTGCAGTTGTATGTCTCTTTATTTTCAAAAACCGTTCCAGAATTTGTATCCTTACAGTCGTTGCATACAAAACAGTGAGCATCTTTTTTTCCTCTAAGCCAGCTAATCGGTACGTATGTTCCATCTGAACAAATATTGATCTCCTTTTTTCCACATCCGCGTTCGTCAGCGCCGTCTGCGCAGTCAACAATACTGTCACATACCGTAGTACGGGAAATTCTAAACCAATCACTTTCAATTGTAAGACACATAAACATAAGATCGGCGTATGTATTTCTTTGCGGCTTTTCATAGCAATACTCCTCGTCCCTACCATTGTAACAGTCGAAAACCTTGTTACAAACAACGCTGTATGGTACAGGCTGTAAATTGTCACCACAATCAAACTTAAACTCCGGGTTGTGGTGCTCCTTACTTGATACTGACACAATGTTGTTTCTAATTTTTACAAATTCTGTATTAGTTATATTTGTTTCCAATGAAGGAATCTGGATTATGTCGTATTCCGTATTAAACTCGCTTGCCATTTCAAGCTCACATATGAACAAGTTTGTTCTTTTTTGGAGGCAACTTATCGTTATTAACTCAATATTTAGTTTAGTGCACGGTTTTGAAGTGCTATTTTTACCAATCATTCTATTAGCAGTCACACATTTTAAAATAATACACATTTCAAGATCATAATTTCCAATTAAAGCCTCTGTGTATTTCAAGGGAAGAGTGAAAGGTCCACCCGAAGTCCATCTAAGGGCATTAACTCCATCGTCCCGTTTACTTATCAAACCAATGTAAACGAGAGTATTCTCTAAAGTGTGCCCATCGTCTAATCTTAAAGCATTAAACACATACTCCAACTCCTGATACGTCTCAAACGAAACTAAGAGATAACCTTTATATCTGCATTCGTTTCTTGCTTTAATCCAGCTGATTGGTTTATGTCTCACATCTAAATAATAGCAGGAGGAGACACGAGGATTCTTTGGACTTTTAAAAGGAATCCATCCCTGTGAGCAGACTCGACAAAATTTAGCACCGATCAGTCCAAAGTCATTATGTGGCATATGATAATGAATATTTGGTTGTGGCTTGAAATAAGGATCAAAAATATTAAAAACGTATATATGATAGAGAGAAGGAAACAGTTGTTTAAGATTTTGTAACCTACGGATGACACGGAGAGCGACATCGAAATCATCTAGCCAAACAACAAACGTTTTCTTTGCTCCAGTTTTGTCAATTTTCTCCATCAAAAACGAAAACTTGTCACACTTAGAATGAAAATTACCCTTTGATAAATCGTGTCTTTTACTTTCCAACTGTTCTGCTGATGTATAAGTTGTAAATTCAAGTATAACTGTGCAGGAAAAGGTTTCAGTATAGCGATTCGGAGATCTCCGGTAGCGTTGGCATCTCTCTCGTCAAAATAGCCAGCGATAAAGTCATAATCCAGAAAATGAATGTCATTTGTGGTTACAAATATTAGATCCACATCTCCATCGTGGCAATCGGAAGTCGGTGAACCACATACAAGCAGCGAACCTGAATAAAACACAATATAAATAATAAGTCAATGCGTGTGAACGTAACAGTATTTTATATATATATTAAACACAGTTGCTATACCTCTAAATTGTCAACAACTTCACAAACACACCATGACTTGTGATAGTAACACCTTTTCTAGATTTAATTTAGTCTTTAAAATTTAGAAAATAAATATTGTTAAATGAATCATGGGACTCTACATATTAAAATACAATAAAATGGTTATTTTGATAATAAATTTAAAGATAGTATGTGTATGTGGGTAGCTGTTTGTGTATGTTTTATCTTAAATTATCTAAGAATTGTAACTTGAATTGTCTGGGTAAAGACATTACATTTACTTTCTTAATTCACTAATCTTTTGTTAACGTGCACAGTTTAGTTTGTATTGTTTTGTTTGCCATTTTATTATTACACAATAAAGACAGGACATATTTTCAAATGTCTTATTGCATTCTTTGTCTCTGAGATGAGCAGTTTTAAATAATGTTACGAAAATGTTAGTTGTGGGGATCAGATCTGAAGATGTTACGAACATGTTAGATGTGGGGATCAGATCTGAAGATGTTACGAACATGTTAGATGTGGGGATCAGATCGGAAGATGTTACGAACATGTTAGATGTGGGGATCAGATCTGAAGATGTTACGAACATGTTAGATGTGGGGATCAGATCTGAAGATGTTACGAACATGTTTGATGTGTGGATAAGATCTAAAGTTTGAGAGCGTTGACACTAAGTAAAAGTATTTAATATCATGGTGATCTCCATACAAATTCTTATTTTAAAATATCGAATAGCATCTATAGAATAGTACGATATTCGGGTATATTTGATTTGGTTTAGAGAGAATTGAATGATAGCTGAGCTGTAGCAAGTGACCACATCTTTATATGGTGCATATAAAGATAAAGTAATGACATTAGGTAACGCTGTCAAGGACACACGATATAAAATACCCTGTAAAAGCTCGTACGTTTGTTTTCAATACAATTGAAAGGTAACATCAAGCACACAATGCAATTAATTCTTTAAATCAAACATAATAACTTCAGTGTATGTTACATATGTATTTTAATTCAGATATTATACATTTTAATAAAATTATATATAAAAAATCCTTAAAATTTAAGGATTGTTATAATACTTTTACGTACCATTATATTGTTTTCCAAATGTAATACCTTTTAAGATTTGGCTCGTTAGATCATATGTGTTCGACTAAAGGCCCGCGGGCTTTATATGGACCGGCCTAAATTATATCCGGCCCGAGAGAGAATTTTAGGAAAACACATTTTCTATGGCCCTGTGATATAAAGTGCAAATCAAATTCCCTTATTGTCATTCTTGCCAAACGAAAGGCTACCTGAGAACTACTTCGTTCAAAAATTAGCAACAATAAAATTGTGTAGTGAGTCGCTGTTCGTCGTTACAGTAACATAGCAACGATCAATTACTTTTTTTGGATTAGCCCATAATAAATAAAAGAAGTGTAGTTCCCATAAATTAAATTACCTTTTCCCGCTCCGGCTAACGTGATATCAATCAAGCGTCTGTCTGTAGTTGCAAAATATATTTAAAAAATAAATAAATCAATCAATTAAAATTCTCAAAAGAAAAGTTGATTCTGAAAAGGAGGCTTTCAAAGCCGCTCTGAGGCTGAATATTTCTTTACTAATATTGGCGGTAAACATGTGTGTCTAATTTGTGCAGATAATGCTTCTGTGATCAAGGAATATTATCTGAGACGTCACTACCAAACCAAACATCAATACAAGTGAAAAAGTATGAATGCAGGACAGAAGCTAAAGAAGTTAAAAGCAATGAAGAGAATCTAACATCACAGCAGACGTTTTTCACCAAAGCGAAATCACAAACTGAAGCTGCTGTTATTGCGGCGGAGGTGATCACAAAATCAGGTCGAGCATTTACAGAAGGAGGGTTTCTGAAGCGTTGCTTGATGAAAGTGTTTAACGTTTTGTGCTAAGAAAAAAATCAGATAAAACATATATATATATAATGGTCCGCTGGGAGGAGCATATTAACATTGTGTGCAACCAGGCAAAGAAGACCCTAGGGTTCTTATGACGCAATCTAAAGTTAAGCAACTCAGAAGTGAAAGAAAGAGACTAAAAAGCTTTTGTCCGGCAGCTTTTAGATTATGCATGGGACCCATTTACCCAGAAGCGCTGTACATTTACCGATCTTTGTATTCACAAATTAAGTTTTTCATTCCAATAAGACTTCCCAGATTAGAAAACTTGACGTTTAATGAACTGACCATCGTCACCTTAAGTGACAGAAGCGACAAAGAAAATGCCCGACACATTCCCAAAATTGGGATGACACATTGGAGTATCACATATGTTGAATATCATTTTCCTACGGGACACTTGACTGTACACAATCCAAGATATGTTAGAGGCGGCCGCTTCGCTGACTTCGCATACAAAGTTGAACTTGGCACCCTCTTCTATGGAGCACGTTATTTCAGATGATGCAGTGCATTTTTAAGAAATCTTACAATTATAGCAAGTTAAACACATTTATGAGGAAGTAATTTAAAATATACCTAACATTAAAATTATAAAATGCTAGGATGTCTAAAATAATGCTAGAACAAAATAAAGGAAATATTTTCATTTTAATAATCTAAAGTGTGCTCTGAGTATACAGTTATGAAAAAGCACGGGTTTTTATTTCACACTAATGCACCCATTTATTTTACACTTATAAACTTGGACGATGATACACAAATAAAGTGATAGGAACAACACTGTATTAACGCGAAATATTAGCAACGCATAAACACATTAGTACACGTAATGACAAAGAAAAAAAAATCGAATGAGTCAAACACGTTAGAATTATATTAATATTAACTTGGATTTTTTTCCTTCATTATGATTTAATACTGATTTTAACAGAAAAATAAAATATCATTAGTTTGTTGGGAATAATATGTGTTTGTATAATAAATATCAAATTTATAAAATAAACGAAAACGTCCTTTTTGAAGAATTAATTTTAGAAATTATTTCTATCCAAGAATTAAGACATCCATGGAACTTGCCGCTCAGGTATCCACCTTCCAATATATTTCAAGCATGTATCCACATATCAGTACATCCCTATATTATACACAAACGAATCCACCCAGTCCACACAAGCTGATCCGTTAATCCAGCCATCTATCAAGCATCTATTCATCAGTCGACTCATCACTATATCATCCATATGTCTTTGCCTTTGTTGTCTCTTCATGCATTAATTTAACATTTTTTATTCTCTCACTCGGCGACCCAAGAAACCCATATTAAAACGTTAATACAAAAGATACTTGCCAAAATGTATCTTGGCGCACAACAGTACAACTATCAAATATAGAATTGAAATTGTGATCTTTAGGACAGTCATTGTGGATGAGAATTGATGATTTTCAAAAAAAAAATATAGTTAAAATTTAATGTATTTAATATGTTTATTGTATTCACTTAAACTGAAAGAATAATGACCAAGTCTATTCATTTTCATATTAATACAATATTCATTACATAACAGGCAATAGTTACTTTTTATAAATAACTTTTTAAAATAACTCTTCATGTTTCTTCTAAAATAATTCCCAAAATTCTATATAAAGCAGGCAGCATTTAACTGTCATAAAATATTTTTAAAACTAACTAAAATAAAATAAGAATGAAACTAAATTTATAAGAGGGATTTTATTCTTTGTGTTTGTAACTTTCACTAACACTTAAAAACGCTTAAAAGGTATTATAAAATGTACAACTTTTGTTGTGTTCACACTATTCTTAAGTAAACTCACAAACCTTTATGTTGTTTTGTAAATAAAACTAAAACGTTAAAGGGAGGGTTAGCGTTTTTGCATATATTTTCTAATCTGTCATAAAATCGTTTAAGTAATTAAAAATTCGCCAGTGATTAACACTTGCTAAATGACACAACATAGATCGTGTGAAAGAACTTGTTCTTAGAAGGAAAATGGTGACCTTTCAAAATTTTAAATACTAATTAAAAATGCATTTAAAAGCTAAGGTCGTCAGATCTAAGATTACAAAGAAACTAATCATACTCTATTTCTAGGACAGAGTGTATCTTAATTGGTATTGGTGGTCCAGAAGAACATTTTTGCAACAGCCACTCTCTATATACCTGAAATATACAACATCTGTGTCAGGCAGTGTTTGCTTCACTAGACAGCAGTGTTCGTGCTAGTAGAAAGAAATAATTTTTTTTGAAATGTGTAAGCCAAAAACGTATACAAATGCATACACAGATAATACAAAGAATACAAGATAAATAAATCTTGATACTTATAATTAAGTTGGTTTACAAAATCCAAAATACAGCAGTGGGGAACAAGACATCATAATTGAAAATGTGAAAAGAAACAAGGGTATAAAAAGGAAATGGATACGTCAATCTGTGAGAAAACTGATGATGAATGTAATCATACATATACTGGTCTACAACCGTCAAGGGCAAAGTGATTGGTGAACACCCAAACGCACCCGGCAAAATATTTCAACAGGGATGTAATGCAACTTTGAAATCGTTTGATCTGAAGAAAAGATTTAGAGACCAATTGACTTGAATATAATGTTTTAATGGCCTTAGCTCTACTGGGATTGGTAAAGGTAAAGAGAAGATTAATATAAAAGTGATACAGGGAAGTGTTACGTACTATTATCAGTATGGATAATTTAAACTCTTATTTAAGTATATGGCTTGTTTATAACAGTACACAAAAAGAGACAATAACATACATGATAAACAACAATAAAGAAACGATACCCAAACTAAGACTAATTAAATTTAATAAATTGTATTAAATTAATTATAAATTACACAATCAAAAAAAGAAATAAAATTAAAGCTATTGATTTACAGCATAATGTTGGTTTGTACTGGCACAAGAAGAAAATACTATGTTTTAGAAGGTACAATGTCGACAAAGATTGAACGCACACAGAGATTAAGTATAAATATACACATCTTCACCTCGTAATGAGATAGCAAATATTTCTGCCGCTATAGTGATAGCCAAATATCTCTCTAGGCGTATTTATAGCCTATAACAAAGACATTCTTGAAACGGGCTTACACATTGCATTCGTTTCCTGATTAGTCTCGATTGTTCTATATAATTCTAATAATGCAGTCTGTAGATTTTATTTTGATGTAAACAAGTTCAAGGTAAACAATTTCTTAATTAGCCACAACCTAAATGCGATTCCCAGCTTGGGGTCAGCTAGAGTTCATTCACGGGGAAAGATAACGTAAACAAGTTTTCTAAATAATAGAAGTCAGGAAATAAAATAAGATGATAAGTCGTGTAATGGAGAGTCAGTTTGGCTCATTATATTATACAATTAAGAATAAGATTTATTCAATGACTTTTTAGATTCAACTGTATTGTAAAATCACTTACATTTTTGAAATACAAGGCTTAGGGTAGATATATATATATATGTTTTAATTAATAACAAGAAGAATTATTTGTGTTATGCATATTAAGATGCAACTGAAATTTGTCAAGAATAAAAACTTCCAATAGAAAGGGAACAGTCGCTAATAAGCTAAATACACTTGAAAGCTCCAAACTTCAGTGCACAAATTAGAGAGCAATTTCACTATTAATTGTTACATAAAAATACATTGAAAACTATTTGGCAAGACTACTACGGTACACTGCATAAATGCTAGGTGACTACCGTTGTGGATTCAGTGAAAACAAACTAAAGACTGATCCAATTTTTCACATCAGATGCCTATTAGTGAAATGGCACCAACATGATATCGCAGTACATCAATTCTATGTTGACTATAAAATGGCACATGACAGCATTAACAGAAAATGTCTACGTATAACTCTGAAGGAGTTTTGCAAACCCAAGAAACAGAGAAGACAGATACATGTAGCATGAAACAACCCATAAAGCAAAATCAAAATCAGGGAGAATGTTCAAGATTCAAGATTAGACGAGACGACTCAATGTCTTGATTCATATTTAGCCTAACTTTAGAACGATTTTTTAGAAGAATACACATTTACACACAATGAACAATAACAGGATACTTTGTTTGGGAGACCAAGTACCACAACATATGGGCACTCTCTAAAACCAACCACTTCTGTATCTTGTAATGTTGATGACGTTGCAATATTATAAGACATATAGATGAAGTGATAAAAATATGAAACCATAATTTTGGAAAGGTAAATCAATTCAAATACCTAGGATCTTTATTAAATGAAAGAAACGAATAGCTAACAGAAATAAAAGAATAAAATTCGACTGGAAATGGGGCATACTTCAGTAGTCAGAAAATATTCGAAAGAAGAACAAAGAAAACGTGGGAGAGAACAGTCTTCCGAAAAATATATGGACACACAAAGGAAGAATATGGATGAAGAATACGAACCGACAAGGAATTGTACAGTATATATCATGATCACATGCTAGTAGCAGAAATAAAAACGGGTTGTCTACGTCAGACAGGACACTTAGAAAGAAAGCCAAATGACAGAGAAGTGAAGAGGGTACATCGCCAAAATCCAAGAGGAAAATGGTTCAAATGTAGGCTTAGATGGATGGATGCTGTGGAACATGATCTACTGCAGCTGGGAATTCAAGCATGGAAAAGACAAGAATTGGTCTGAGGGGAAAGTAGTAGGGCAGGCCAAAGCACAAAGCCCTACATGGGCTATAGTGACACAGGGATGGACAGATTCTTTGTTTGTGTAATTACATATTTTCTGGGAAATATTCATTACATCAAAACAATAATAATATGTCTGTGATATTTTTATAGTTTTGTTAATTAATGGCTGACGTCATTCTTTCTTTATTTAAATATTGTGAAGACAAATGTTTAGTAATGTTTTCCGCGTATCCTAAGATACATGATTTGTAAATTTGTAGTTTAAAATTACTTTATATTTTTATTTATTTTCAGCAGAAACGAAATGGAAGGATGTTTGATTGTAAAGAACGAGAAAACTCGGTAAATGAAAAAGTTCAATTTGATATGTTTTAATATAAATCAATAAAGTAATAACATACTATCTACATAATAGAAATAGCAAGTTCTCACCACCATGCTCGTCTCTTGGACACAAAGAACACAACCGCTGTCCACAGAGCCGGTCATGCGCAAAAGTAGCCAACGGTCGTCTAGATGTACGGTATAGTTCACTCCAACAACTCCGCGATAATTACACAGTGCTAGAGGTGCTTAGTGTTGTCTTCGAGAAATGTTGTATATGTTATAGTCTGAGCGTCTTGGATGTCGAAGGTGCAACTTCTTCTTAGGTGAACTTAAATTACTGAATATGTTGACGGTTGATTACTTAGTGCTTTCTGAGTCGTTGGGTAATGGCTTCTTGTCATTATATTTAAACCAGATTCAAAATATTCTTCTTCTCCTTACCTGGGACGAAGTTGTTCTAAAGGTCTCTTCAGTATAAGGACCTTTAGGGTAAAGCTTTAGTTTACAAATGTAGGTAACCACAACATGGATTATTGTTAAGGAAGCCCAGTGTGGTTTAGAGTCTATTGTTGTTCCATTAAATCTGACATAGCCTTGATCTAACTGGTGAACTGATTTACTACAACGTATGTTTGTCCAAATACAGACGTATGTGTCTTTAGGATCTTGTCTCTGAGCTCGCTGACCAGGCAGTGGATATAGAGTATCAAGAAGAATTCTTATTTGCGGATTGTTCAGCCGCTGGTTATAGATAATCCACTAGTCAATGGTGTCCTACGATAATGACGTAGAAAGTCTTGTAGAGTTTCTTTTAAAAGTAATGATGATTTCCTTAGTGAGATCTTAAAAATTTTAATCAGTCTATAGGCGCTACTATTCGTAGCGGGATAATAAGGAGCACCCGAGCGATGTACAATACCTCGTATTCTTAATGTTCAAAAATACATGTATTGTATATAGTGTATTTACACTATTCTTAATGTGCAAAAATATTGAGAGACGAAGCTAGCAGCATTGTCGGTTACTATGGTGTGTGGATAGCCGAAATGAGCGAAATCTTCATCCAGAAGTTTAACGGTGGAATTGGTTTATGGAGATATTGTACCGAGGATACACGGGTACTTTGTATGATAATCTATATTAACCAGGAAATGTGATTTATTTGAAGTTGATTGCATGTCCAATATGCACTCGACTGCATGTTTTTTTGTTGTTTTTTTCGGCATTAATGAGTGGATACTTGCTTTGTTAGGGTCTCTATCATTTTTTGCAAACATCAGGTATGTTTGGCTCATCTTCAAGTTTTGAGCATCCAGCCCTTGCCAGTTTTAAGGATGATCCGTTTCTTCCGCTCGATCCCAAATATCATGTGTGCAGGATGTAGATAACATCAACTTGAAATATATTGTTACTTATATTCTTAAATCACAAAATGGATAATTTGACTCCACTCAGCGTAAGTTTTGAACATTTTTAACATTTCATATATGTTTGTTGCATCAGTGTGAAAATGCGCATTGTTTCACTAGCCTCCCCTCTTTACTGGCCTCCCTTCTTGACTAGCCTCCCCTTTCGACTGGCTTCCCTCTTGAATAACCTCCCCCCTTGACTGGCTTCCCCTCTTGACTGGCATCCCTTCTTGACAATATCTAAATACTGTAACATCAGACGGTCCTTAATGAATCTTTGGCAAAAAACTCCTGGGTCTGTTGGACTGATCTGAAAGCTGACTTGTTTGAATAAAGATACATAATCGAAGTCTGCTTCCTTTTCTCCACATTTGAATGTGTCAGAAAAAGTAACGGTAGACGCCATGATAAGCTGACTTTTGAATTCAATGATATAATCATTTTGACTCAAGTTAAAATCTTACTTGCCTAAATGTTTTACTACCAGTGTTGGTTTTCCTTTTTCATGTACCAAATACTCATTAATGGTTTAGGGTGTGTAAACAAAACAACGTTTCTTCCATGCATATATTGATAGCAAGTATTGTATCATGAAAATTCGTTGACAGCGCTTCATCATAAACCTGGTTATATTTGCGTGGTGCCGCTGTGAGATTTTTTGAAATGTCATCCATAGGGCGTTCACTGTCGTCAGGATATCTATGGAAATATACACGATCTATACACATATTTGAGGCGTCACATGATATTCTTGTATCAAAATTTGGACCATAGTGCGACAGAGCTGTATCTAAGAGAGCACATGTGTGACTTATATAAATGTTTCTTCTTATTCTATTTTTCTGCGCCATGATTAGTTCTATTTAGCTAAATAATACAGTGGCTCAAGTACAGCTTACATATCTGGTATGGACGTTTACATGACAAATGACCTTAGGCTGGAAGGATCTGTGTGTGCCAGCATCTACTTTTACCAGTTTTGAAATGCCATTTCGAGGATATGCAACAAAAAAAAAATCCATTGATTGTTGGGAAACTGCATTTTTTTTTTCATTCGGCATTATAAGAGAGTTTCATTTAGCATGTGCAGTAGCTTCGTATGCTTGCTTTCATGATCTTCCTCATTCTTTCCATTCACTAAAATATATGTGTGTGTCATGTTAGATAGACATCTTAATTTGTATTAAAAGTGTGTTCAAAACTTGAAAGCTAATTCAAATAGATGGCTAAACCATATTAAAAGGTGTTCCATTACCTTGTGCGGCTGTGACAAGACCACACTTCGTCATATGTACATTGGAAAAATGCCATTAGTGACAGAATACAACTTTGCGCCACAGTGAATTTGCACTAAGACAGTAAAGACCTTTGTAGGAAATTTAAAAGTCAGACATTTCATTTCTTTTTGCGATGCATATTTCTACCCCTAAAGTAGAATTCAAGAAACAGACAGTTCTTTCTTCTTGCGATGACTATTTCTACCCCTAAAGCAGAATTTGAAATACATAATATTATTGAGCTACGAAAAAATGACTATAAGGTACAAAAGTCTAGCCAAACATCATTCAAAATGCAAAATGTTCAATCCATATAATTCAACATAAATCAATAATGTGTGTGTGTGATGCTTTGAGGCTGGGCATTGTAAAATTCTTCCATTGTAATTTCGCCCTTGTAAAATAATGACGCCCCCCCTCTCCCAGTTTGCCCATGCAGTAAAAAAGCCCGATAAATTTCCCTAGCTATTATTAGATTCCGATTCGAAACAGCTGAAGCAAAATCGTGAGTTTTGTATTCACCCCTTCTCCACTATAATACTTTTTTTGAATGGAAGGTCGAGCCCTTAAAAGTAGAACTGATTGTCATTGGATAGGAACATTATATTTTTTTTTAAACACCCAATTGAAACCTCTCACGAACTTCAATAAATAGCAAGAGCAGATTAGAATATGTCTTTTGTATTATCCTATCACTTGCCTGTGAAAGCTGTAGCCTACTAGACTTAGGACTTCAATAGTTTGATCATTAGAGGCAACTAAGAATACTCGTAAGTACGCAACCATGAGGCTGATACTTTTATTAATGCACTTGTTATGTTCATATGATTATGTAGCAGGGATTCGACACACAACCATAAGGGTTAGACATCACATTATGGTGATTTTGGGTTATTATTCCCACTCGCCAAGTGTCTTTTAGCAAGATGACAATATGTATATTGTGTACCTGTAAAAGTGATGTTTTTTATGATTCAATGTCTCATACTTTAATTTAAATGTGTACTTGGTCCAACATTGTCGATAAGCTACATATGCTTACACGGAAAATGAAAAATAGACTTACAAATATATCTACACATGTGATGTAAATGTACAAGCTATGTGACCTTCAATACCTCGATATGAATTTGTTGCTGTTGCAATGTGACATGTCAGCTTATGATTATTCACCTAGATACTTCATATTTATTTTGTATCATTTCACATTTAGCCTGGTTTATTCTCAATGAACCGACGTACCTTGAAGCTGGAACTAATGGTCGATTTTCACGTCTCACACCAAACTACCTACTGCTACGATAAGGAACTCAAGATTCAGGGACTCTTTCCAACCATGATTTATCGAAGACAGGGACTGCGGATATAATTCTGGAACAGAAGAAATTCCAACACTTATTGATCTACCGAGATCAAAAGTGAAACTATATACGATTATGTCCCCATGGGTTGAAGATATTACTTTGAGCAAATATAGCATTTAGAATGAGGATATTATCAGTTTTAAGGGACACTTGTATTCCAATAGTTGATGTACAAAATGTTACTGTATTCCATTTTTTATATATATATTCTTTAACACAGAGTGAACTATGAAGTTACATGTAAATATCATTCGTGAATAAATACATGCAGGTATTTTCTACTTTGACGAAGACTTCGTTTCAGTCTATATGTATAAAGATGATATGTTTGTGTGGTAATTTGGCTTAATTAAATTAATCCCTTAGACTGAGTGTCGTGAGGAATATATCTTAAACCAGAGATACCAATCACATTTCAAACATAAGTCATATCACCACAATATGTGATCTATGAAACTGAGGTGAAAAAACACATACTAACAGATAGTAAAGACTAACTACCTAAATGTTTTGTTTTTCAAATCAACATGTACAAACATTTATATAAAAAAAGACCTAATGAAAAAAAATGAAAAATACAGATTCCGGTACACATTGATAGCTAAATGAAAAAAAAAACATAGCATTTTTACCCATTGCATATAACCCCAATATACACAAATGAATCAGCATTCAAAGGAGCACCAATGACATCTTATGGAATACGAAATTCAAATGCCCAAATGTTTAAGGTATCCCAATTACAATAAGAAATGTTTCTCTTGTTATAAACTGTTATGGTCTGTCACGCTGTTCCAGAACTAGATGTTGATGACTGCGAGCTCCTGTGAGTGAAGGTGAAGCGGAAGGGTAGACTCACACTTTATGTTTGTGGTTATAAAAGACCAACAACAGCAGACGAACCAAGCTTGAGGAGGTTTGAGGTGTCACTTCAGAGAGCAGTTCAGTCGAAGAACGCTATTCTCGTTATAGGGGGAGATTTCAACTTTCCTAGTTGGAACTGGCAGATTCCTGCATTGAAGCTTAAGTGTCCATACCAGGTCCTACACTCTGACTTTATGGAGATAATTAACAACCATGTTCTCGAACAGATT
Organism: Omphiscola glabra; assembly: GCA_964017045.1. NCBI lineage: Eukaryota > Metazoa > Mollusca > Gastropoda > Lymnaeidae > Omphiscola > Omphiscola glabra. The sequence goes on along the minus strand of OZ024807.1, from coordinate 30,383,392 downwards.
GTTAAAGAATCTACAAGAGGTTAAAAAATTATCGACCTACTCCTCACCAACAGTCCAACTCTTATACCAAGAGTTCAGGTCATCCCTGGGATATGTGACCACTGGATACAATATTGCGAATTCCAGGTCAGCGCGTTAAAAAAGAAGCAGGCTGTGAGAGAAATCCTCATTTATGCCAAGGCTGACTGGGAGAGCCTGAGAAGGGCAACGACAGAGCTCTAACATGCGTGATATTCAGGGTACAGCGACAACAGAAGAGCTATGGATGAAGATCAAGACAAAATTATCCGATGCAATGAAGAAATACATACCACACAAGACCACCAAACCTAAGATAAATCAGCCATGGGTCACGGCTGAAATCCTTAGGCTCATAAACATGAGAGACCGCTAGTACAAATGAATGAAGAAGAATAGCTCGCAGATCTTACTGGAACTAAATGAACGGCACATCTCAGAGGAACATATTCCAGCAAAGGGAGTTAAGAACAAGCGCTTTTAGAGCTACATCAAGCACCTAAAGTCATCAAACACAGGGGTTTTACCCCTGATATGGGAACGCCATTTGAGTTCTGAATTAAAGCACAGGTGGGCATTCTAAATCAACAGCTCCAGTCTGTCTTTGGTGACGGTAGAGAGTACTCAGAGACTGAGTTCCTTGTAAAGACCAACATGATGAGCATAGCCTATCCCATCATGGAAGATATCCACATTTCAGAGCAGAGTGTGCTGGAACTCCTTAAAACCATTAACCCATACAAGGCATGTGGTCCCGACAACATTAAACCACGAGTGCTAAAAGAATTGGCAAATGAAATTGCTCCCTTGCTTACAATCCTCTTCCAATCGTCGCTACTCACAGGCAACATAACAACCGTATGGAGAACAGCGCATGTCACTACGATCTACAAATAAATTGAGCATTACGACCCAGCCAACTACCGCCTGGTATCTCTCACAAGCGCAGAATGCAAAATAATCGAGCACATAATAGTAAGTGCGGCCATGTATCATCTTTAAAATCACAATATACTCAATGACCGTGAGCATGGCTTCTAAATCAATAGATCATGTGAGACCATATTCCTTGAATTTGGTAAATAATGGACGACCTATTTGGAGAACAGCAAGCAAACTGATGTGCTTGTGTTGGACTTCTCAAAGGCATTTGACAGTGTCAATCATAGTTTGCTATTACACAAACTGCAGAGATATGGGATCCAAGGCACTACAAAACATGAATCTCTAGCTTCCTCAGCGACCGATGCCATGCAGCAGTTGTATACTGGGCAGTCTCCTCCTTTGTCGGTGTTTAGTCCGGGGTCCCCCAGGGCTCTGTGCTAGGCCCCTGTTAGTTCCTAGCTAATATCAATGATCTGCCCGAGAAGCTGACCTCCCAAGCAAGACTTGTTCGCAGATAACACGGCGGTGTACAGGACAATCCCCAACAGTTCTGACCAGGACCAGCTGCAACAGGACCTCCATCGATTAGCCGAGTGGGAGATGAGCTGGGACGTGGCATTTCATCCCGTCAAGTGCCGGACACTGTCAGTCTCCAGAAGCAGATCCCCTCTACACCACCCTTACGAATTGCATGGCCATATTCTAGAGCCAGTTTCCTCCCTAAAGTACTTGGGTGTTACCGTCCAAAGATAGTTCCGCTGTTACGAACTGGGCAAACAAGACCCTGGGGTTCCTAAGGCGAAATATGAAGATCGGCAACTCAAGCGTGAAAAAAAAAGCCTATGGAGCCTTTCTCCGGCCACTTTTAGAGTACGCATCCTCAGTCTGGGACCCATTTAACCAGAAGAACATTGACAGGTTGGAGGCGGTCCAACGACGGGCAGCACGCTTTGTCCTGAACCGCTACAGAAATACCTCTAGTTTTGGCAGCATGCTGGAAACACTGGGCTGGTCACCGTTGGGAGAACGACGACGACTATCTAGGCTCTCCATGTTGTATAAGAGCATACATGGGCTCAAGTATTAAACAGAAAATCGTCCATCTTCCCGCTATACAGCCAAGAGGCCGCGACAAGCAATTCCGGCTTATAAAAACAGAATTCAGTACAGGAGCTCCTCATTCCTGCCAAAGACAATAAGGGACTGGAACAAACTTCCAAAAGAAATAATGAGGCGACTACACTTTACACATTTGCGTCTATTGCGTCCTGTCTTCCAACACCCAGTTCATAATACCATTGCTGAGTTACCCTTGCAACCAGTGAAGTATCCCTTTCCAAACCACGCAAATTTGTATCGAGAACTCCTCTGAAACATAGGATACATAATGATCAATTCATTGATCATGGGCTCTTAATATATAGAAGAAGAAGAGATCTTTGCTCTTCATTAAACCTGAAGTTGTTGTCATTAAAGAAGATCCAGCGCCTGTATTTGGTTTTTAAAACACTACCAAAAAGGTTAAATAGTATTTATGTTATCAATTACTTTACAATACCATGCTTTCATTCTCAGTACATACCTTGACTTAATGCGCTATGAATGAAAATTGGTGTGTCTTTTTAATGAGACAATAACATTTGCATTTTTTTTTAATTGGCAACGATTTTATAAGAACTGTAATCGACCTTTGTCATGAATTTTTTAAAACCGTTATGATTAAGTTTTATTAAATCACTTGGAACGTATTTACTCTTTTTGGCCATATTTTTAAAAGGTGTTTGAACTAGTTGTTGGGTATCAGGTAAATGCAATCGGCCAGAGTCGAGTCCAACGTGGCTAACTATTTTCTATTGCGTTACATTCATCCATCTATAATAACTTCAGCTATATCCCTTTTTGTTGTCTTGATACTTGATCAGCCGTACTGTTGTCTCCAATCAATATTTATTTACTAGCCTTTAGTCAATCCAGCCGACAACAGACGATCATTTAAATCATAGTAATATATGTACCTACAACGATTTGTGTGGGTTATAGTTTAAATTGAACGCCCTATATCCACAATGGGATATCACAAACTTAAGTGAAGTTAATATAAAAGACTTAATTATAAAAGGTTTTTCGTAAACATCCCTTATCAAATGAAATCTCGAGCAATTGGGTAGGGCGATGCAAATTTGACAACACAAGAATACAAGTAAAGCGCTTTTTAAGAATCCCAATCTGTGCTCCCCAACCCAAGGCCCTCACAACTGCACATTTATTTACGCACTTGCGATATTTTTATTTAAAGATTCACCTTTTCCTCAGTTATCAGGAATTTAAATTCATGTTCTACTTTTAAAAAGAAATTGTGGTTGGGGTTAAAAGATGGGACTGAAAATTTGACATAATGTGTTGTCTGCAAGGAGTCTATGTGCCAAGTTTCAAGTTAAATAGCATTGAGGGGAGTGTGTCAATTAGCTGACGAAATATGTTGTCAACAATCCAGCCACTAAAAAAATCGAATGTAATATAAATGATTTAATACTGATAAAAATACTACAATAGCGTTTAATAATATATCCATTTGTTTAATTGAAATAGTTCAATTTAAATATGACGTTATAAATCTGCAGTATAAAAGTGTGTGGGAAATTAGAACATTGCTCAACTTAAGATTTGCAAAAAAGAGGGGTGTGGGTCAGAAGGGGGTAGCAAGTTTCAATCTTATGAAGTGCGATAATTGTGTTCCTTTTTTATATGCTACATTATTAGATGGGAAGTTAAAGCATGGTTGTCGCATTGTATGTCGGACTATAATTAGTTGTAGTAAATACACTAGTCTGAAAATTAGAAAGCATGTCATCAAAACATTAATTTACTGCATGCGGAAAGAAACTGTGTCTTATCATATCATACTTTCCAACACTATCTTGAATATTTGTTAATAAATTATTTCATTCATACAAAAATATGTTCACTTGCCATATTATTATTTTCAACCAAGCCATCTATGTTCATACCTGCACATTTAAAAGAAATGAAAATTACTGTACGCAATTGCATTTCAAATTAACTCAAAAACTTTACTTAGTATGTAATGTATGTTAATAACTAAGTATTTGTGTCCTTAATTTCACGAAATGACCAACCAAATTGAGAAATGGCCTAGATGAGTCTGTCGTACTACAAATGAACAGTTAAACCCTACTTGTGCAGCTATTTCATTAACAAGCACGAAATTTCTTGCCATAAATCTATGAGATGAGGCAATACTTTTTTTTTCTTTCTTTTGTATAAACATCGATCGCAATCTCTAGAAGCTAGGAACAGAACAGGTGTTCTCAAATAATGCTTATTCAAGAAGTGATTTTTTTTTCTTTCTGCACGTGAAGCATTTAACATTTGAATCCATAAGCTCAGAGGAATAAAAATGACTAAGAAACCGGCGGAACATAATCTCTTAAAGTAACTGACACATTCGTAAAATCAAGAGAATTTCGGAATTTGATTGTCAGTTTACGGTAAATTTTCCAATTTCCCACTTTTGCCGTCCAGTTCCTGATGTGACTGATTTTGGATTTTAGCCGTAATGAAAGAACATACGGGTTATTAATGCTTAATATCTTCCGACAATTGATATGTCTCTTAGTTTCTATGGATTCTCCATCTTTCATTGTCTCTGACAGCACAATCGAAAATATGATAAAACTACGTCGTAATCTTAAGATAAGTAAAGATGCAATCATTGCAGAAGCATGCACTAAAAAGAATAAAGTTTTACTAAGCCATGCTAATCAATTATTTAGATACTAGCGAGAACCCGGCATGCGTTGCACGCCACTCAATGAAAAAATGTGTTTGTGTTTTAATTAAGTTTCAAAGTAATTTTTAAATAGAAAATATTTATTGTTTTTATGTCTGCTGTGTACACAAATAAATTAGACGTTTTTCTGACGCGTGAGCAGGCAACCTACAACTGTCCACATGAGAAGCATGTATTTTGAAAATTTAGTCCACACACTTGTAGCCATTGATCCACCCATGCAGTAACTCTGTTTTAAATTATATTTAGATAGCTCAACTGTCAGTCTCTGTCTCTCTGTCTATCTCTCTGTCTCTCTGTCATTATGTCTGTCTCTCTATCTGTCTCTCTGTCTGTCTCTCTCTGTCTCTCTTTCGGTCTCTCTGTCTGTATCTCTGTCTCTCTGTTTGTCTCTCTGACTCTCTTTATGTCTCTCCTTCTGTCTCCCTTTCTTTCTAACTGCCTGTCTGTTTGTTTGTCTGTCTGTTTATCTATCTATCTATATATCATCTACCTTTCTACATTTTTACCATCTACATGCATGCCTGCCTACCTATCAACCTGCCCACCTACCTACCTACCTAACTACCTATCTACCTATCTACCTATCCAGCTACTATCTACAGACCTGTTTACCCTCAAAACCTTAAAATCGTACAATATCATCACAAAATCGTTCAATACATTATCTTAATAGTAAAAATAACACACATTATATATAATATATACACCTCAAAATCGTACATAGTACGCCAAATCGTAATAGTTAACAGGTCTGTATCTATCTACCCATCTATCTATCTACCTACCTACATATATATCTACCTACTTACCTACCTACCAAACTACATACCTACCTATCTTTCTACCTATCTACTTATTTACAATCTACATGCCTGCCTGCATACCTACCTACCTGCCCACCTAGCTACCTACCTACCTACCCACCTACCTACCTACCTACCTACCTATCTACCTAACTATCTACCAATCCAGCTACTATCTACAGACCTGTTTACCTTCAAAATCTTAAAATCGTACAATTTCATCACAAAATCGTTCAATACATTATCTTAATAGTAAAAAAAAAACAATCAGTATATATAATGTATACACATCAAAATCGTACATTGCACGCCAAACTCGTAAGAGTAAACAGGTCTGTATCTATCTACCCATCTATCTATCTATCTACCTATCTCCCTACCTTACTACCTACATATCTTTTTACCTACTTACTTACCTACCAACCTACTTGCCTATCTACCTTTCTACCTACCTATCTATTCATCCATCCATCCATTCATAATCTCACCCACCCACCCTTCCATCCATCCATCCATCCGTCCGTCTAGTTATCTTTTATCTACATCTCTATCTATCTATCTTCTATCTGTGTATTTGTCTGTCTGTCTGTCTTTCTGTCTATGTCTCTATCTAATAATGTCTCTATTTTTAAAATTAACTTTTCACTTGTGTAAAATGATTGGGTTTTGATATCCATGGGTTAGTAAATGTAAATATATTTATGTTTTGTTAAAGTCATTGATTTTCTTAATTGGTTAACATTTGTTCATAATTAAAATGAGAATATAGCTTCTTTTTTTAACAACTGAAATGTCATTGGATTGAAAGATATTGTCATCCAAGTAAAAATGCATAAACTCAATTTCCTACCATCGATATGAATGTATCGAAGAAGGTTAATTATTGATCAAATATATTCTGAGGCTTATCGTGTGCTGCATTGGGCAAAATGAATGCATAGTGTACTCCCCGCCCATAGAGTTTAAAAAAAAATAAATAAATCATACACTGGATTGTAGCCCCTTACTTATGCAAAAAGATTTTGTTTGCATATAATATGCTTTGTTCTTATCTAGATCAGTGATAAGTGAATTAAAAATGCTATTTGGCTATTTAGTTTTGGTGCACCAATTTAATTAAACGGCATATTCTTATTAAAATTATTTTTAAATGTAGAGTTTTTACTACTTTATAAATTTCATAAAAGTTTATTTTTGGAATGAATAAAAAGTACAAACTAATTAAATGTTAAAAATACAAAGCTAAATTAGTATTTAAGTTTAGCAATTTAAAAAGCAATCGATTAATCAATGCTATTTATTAATTTTACTTATAATATAAGAAGGGAAATGAACATTATCAGTTTTGTCACGCTCTTTTATTAAATCAGAGAAATTTTAGCTTTGGCTAAATAGGCAATTCGCACTATGACGTCATTTGCGTGATTATTTAGAACATATTAATTTTAATTTTATTTCGCCTTATTGACAACGCGCTAAAGAACACACTAACAACAACTGATGTTTATGTTTTACCGATAAATATGATTACTGTGTATTTCTTTGATCATATTTTTTCGATTTAATTTTAGTGTGTTATGCTATCCGCAAAAGTATTCAATACGAAATGGAAAGTATAACTTTCCTGTAGTCCCACTGCGTAACAATATGTTCAGTAGAGGATTTGAGATTTTAGTTAGTATTTTTAATTTTGCATGAAATTGTCCGACGTAATTTGAAAGAATGTTTGAACTTTAATATCAAAGTAAAAATGGGCAACACACATTTATACGTTCTTAATATGTATTTAATGTCAGGTCTGGCCACATTCGATATGCATGTAATTCATTAGTCTGCAAGATTTTTAAAGGTAAAATTATTGTACAATTGTATCATAACCTTATAATCTACATTGCTATCATCCATTCACATACAATTATATCTGATAACTAACATTTACTTTTAAAACTTGGATTTGGTTGTTTTTTGTGTGTTTTTTTTTTTAATTTAAAGAACCTATTACTGGTAGTCATCTGCAACGTGGAAAATTATTCTAGGGTCACGTGATGCCCTTTTACTTTCTATTTTTGTATAAGCTGACTGTCCTTCAAAATTATTCATATTTTGCAGCGATGTGAATGTCAATCAGTGGCACATAACGCACGAACCTACATAAACAAAACTCAGATGTGCCAAGGAAAAGCGGCTTAGTGTGGAGAATAAGTGGTTGAGGTCAGGTATTGTTGTTTTGTAGACAGATGAATTACGCTGACAAGAAACGTGTGACCAAGATTGTTTTTCATGCTGATATTTAGTTTTTTAGCAAAAAGATAATTATGGGTAAAATGAGTAGTTAGTTGTTTGAAGTTTGTAGCAACCTCAATGGAAGTAACAAATGAACCACTCTTCCTTCATGGTTTCCGTTTCCCCCAGCAAACTCATATTTTCTGTAATTTCTTTACAAGCAAAGTTGCTGACATTCGTGCTGAGCGTTATCGTCTTGACATATCCCACATAGATTTGCCTCACTTTTCTTGTGTTAGTTCACATTTCAATGTTTTTAAACCGGTTTCAGAACAAGAGGTACAAAGTAATATTCTGAAATCTAAACCTACTTCGTTATCTCTGGACCATATCCCCCCCCCCCCCCCTGTTGGTTGAATCCTTAGATCAATAGCTCCCAACGATAAACCACATAATCAATGAAAGTTTGTCTTCTGGCACTGTTCAACTATTTTTAATACAGCTGTCATCAAACCGTTGCTTAAGAAGACTGGTCTTGATAAAAATAATTAAAAACATCTATAGACATGTATCTAAATTAACATGTTTATCTAAAGTCATTGAAAACTAGTTCTAAACAACTTTTTACTTACTTAAATGACAACTCTCTTTTCAGTCCCAATCAGTCGGCCTATAGACCTTTTCATAGCACAGATACAGCTCTCTTGAGAGTCACCAATGACCTCTTGCTCGCATTGGACAGTGGTGATTTCTCCATCCAGATCCTCTTGGAACTCAGTGTGGCCTTTGACACTTTTGACCATGTAACCCTTTAAAGAACCGTTGAAAATTACTTTGGCGTTTCTGGTTCAGTTTGTCTTGGTTTAGGTGCTACCTCTCCGATAGAACACAGACGCTGTCGATGGCTGTCGTTTAATTAGTGCTGACTTGGTGTATGGAGTGCCATAGGGGTCCGTTTCGGGCCCGGTTCTATTCGTAATGTATACCAGGACACTGCTCCTCTTGCTTGGGAGACATGGAGAGAAGAGTCAGTCATTCGCAGATGGCACGCATCTATACAAGCATACCTATCCCTCACTTGTCGATTCCGCTGTCCGGACTTTGCGTGAGAGCATTGGTGATGTCAAGTCATGGATGACACTCAGCAAGTTGAATGTCAAGTCATGTATGACACTCAGCAAGTTGAAGCTTAATGATGACAAAACGGAAGCACTCCTTATTCACAATTAAAAATATTCCTCTACCTCAAGTCTCACCACCTCATTTCAAGTAGGTAACTCAGACATACAGTTTACATCCACTTTTATGACTCTTGGTAATATTCTTTCTAAAACAAGTATCTTGATAAACATAACTTATCCTTCCGCATACACCGCTATCAGTCAGATCAGCTACATATGCCACTACCTCATCATTAGTGAAACAGAAACCGTAGTCTGTGCTCTTGTTCTCTCTCGTCTTGACTATTTTAACTCTCTTCTGTCAGGTTCACAAAAACACTTCATATAAAAACTACAAAAGATTCAAAATTCAGCTGCTGGCTAGTTCTAAACTAAAACAAAACTTGATCACGTCACACCACTACTTCATTCACTGCATTATCTCCCTGTATAAGCACGGCTTAACTATAAACTCTCTGTTCTCTGCCACAACTTTTTCTCGAATTCCTGCTCTTCCTATCTAACCGAACTTCTTTTTAAAAATCCAAATAAAATAGCATAATACATTCAAATATTGTTTATATATTCACATAATATAATGCCTTGTATCCAAAAAAAAATGTACAGTTACTTATTACATTTGTAGTGACTCTGACGAAATCGAGGTTGATGATAATGTTAATGGAAGAAAATGTGTCCTGGTTGGAATGAGTAGTAAAATGTATGTTTTTTGTATGTATTAAGAAGGAGAAGAATTGAAACAGCATCGCAAAAGTTTCTTTCGGTTTTAGCGAAATTGTAGTATAGCTCGTCCTACAATGGTTGCGGCAATGAATGGTCTTCTCACCTGCACAATTAATTTACACAACATTAAAATGAGACAGTAACATATTATATCTTAACTGCCCAGAAAGTCGGAACTTAGAACAAAGCTATCTATACAAAATGTCAGGTCAACACCAGCATCCTTTCTACCAGAGAAGAACAGCTGCAGATAATGTATAACTTCTTCATCATGGAACATGCCCCGATGGCCACTGGATCCGAAAGGTGATGATGATGTCGCAAAACAAAATAAATATCTTTTCCCCGTGCGGTCTGTAAAATTGCTTTGAGTGTTGTTGTTTTTTTTAATTTTTTCATTTCTTAGTTTGAAAGTTGAGAAACGTATCATTAAGGAATAATTTTGCTCTTTTAAAAAAAACCACACGTGTGGCAAATGAAAGTAACATTTTCAACCTTGTATAATAAAAAACACCATACAAAATAAACACATATAATGAAATTATTTTATAAAAGTACATATTTTAAAAAAAAATATTTACACGACCTATACAGCATGTATGATTTAAAAATTTAAAACTTACCATATTAGAATTAACACCTACCATATCAGAATTAACACCTACCATATCATAATTAACACCTACCATATCAGAATTAACACCTACCATATCAGAATTAACACCTACCATATCAGAATTAACACCTACCATATCATAATTAACACCTACCATATCAGAATTAACACCTACCATATCAGAATTAACACCTACCATATCATAATTAACACCTACCATATCAGAATAAACACCTACCATATCAGAATTAACACCTACCATATCAGAATTAACACCTACCATATCAGATTTAACAATTACCATATCAGATTTAACACTTACCATATCAGATTTAACACTTACCATATATAAGCATTAATCAGATATGATAATAACTATATTAAAAATTATATATTTATTGTTTCTTATTATTGTGTTACCTAAGAATTAAAACATATAAAACTATTCTACATATATTTCGAAAACATTAAACGTATAATAAAAACATCATACAAAATAAGCAAACATGATGATATTATGTTATTAAATACATATTTTTTAAAATTCATTTACAAAACATATCAAACACATATGATTTAAAAATTAAACACTTATTATATAAAGCATTAATCAGATATGATCATATCTATAAATCGTACGATTCACAAATTAACATACATGATATAAATAGCAATCACAAACAATGTACATATAAAGTGAATATATTCTTTTGCATAATAAATGCGTGGGAAATGTATTTACAAGAACATTACAATATAACGACTGAAAATAAACTATCGTATACTCTTTATGTCTTTGTTGTAAATGATCGTCTTGTGTAATGATAACCAGCTTGTTTAAATTCCTGCCATTTGCTATACACTGCAGGAATGGTAAATATCACTGGATTCCCCGATGCGTTCAGTGGGAGAACAAACATAAATAACAAGGCCAAAATTTCAGGATTTGATTCAACACCAAAATTGGAGCGCAACCCTATGACACATATTGGAAACCAACAGGGAAAATTTGACAAGACTACTAGGGACAGGTTTTGGCTACAATCACGTCCTGTACATGTCTATTGAAATCATGCGAATTTGTCAAATTGTCACGAGAACTGGACATTGATCGAAAGATAGCGACCTGAACAAGTTCGATTAAAAGAAACATGCACAGATTAAGGACAGTGAAGATTGCAAAAGAGTACGGCCACACGTCGAGGCGAGACACGGTCAGTGGCAAGCCAAAGCAGAGTCCGTTGGAGGAGTAGAGCTTCCAAGAATCAATCGTTAATGGCAGTGAAAGTGATGCCATTATGATCCCTGCGCACCGTGTCAAAACGACGGAAACAGAGATACTCCATTTTTTAAACACATGATTGCCGAATGGATATCGCATCACCAAAAATCTGTCCACGGAATAAATCTAATTTGCTTGATGAATGCGTGCATATCGAATTGGTTATATGCCATCCGATTCAAACCCCAGACAATCCGGGTCTAATTGGGCCCCGGGTGCAAATGGCGGCGCTGCGTGTCTGGCTCCATTTGAACTAATGATATTCTGATGTCATTTATGGTAGTTTATTTTAGTAAAACTGAAGAATTAAGTTTACAAACGTATAGTCCATTAAAGTATCTTTCATTTGATACCTCATTTTGTCCTACAAACCCGACAATAATATTTTAAATATTTTTTTAATCCCAACTTCTCACTTCTGGTACCAAGGTGCGAATAGTCACTTCGTACGTAGTTTTAGTTAAACATCAAAGCTTCTTTAAAAGATTCAATAAAGATAATTTTTTAAAAAACATTTTCCCAGGGCAAAATGGTTGGAAATGTATAAATCAATGGCAGAGGTAAGTGATAATGTACATAACCATTTAACACTCAAAAAGAAAATGCATCCTAAACAGGAACAGCGCACCCTGACCCTTTTAAATTATACACGTGAAAGTAGATGCTCCAATACATAAAGCTCAGTGTGACTATGCACGCATGTTTGAATGTTTGCAATATGTATTTTAATGGATAAGTTAGTAATTTGGAATCCAAATAATATATTTCAGCTGAAGTTAACACGGTAATAATTCCTGACTTAAGGATTAATCCTGAAATGTGTGGTCAACATTTTCAACCCATAAGCTTTAATTTACAAATTTAACCAAAACACAGCACAAGACATATTTGAACATGCATTTATACATTTACATACATATTTAAAATAAATTAAATATTATTTTACGTGGTATTTATCGTATTGTGTATACATTCTAATAATTCTATACATGTGTATGATTGTGTAAAAGCATTTAAGTAGCAGTAGATCCTAAATGGTTTATTAAAATTGTTAAACATTATAAAAAAAAACACTTTATTTGTGGAATATTTAAATATGAGTAGAAAAAATCCGAATGCCAACAGAATAAACACACAAGCGAATAAGTGCCACTCGCAGAGTTCGACGTGTCAATTTATAAATTTAAATTGTGCTAATTCAACATTAAAGACCCAACATTGGTGACTAACACAAATGCAGTTGGCAAAAACCTTGTCTATGAGAGGCGTTTGGATGTTATCGGCGATAAATAAAGCTACTATTAACTTAAAACAATAATTTTAAATTAAAACTTCCAGACTAATTTATTTAAAATAATATTTTTTGTCTGATAAATTTAACCTAAAAGTTCAAATCATTTACTTAGCGAAAAAGAATCCAACATACAAATAAAGAAAAGTCATTTTATGAGAAAGTGTTTAGCCTCTCGTTTTTAAGAAAATTATATAGCAAGAGGAAAGATATGTGGTTAAGAAGTTTGTTGATGATATACGCGAAACACCAAAAGCAGACATTAGAATTCGTTTAAGGAAACAGGCTTTAAATAGGTGTTGGCAAAACCACGCCTGTAATCTGATTAATGCATGTGCGCATGCGTGATTTAAAAATCAGTGCTGATCCGTTCAGTTGAAAGTATAGCACTTTTGATAGACACAACCGTATAACACTATTGATAGATACCACATTATAACACTATTGATAGACACCACATTAACTTGTATGTAGCAAATATGTTTTTTTAAATATTTTTTTTTATGTAACATAGAATAATAAATGAGTTATGGTCTATTTACTTTTATATTCCTTTACAACAGTGGTTTTCAACCTTCCTAATGCAGCGACAATATATATTGGTTCCTCGTGTTGTGGTTACTCTTAAAATTCTGCTTCATAACTGCAGAATATATGTGTTTTCTGATGGTCTTAAGGGATCCCTCTAAAAGGGTCGTTAGCCCCCCAAAGGGGTGGCAAAACACAAGTTGAGAAACGCTGATCTACACATGTCAAAATGTTCACAATTTTCATATATTTTTTAAAACGTAGTTATTCACATCCGATCTCGCTTGAGCAATAGTTAATAGATTATTCTTCTAGGATTGTAAGCTGGTTCCAACGCCGCAGTTTTAGGATTGTTTCAATGTGATCCTCCTACGGGACTCCATCTCCGGGTTTGAATTCAGAGTTTCCATTTCGTAGATGAGTAGCCAACCAAGGTTTTCGAATCCCATCCAACCGGGGTGCTGTTTTTGCTTGACTGGTCTTTTGACTGGATTTGAACCCCAGACCACCGACTTGACATTCTTTCAGTTTAGACCACTCGGCCACCCAGTCAACTTTGCGCGGGAAAAATGTAAATTTTGACCGTACTTCATCCCCCCAAATAGGAATAGACCCACCACAGTAATACATCAAAAAACAGTAGTGTTATACACTGTTACAGGTGTGGGGGGCTAAGGCATAGTTCCAATGTGTATCCCACTGTCCCAAAAGGGCAGGATAAAACTTGCATAAGAGAGAACTATCATGAAAGAAGATCCCATTATTCTGATAAAAATGGGGATAGAATATGACTTCAACCAGTCAATAAATACAAACACCGTGGAGCGTGTTAGAAACTCCAAATCAATATATAGTTTTGTTTTTCCTTGCAGAGCTAAGTTTTTAGATAGCATAGTACAAAACAAAATTAAAGATAGATCAGTGGTTGAATTACGCTTGGAGGAAGGTTTGTTGAACGGTAGTCAGATAAAAGTCCTCAGAGACACGGGGTGCAGCATAATAGGACATTCAGAGCAAACTTGGTTGATAAACATAAACAAGTTATTGCACATTAAAACTGATTGACGGACATGTACGGCAAAATTCGACAGCATACATTTATACATTTACACCCTATATTAAAGGGACATTGTCACATCACTCGATGATCACCCAGTAACTGACTTAATAATAGTAAACTACCTAGATATTTACACCAAAGTTTCGAATATATGTTTTATCTAAACAGTAGCCCGCCTAAACAGACACTTCCAACCAGTGTTATAACTATAAATACCATACTAAATGGTTTGTTATATAGACGAGAAAATAACTGCATGTGTTTAAACTAGTATGTACTCTAATGATTTACACCAGCCAGTATGCTATCAATATAATCAGTGTGCGATATGTTCACATTCACAAATCAATTTTTAACACATACATCCACACCTAAAAGTATGCTACCTAAAAATCACACTAATCAGTGTGCTACCATGGTATCCAGTATTCTACACTGACACACCACTTCACTTTAGTGCTACCAACTGTATCATTTCCAACTATTGGACGAGTACTATCAAACGTTGGATTCCAAAGAGTTCTACCCATTGGTGCAGGCGAAACGTGTTGTCTACATACGAGTGCTCCCCCCACCCCTTCCTAACTTATACACGACCTATTTTTATATCTGTGCAGCATATTATTTTTCAATTTAAAAGTCTCAAAGAATTCGGTCAATTCAAATTTATATCGTTAATAATATGGGGCCAATATAACTCCTAAACACCAGAAGCATGTTAATATCGCCTGTGGTTCTTATGTTCCATGTTCAGATACGGTAGTTGAGTGGCGTATGAACTTTCCGTAGAGATTAACTGATGCATTAATCAGTGGTGCTCTTGGACGCAGATGTTTTCATTGAAATATCACCACGGTGTGATTGTAATAGTTTATTTAGTGCGCGTGGGTTTATGAAAAGTCAAAATTTCACTCGTTCACCAAATTGATGCCGTAAAGATGCATAGTAAATAAAGTGGCATTTCCCAATTCCATATCACCCCTCATATTTGTGTTTTAAAAATTGATGTGTGAAATGTCACGGCCTTACATATTGGAAGGTTGGCCACCAAAACAAGTTTCCTAAACGTTGAGACAAATATCATGCGATGTATTCGGATAACAACAAATGTCACAGAGTTGACGTCAAATTACCCAGTTAAATGTGTCTCTCCCATTAGGTAGTTCAATTAATCATTTCAACATAGGAGAAGACGGCATATAACATGACCAAATATTGTCAAATAAAAGAAAAGTTATAGTTTGATAGATAGATAGATAGCTAAATAGATAGATAGATATATAGATGGATAGATAGATAGATATATGGATATATGAATATATGGATAGATCGATAGATCTGAGATGGATATATGGATATGTGGATAAATTAAAAAATTGATAGATGGATAGATGGAGAGATGGATGGATGGATAAATGGATAGATAAATAGATAGATAGATAGATAGATAGATAGATAGATAGATAGATAGATAGATAGATAGATAGATAGATAGATAGATATATAGATAGATAGATATATAGATATATAGATAGATCGATAGATAGATATATATATAGATAGATATATAGATAGATAAATAGATATATATTTATATATATATATATGTGTGTATATATATATATGTATATATATATATATATATATATATATATATGTATATATATAGACATATATATATATAGATATATAGAAAATTAGATAAATAAATAAATATATAGATATATATATAGAAAGATAGATATATATATGGATAGATAGATAGATAGACAAATAGATAGACATATATATATATAGATAGATGGAAAGATATATGTATATATGGATATATTGATAGATAGATAGATCATAAATGGATAGATGGATAGATAGACAAATGAATAGATGTACACATGGATAGATGGACAGATGGATAGATGGATAGATAGACAAATGAATAGATGTACACATGGATAGATGGACAGATGGATGGAAGGATGGATATATATATATATATATATATATATATATATATATATATATATATATATATATATATATATAACTAGATAGATAGATAGATAGATAAATAGATATATATATATATATATATATATAGATATATAGATAGATAGATAGATAGATAGATAGATAGATAGATAGATAGATAGATAGATAGAAAGATAGATAGATAGATAGATAGATCGATAGATGATAGATAGATAGATAGATAGATAGATAGATAGATAGATAGAAAGATAGATAGATAGATAGATAGATAGATAGATATATAGATAGATAGATAGATAGATAGATAGATAGATAGATAGATAGATAGATAGATAGATAGATAGATAGATAGATAGATAGATAGATAGATAGATAGATAGATAGATAGATAGATAAATAGAAAAAGACAGACAAATAGACAGACAGATAGAACGCTTCCTTGAATAGCAGCGTAAAGGTATACTTTATTTAATTTACTATATCTATACATATATAAAAAGTAATGTATGTATGTATGCCCCGTATACACTCATGTACCATTCATCCGATTGCAATACACATTTTGTGAGTGGTTGTAAACACGCCTGGCATTTTTTCTGAATTATTACAATCATTTTATAATATTCCGTTTTGGGCCGGGGGTCCAAAATTATTTTTTTTCCACTCTTTTATGAACTAAATATATTATACGTATGCGTTCCTATACCCTTCTTTTGATTGCGATAAAACTTTGGAAAGTTGTATTGCGCACGCCAGAAAGGGCTTCTGAATTAGGTTATCCATGTTTAAATATTCCTTTTGGTGTCTGTAACATAACGAGTTAACAGTACTCAGTCACATGATGGTATTATTTATTTCTATTCACGATGGCGTATTGATTTAATTATAATAGATCATATGATGAGAATATGCAGAACTGATTTTTGTGGCAAATGAAGAAGTCATGATTTTGTAAGTAAGCAGGTAGGATCTTTGGTCAGAGATAGAAGGACGCCGCCATATTTCAATGTGATGTTAATTCATGGATAGAATAATATTAAATTGGGTCATATTTCTTGTATTATAATAACTTTATCTGTTAAATGGATTTAACAGTGTCAAGGACCATATTTGTACCAAATATTTGAATAATAAAGAACTGTGTGATGTATCTAATCGGACCTGTTTAATTCTTGAGATGAAATTAGACAGCAGCATAATTAGGGATGACATTGTGAGTGGTAGCTGCAAACATATTAATAAAGTATTAGATAGCATGCTGAAGGTACAGTAATATTCAGTAATGTTACAGTGTCGGGGACCCTAAATTATTCTTTTATGAGCTATACAAAAATAATTTCAAAGAGAGCTATTTCATGGGTGGAAGTAATTGAATCAAATACAAGCGACATTTCAGTTTTTTATTATTTTTAATGCAAAAATAATTTTAAAATTATTTCATTTAATGTATTACGCTCAAGAGTTATTGTATATAGTGTAAAACACTGTTTTGTAGCTACAACCTACATTAAAATGACCTTGTTGTCAAGTGTATGAGATCACTGTTATTTTTGTACGTAAAACATGTTTAGTTAGAGATTATATGTGTAGTTGTATATATTGTAAGACATTGTTGTGACGTATTTGGGTAGGGGGGAAAGGAACTGTTAGTTTAGTTGCTTTTATCGTGGAATGTAGATGGCCGTTAGACAAGAGGATGTTGATTAGTTTGTTAGGATGGAAATTCATTGCTAATTGTGGAGAATAAACATTGTTGCCCAACTACCCGGTTAGAGTTAGTGTATCGATATTATTTGCATTGTTTAAGCTGACTTATGAGATGAGGTAGGGCCTAGACTATCAAAGTACACATGTATAGTCATTGCTAGTCATTAAAAGGATATTACGATCTTACAGCTCATACACCAAAGATATAAAGACCCAACGGTTCGTCATTGGGGGCTCTTCCGAAATTGTCCGAAGCTGTGTTTGGCTCGTCCTAACCGAAGCTGTGAAGTATCCCGGCTCGTCTAAACTGAACCTGGGAAGTATACTCCTCGTCTGAACTCGTCCGAAGTGTGAGGTTTCCTGGCTCGTCTAAACTGAAGCTGGGAAGTATCATCCACATCCTATTCATCTGAAGCTGTGTAGTATCATCACCGTCCGATTCATCTGAAGCTGTGAAGTATCATCACCGTCCGATTCATCTGAAGATGTGAAGTATCATCCTCGTCCGAACTCGTCAGAGGGTGTGAGGTATCCTGGCCCATCTGTCCGAGGCTGTGTGAAGTGCTCGTCGGAAGCTGTGTCTTCTGACTCAACTGAAGCACCTGTCGGATGATATGAACCGCTGATCCGTGTATTCCACTGAGCTGTACACCGACCTTTGCTGTACCCGCTGTTATCGTATTCCGCTACTGCTGTGTCCGCTGACCGTGACGCGAAACAAACCACTGGGCCGCCACAAGATCATCACTGCACCGCCACCAGATCATCACGGTGCAGCCACCAGATCATCACTGTGCTGTCACCAGATCATCATTGTGATGTCACCAGATCATCACTGTGCCGCCACCAGATCATCACTGTGCCGTCACCAGATCATCTTTTTGCCGTCACCAGATCGTCTCTACATCTACGACCTGATCATTGCAGGGCATGCTACCAGGTGGACAACGTAAATCCAAACCGGACACTACACTGACACACGTTGTCGCTTAAAATCTGTGACATTGTTTATATTTTTGTGTGGCGAGGTCAAGCAAAAGTCAAGTCAAGCGCAGTCAAGTATTAGGTACATAAGTAGTAGTATTATTGTTAATTAAGATTATAGTATGTATTAATAAATTGAGAAACATTTTACATTATTAGAACTTACAATTTGTAGGGGTAAAGAATTATAAATGGAAACTTAAAGCAACGCTAAGAAAACCGCAGAGGAAATAATAGCCGAAATTCGGCAGTTGAGAGAAAAAGACCTCAGATATAAGGGACTGGAATTAGAAGAATATGTAAAGGAACCATGGGAAAGAATACAGGAAGAAACGAGAAGAAGGGAGGAAGAGATGCGAGAAGAAACGAGAAGAAGGAAGGAAGAGGAAAGAAGAAGCGAGGAAGAGGAAAGAAAAAGGTAAGTAGATATAAAGCATAAAATAGAGATACTGAGATTGAGAATAGAGTTAGAGAAAGCAATCAAAAAGAACGAGGCAGAGGGACAGTTACGAATAAGTGAACCAATAAAAAGAGAAAAAATATCATTTACTCAAATGTCTCCCAAAGTATGACAGTACTACGGAATTAGATGACTACATAGTAAGTTTCGAACATATATCACGACAAAATGGGATACCCAAGAAGAGTGGCTCATTGAGCTACAGGTTAGGTTGATGGGGGAATTACAGTCATTTTTATTGACGGAGGACATTAGAAAAAGAATAAATGACTATGAAACTGTCAAACTGATATTGTTAAAACATGCAGGGTACAATGCAGAGACATACAGGGGGAAGTGGGTTGGGCTAATGCCACAGAATGATCCTTTTAGAGAGTTTCATTCCAACCTAGTCAGAAGCTTATATATCTGGGTTGTAAGCTAAAACACAGAGAAAACTTATGAGTGTCTAAAAGATTTACTCTGCCGAAACAAATTATTGCTAAATATGACCTCTGAAACGGTTAAAGGTGTTTTGGTTTATACTCCCACAAAATGCGAGGACGTTTTGTCTCTGATAGACAACATTAAAGCAGTGGGAAATGACAACATTTCTAGGAATAACAACCAACATTTTGCGGCAGGGAGTGCTGAGCACTGGCAAGGTCAACATGGAGCCGAACGAAGGAGATCCGCAGAGGGGAGGCTAACGGGAGTAAAGGGAGTCTGTTTTTTGTTCGAACGTGAGGGACACGGGAAGAATAATTGCTCACATAAAGACCAGAACAAGGGAAAACAGGGGAAGCCAGGAACATAGTGGGTTGACACAGACCAGAACAAGGGAAAACAGGGGAAGCCAGGAACATAGGGTTTTGACACAGACCAGAACAAGGGAAAACAGGGGAAGCCAGGAACGTAGGGGTTTGACACAGACCAGAACAAGGGAAAACAAGGGAAGACCGACGGGCAGAATTTACAACCAGAGAGAAGACTATATATACTCTCTCCCCATGCAGAGATACGAGACTAGATGACTACACAATCAGGATAAGTCAATAAGAAAACGACGTTATAACGGGATTAGGAATATGCCTAAACCGTTGTTAAGACAAATGCATTCATTTGGCATGGCAGAAGACGTGCAAGGGACCTCGACAGGGATTTTTTTTTTAGAAAAAGTTAAATTATTTGATAAGGAGTTTTCCATACTTAGGGATAAATGATGCACAATAGTTGGATGCACATTACAAAACTACATATGTGGACATATATACTAAGTATTTGAAGGGCACATTTTTTGCCGCCCTGTTCGAGAATGCAGTTGCCGATCTAAATGTAGGGAATGTAAGAAAAGAAACACATATAGCATTATATCAATATGGAAATGTAGTGACGAGAGCACAGAGTAAAAGAGAAAGGGAGAAGGATATGACAACAGAAAGTATCATCGAGACAGGACCAGTACCAGGGTTTCCAGAAAATATGAAGATTGAACGAGGAACAAATAAAAGACCAGGAATTACATACACATTGGGATAAATCAAAATTTAATAGCGTGGAGCATACAAGGCAGGGACTCATCACGTGTCAATGCAGAAATGGGTTCCTGTATAGGGTATCTACCAACAAGACTAATGGTAAAGATAACAAAAAATTAGTAATTGCGTTGAAATGTCGGCCGATAGTATTAACAACTGCTCATGAGTCAGTCTTAGCTGGACAGATACATTTCCCTAAAGACAGTTTTCAGATACGCGACGGTCTCCTTTGCACTAGCCGCAATGTTAGCTACGGTATTGTTTGCACCCGCTGCCAGATGTCATACATTGGGGAGACAGGACGCCGACTCTCCGACAGGTGTACGGAACACCTCCTTGTTCAATTACCAAAGACAAATCATGTTTCTGATAATGATTTGATTCATGTGATTATTTCTTCGTTATTAGTTTGAAATTTTTTGTTGGTTATGACCATCACATGGCACAGATAAAACGGTTTTGCTTTATATTTTGTCTGATTGTGTAAGAAAACACAAAAGAAAAAAAAAGTACTAATTTAATTCATGTACCTGTATGTTTAGCGGGACTTTCTAGGACAGTGAGAAGACATTTCACGCTGCTTTTGAACTATTTATCCGAAAAAATAATATATTATTTGTTTCAGACTGCTTTCTTCACATATTTGAAACAGAGTAATACATCTCAAGTGCATCAATAGTGAAACGTGTTTGTTTTGGAAATGTGAACAGGTTGAATAGTTGCACTGTACGTAGATATTCATTTTATTTACTGTAGTGAATGCCTTGTTTGTGGGATGAATAATTTCTCGATAATTTATTTTTTTGTTAATGGGGGTAAACCTGCACAAAACTAAGAATATAAAAACTAAATTGTTCCTGATTGATATTCTGCAAATAAACCACATTTAAACATTTGAAAAAAAAGTATTTATAAAGAGATAAAAGGGAAAAATAATAAAAAAAACATGTCATTTGTAAAGATATTTAATTGCGATAAAAAGGAAACATAATAACAAACATATCATTTGTAAATATATTTAATTATTTCTTTTGTGTGTAATTGAAAAGCAAAAATAAAATTGAGCAGCTTTACTCTTGCAAAATCGATTTTTAAAAAATGAATAATTAAAAAAATAAATTAATCTTTGTCGTTTTTCTTGTAATTATATTTTTTAGAATTATTTTTTAGAAATAACTTAACATTCAAGACTAACGGTAACTGGAAATACAGATGAAATAAATCGTAAATAAAAATGTCTTATCAGAGAAAATTAGTCACATTAGATTAGGTATAAGCATCTTCAAGAGTTTGGAATGACAAATGATTATCTTCTTAATATTTTTCATTTAAAACAATGGCTGATAAGCATGTCAATGGAAATTAAGAAATACGCTAAAATGTGTCAACTTAATTAAATACATTCAAACTCGTTCTTTATATATTTGAAATTCTGCGTTCAAGATGTTACAGGTAACTATATAAAGTGTAACAAGATTTGAAAATATTGGCACATATCTTTATTCGAAGGTGCGATAACTTTTTTAAATTAAATTATATTACGAGAAATGTTGTCGCATTTATTAACTTAAGATTTGTCTTTCAGTCCTACTTCATACACCATTGTACTCGCTACATCTTCCATCATCCTCGTAGAACATGACCTTGACTTTAACTGGGTTTTCAGTTCTGGAGCAGCGCAATGTTTTACTTTACATAAATGTTCCCATGCTAGTATTGTCCAAATTATTTTAAGAGCGTTTATTAGGACACATCTAGATTTTGAAAGTATTTCAGCTCTTATTATATACATCTTTTTGTATACAATATTATTTTATAATTGAAGGCATCATGTTATATCAGCAGTTATTATTGTGACGAATGGACAAAAAAAGAAATACAATAATATCTTGTTTAAGCAATATTTAAAAATGCAATCTTTAAAAAAACATTTAGCGATAGATATTAAGATGTGAACTCTAAATCGTGTAGTTCAATCACTCTGTGAACAAACTAATTTACTTAATAAAGATAAAGTGATAGCTTAAACAATTATTAATCACAGCTAAAAAATGCAACCTTTGATATTTCTGCAAATGATGTTAACTTTTTTTTTAAAAAAACTTTTCTTTTTGAGTCAGGTAGCAACAGTATTTACGTTTCCCCTGTGTCATGCTGAAATATAAATAAAATGTATACACATAATTTTTTTATTATTCCAAATACAAAAAAAAAATATTTTAAGGAATTTATTTACATTTATTTAACAAACTGAAACACTACTTGATTACTTGGTAATTTTTTGTTTTGTTCTTTAATATATTTTTTTTTAATTGTTTGATTTGAAAAGGATTACTTTTTGCATTGATCGATGTATATATATATATATAGCAATGCTACTACCAAATTATGGCATTTGGATTGTTCAGTAGAGGTTAAGATATCTTGAAACTCAATTGTAAATTACTTTTGCAACAAAATAGTAAAAAGTAAGAATTAAAAAAAAACTGATTTCCCTCTAAAACCAACTAAAATGTTAATTGTGCACATAAAAGTAATATCTAAAAGTATATTAATGATTTAAACTATTTCTTACATGAATACATATGCTCTTTTAACTTCTGGGCAATGTGTTCATATATATTAGACTCCAGCGCTTCAAGAAATAATGTAAATGCGTCACCAGGCCCAGCATGCAGGATTTTATTCAGAAGAATTTCTGTTCTCTCTTTGCGTGTTCTAGCAGATAATACCTCATCCTTGTCCACCTGGTCTAAGACTCGGTGTGATATGAGAGAATCAATGATGTATTTGGACTCCAACTCCTCTTTGAGGTAAATGTATTACATCATTATCGCCTGCTCATGATTTGGTTGTAGCCTTCCGTGGCTTATTTTGCTTTGTTCTGGCATGTTCTAATGAATGATCTATTAAAAATGTATTTGAAACAACTCGTAATTATTTTTAGAAGAACAACAATAAATATTTTTTTTTTACAAATAAAAAGTTCTTAGTTAATATGAAACGTTGAGAATATTAGTAATTCGTTTTTAAATTCATATTGTATTTAGTTTGACCTAAAATTATCAGTACGTCATGAATTAACAATACTATTTTTAAAAAAGTACACATTACTTTATTCCTTTAAAGAGAATTTTCTTTTTGAAACCTAATTATTTTTTATTTAAAAGCAAGTTAATTTTATGTAGCACACACACACACACAATAAAAAAAGTTTAAATTAAAAAAAAATATATGTTAAACTTTAACTGTGATTTTACAAAAACAATTGTATAACTTTTGGCAAATGTGTTGATACTTACCACAATAAACATTTATATATTTATAAATTAAATTTACATACAAATAAATATATAACATATAAATATATATATATATCTAGTGCAATTAAATCCAAGTTTGATTCTGAATATTTACAGAGGTAACGAGATCTTAACATTTGCAAATATATAAATTGTACTTGCACCCTATTTCTTTCCGTTATCCTGTTGTAAATGTACTTATGGATTGGATATATATGCATGTGTGTACATTTAATTATTACATACACGAATGTTTTTTGTACTGACGAAGGCAATTGTTTTAAACTTTAAAGGTTTGTTTTGTGTAACCATAACTAAAGCTTATCATATACTGTTTTATTAACACAAATTATTTTGATTGTATTAATCTCATTAAAAGCTTAATCGCAGTTCAAGACGTTTCTCAATAGTTCATTTACATCATTTCAGTGAAAAGTGAAAAACATATTACACCACTGTTGATTTGTTAATTTTTCTTTGTTTCCACATTCCAGATCAATTACCAAACTTTCCAGAACAGGTAACAAAAAAAAATTAAACTATTGTGAGCATATTTAATAATATTAATATGGATAAGGTATGAAGTGTCAAAAGTGTAAGTGCATGTTTCTTAATGCACTTATTGAAAGGAAATTTAATTTTGTAAAAAACAATATTTACGATTCTTAATTATTATTTTTTAAATAGCTAAACATTAAAGAAAGAAATAAAAATATTTTGTCAAAATGAAATCATGAAGCAACTGCCCATCATGGAGTTCAAAAAACTTTATTTGAAACATGATACACGTACAATTTATTTTACTTTTTTTCAGTACATAAGGGAAAGATACCATCATAGTAATATGTCATCTTGAAAATGAAATTTATGTGTAAATAATATGTAAAATGTATAAATATATATGTATTTATTGATGTGTATACCCATACATATATTTTTGAACCATTGCTAGGTAATTTCTGACATTTCATGCTTTTTTTCTGGTGCACCTAAAGTTGTGCTGCCTGAAGGGTGCACTCCACTACCTACGAAGTAAAACACAATTAAGAAAGTACTTCAACAATTGATATGTAAAGAAGTTTTGTCACACATATGTCCTGATGTCATGTATTTCGCCGTCTAAGATCGTATGCGGATGGCGACTATTTGGTGTCTTCATTTACTCATGTAACCGATTCCACCTGGTCTATCTTCATTGGTCATACCACGGACTAGTTCGATGCAAACTGCGCTAAAAGTTTTATTGACATATTACTGGTTTTATTTCTCAGATCACATCCACTAGTTAAGCGATACAACACGTTCATTCATACATACGTCTGTAGAACACTCTCCATTCAATCGAAGCATCTGACAGCGAGCTATATCAAAACTATCTCGCTGTCGCTCGTTCTATGTAACAGCAAGCTATATCAAAACTATATCGCTGTCGCTCGTTCTATGTAACAGCGAGCTATATCAAAACTATCTCGCTGTCTCTCGTTCTATGTAACAGCGAGCTCTATCAAAACTATATCGCTGTCGCTCGTTCTATGTAACAGCGAGCTATATCAAAACTATCTCGCTGTCTCTCGTTCTATGTAACAGCGAGCTCTATCAAAACTATATCGCTGTCGCTCGTTCTATCTCACAGTGAGCTATATAAAAACTATCTGGCTGTCGCTCGTTCTATCTCGCTGTCGCTCGATCTATCTCGCTGTCTCTTGTTCTATCTCGCTTTCTCTCGTTCTATTTCGCTGTCTCTCGTTCTATCTCGCTGTCTATCGTTCTATCTCACTGTCTCTCGTTCTATCTCGCTGTCTCTCGTTCCATCTCGCTGTCTCTCGTTCTATCTCGCTGTCTCTCTTCCTATCTCGCTGTCTCTCGTTCTAACTCACCAACTGCTTCTCAAAATCCATAGTTCACACTTTTCTTTCAAAAAGTTGTCTCCCCTTTTACCCTAAAAATTCACGCACACGTCCCCGACTTGAAAACAGTTCACCCTCGTTCACATAACCCAGTGTCACAACATCACAACACACACAGTACTTCTGATTTCATGAACTTGACAATTTCCGACATTTTGTGCATTTTTTGTGGTGCACCTAAAGCATATGCTGCCTTAAGGGTGCACTCGACCGCCTACGAAATGAAAAGCTGTTAAAAAAGTACTTTAACAATTGATGTTTAAAGGAGGGTGGTGAAGCAATGCAGGTAAAAACATGCAAATGGAATGTTTCATATCATGACAATAAAATAGATTTATCTAGCTACTCTAGTCCTTTTGACTATAAGATCAAATTGTAAAACTTAGTCCAGCCAACTTGATAATGTACCAGGTAGTCAATTATTTTGTTTAGTTTGTGTGCTCTTCGTGCGTTTCAAGTCGCTTGAGTTATCGGAATGTTCCGTGTGTCAATGACCTACCGCCCACGGTACTCCATTTTCGAGTTTGCCTGCTCTTAGATTAATTTTCATCCAAGGTTAACTAGTCCCACCTGCACGGAGTGCTGGTGTTGTTTTTGCTTGTCAAGTCTTTTGTTGGAGATTAAGCTCCAGTCAACTATCTTGGGGTTGACCCAGTTCAGACCGCTATGTCACCCAGCAAACATGAGCACCGTATTAACATTTTTTGATCAAATTAGTTACTGGGTCGTATGGATAATTTGTTGAACTCTTCATAATCTCTTTCTAATAATATATTGAATTGTATATAGCATAATAGTTCACAATGAATATTGGATGAACATATGTATTTCTTTTGTTTAAAAGATGCACATATTCTATTTGCAAACTTTAGTGAAATTATTTTTTAAATAAAATGAAGTTAAACTATTTTTTTTTTTCAACATTAATGTCTTGCTGGTTTATGACTGACATTAGATGCTGCCTGGTTCATTGCACTTTTTTCTGAAACATAAAGAAACAAAATTGATAGTAAATAATAGTTATATATTATTTTTACAAAAAAAAAAAAAAACAACAATATTTAAGATATTTAAAAAGTTAGAAATCGAAATGTTTGTTTCATTAGATTTTAGACCATATACTTTGATTTACAATATTGATAGGGAAAGTAACAATTAATATGATATTCAATGATTTATTCCTTGTTTTATCTTTTGTATTCATGATTTGTTAATTTCACATTTCAATAAAATGCGTACACATACCCGGGAATTTCAGGAGGTTCAAAAAATGATTGTAGCCGGCATCGTCTAACGCTATTAAATCCCTCTCCTGGACCACAGTGTAAAACATTTTGCAACAAAACTTCGGCTCGTTCCTCTCTTGATGCCTTATTGCTAATTAATTATTTCTCATCTTTAATGAATCCTCTTGAAAACAAAAAGTCCAGCATTTTTCTAGCCTCAATATCTGCTTTCACTTTAACATAGTTTTGTTTTAGACAATTCTCATCTCTATTGCGCAACCTTCCACTTAATGGTTTGTCCATTTTCCTCAGAAATACATTTCTTGCTTAGTACATCCCATCTAGAAAGGTCGTTCGGTTAACGGTCGAAAGTACGGGTTAAAAAATGAATCGAAAAATTGAAAACGTTATAGTATTTTTGCTAAAGGTCTGTCTGTACTAGAGAATAACGATTTTAAACATAAAATATGTGCTATTTTCCCTATATATAGTTATAAGAGAAGGATTTTGATGAAAAATAAAATATTTAAATAAATAACATTAATGTAGCTTAAGTAATGACAATAAGAAACAATAAATATATATATTTAAAAATGAATAAATTTAATTTCCAAAAATACACACAATTTATTTTAAGGCTCATACCGTAAATAGTAAAATTAAATGAACATAAAAATGAGTTTTTAAAAAAAACATTGATGGGTACGTTTTACTGTAAGTTTTTCCATATAGTGGCTATCAAAACTATGAAAATTAATTACGTATGAAATAAGTAAGAACTACCTTGTGCTCAAGAGTGAATCACAGCTGGAAAGAAATTACTTAAATTGTAACATGCATGTTTATATATACCATGAAATGTATACGTAGATCGTGTGCGTCATTCTCGTTTGTGACGTTTTGAGTGTCATGTACCGATCTCTTTACAATTAATCCTTTACAAAAAATGAACGTGACAATCAAGATTCGCACTAAGTTTTGTTAAGCGTGGTGGCTTTGAATCATGGTAAAATCCAGTTTATAATTAAACATTATGCATGAGTAGAACTAAACAATAATGAGATAAAAAAATATCAAAGAAGTGTGCGTTGGTTTTCTTTAAACCAATTACAACTGTCTTAGTTGTATGGCTTACACGTGGTATGAAATAGCTATGTTTAAATAGGTTGCAAAGTCATTCCCTTTTTTTCTCCCAATAAAGAAATACGCAAAGTGTTCTCAAAATCTCTGTGTTTGTATTTGTAATGTCTTAGATACCAAATAAGTATAATTAGTACGATTTTACACAGTCTTCAGTTTCAAAACTTAAAAAGCAAAAAATGACTTATGTGTTTCAACCTGCCTGGCTGATAGGCGTCGACAACGTTTTTTTTCCTTTGCATCTCGGCCCTTGTATTTCATATAAATTTAATTTCATAAGTGCTCCGAGATTTGTCAGTCTAAAGCTCAGATCTCTAGAAATTAGTTCGTCTTCCTTTATTCTTGTTACCATCTCGTTCCATGATAACTTTTTTCCAGGTAATGCTTCCTAAAAGTGTACAAAGAGTCATCTCTCTACAGCTCATTATTTTCTATCTCCAATGTTTTCATGTATGAAAATATAATTCTTTTTTTCAAGTGGATTACACAGACTAAAAATAATCAAACATTTTTTTAAGTACCTGGAGCTTTAAATTCGTTTCTTGTGTTATTGAAACTGATTCCAAAAAAACGCATCGGTTTCATAGCAACAGCTCAAGTATTTTAGATGATAATGATATTAATAAATTTTAAAAAAAAAAAGTATATTTTCTCCAAAAACCACGTATGTCAATGATGCTGAATCAGGATATCGTAATTAAGCCATTTCAACATTTTGTTTGTGTATAAAGACATGTGTATATTTATTTATTTTTATAATTTGCATGGCCATTCAAAGTTTAACTTCCATATTAAAAACACTTACCCACTAACAACTTTTTAAGAAATAAAAGTTCATGTCAATTAAAAGGGTGTTAAAAATGAAATACCGTCTAACGTAGTGTACCATTTAGAGCAATTATACAACTACTAAAGAAAGGCAAGACAGTAGGTTCAGAAAGAATACCGGCAGAAGCCTCGACAGCAGATTTTACGACAAACACTGAACTGATTCACAGATTTTTCAAGAAAATTTGGGAGGAAGAAAAGATACCGATTGAGTTGAAAGATGGACACCTCATTAAGCTCCCGAAGAAAGGAGAGCTTAGTTCTTGCTCTAACTATAGAAGATAAACCCTGCTGTCAATCCGCAGCGAAGTATTCAAAAGAATGCTGCTAAACAGAATGTCTACATAGCAGAAGAGAAATGATATCCAATGGATATTTTTACCTTGCTAATTTGTTTGTCTAGCGCAGTGAGCCTAGCTTATAGCTGGGTACAACGCTATATAAAACGACCTTAATAATAAAAGCAATAATATGTTTTATTGATAACCTCATAAAGTTGAAAATAATTATTTTCAAGTATATATTTATTTTTGCTTTTACATGTATGGACATGTTTTACATTATATATTTCATTATAATATTTTCGTTTCGAATGGCTCGATACTTGGGCGATTTTTTTTTCTTTCTTTCTAATAAATATATCTATTGATATATCTATTTGTATGGTATGGTAAGTTTCCGTCTACTAGAGACAATAGATTTATATTTTCTGATTGCAGCTCTTGGTGTGGCTAGTGAGACTATTATATATATATAATCTATTTATATATCATCTATCTATCTATCTATCTATCTACCTATCTATCTATCTATCTATCTATCTATCTATCTATCTATCTATCTATCTATCTATCTATCTATATATCTATCTATCTATCTATCTATATATATATCTATCTATCTATCTATCTATCTATCTATTTATCTATCTATCTATTTATCTATCTATCTATCTATATCTCATTAGGAAATGGCGTCAGAGGGCCGTCGAGCTGGCGCTTCTTATGCCCTCCCTGGCGCCCACCCACACCTGCGGGAGACTGCCAGAGACCTCCCCGGGCGTGAAGAGCTCCCACCAGCAACCGCTCGATCGGGTTTGCCGATGGAGGCCATCCCCGCCCGGAGACATCTGGTCGACCGAAGACGCTGCGTTTAAAGAGTCCGCAGTCCACTTTCCTAGGGGCCGGGACTTTAAATTAACGTCCTAAATCTCCCCCACCCGTCCCGGGGAAGCATCGGACGCCCTCTAAGAGGGATTCTACAGAGGGTTTCCAAATCGCAACTAATTCGCGAAGCAGCTGGGACGAAACTGTTGCCTAAGAGCAGCTTTCTCAGGGCTGCATATTTAGAATCATCGGCCATAGGCTTCCACCACAGCATATCGCCTCATATTCCTTAACGGCAACTTGTAATCATGATCCCTACGCTGTGTTTGCCTTTCCTTCCCCCTGTGAAGTATCACAGGTGGCAGCCCTGTAGGAGCCGTTTATTCCAGTAACTACCATGCATGTCCCTGTCTGCCACGCGGGACACGCAATGGTGGTTATGTGCCCCGGGTTAACTCCGATGGTTCGGTGGCCAGCGCTTCCAAATCGGCAATCCACTACAGACTTGTCGACCAGAATACAGGGGGATCTATCTATCTTTCTATCTATCTATATATCTATCTATCTATCAATCTATCTATATATCTATCTATATATCTATCTATCTATATATCTATATATCAATATATCTATCTATATATTATATATATATCTATCTATCGATCGATCTAACTATCTATCTATCTATCTATTTATCTATCTATCTATCTATCTATCTATCTATCTATCTATCTATCTATCTATCTATCTATCTATTTATCTATCTATATATATATCTATCTATCGATCGATCTATCTATTATCTATCTATCTATAGATATATATATCTATCAATCTA
Source organism: Omphiscola glabra (assembly GCA_964017045.1). NCBI lineage: Eukaryota > Metazoa > Mollusca > Gastropoda > Lymnaeidae > Omphiscola > Omphiscola glabra. The sequence continues at coordinate 30,351,964 of OZ024807.1, read as the reverse complement.
CCATCTAACTGGCTAAATGAATGTCTGGCTAAATGAATACCTGCCTAACTTTCTACCCCATCTATATACCTACCTACCTACTTATCTTACTTGTCGTAAGACACTTTATGTGTTAAAATACATTTTAATTATATTAATTTGTATATCATGTATGTCGTAAAATGGATAACTTTCTTAGGAGTACTTAAACACCGCTAAACAAGACTTTTAACTTAAAGTTAAAGACTATTCAGTTCCCGAGCGGTTAAGTAACATTTTTAATAAGTATTGTAAAAAAATGTAAAAAACATACAATTAATTGATATTAGTAAATGGGTTAGAAATTAATGATCAACGATTTTTGGTAATATGAATGAATTAAAATGAATTTTATCAGTATAGTACATTTATTATTAGCAAGTTATTGAGATAAGATACTATTTGTAGCATATATTATGGAGCTTAGTGGTAAATGTATCAAGCAATCATCCATTAAAAAAAAAAAAAATTTGGTACACATTTTATTTAATCGGGAAATTAAATAATCTTATTAAACATTGTTAAACGTGTTTTTTTTTTTTTTTTTTTTTTTTTTACAAACTAAATCAATGGTAACTGCAAAAACAATAAAAATTGTCATGTGGTTAACATTCATTCAAGTAAAACTTATTTAGGCACCACATGCTATTTTTTATAAAGTGCTGTTAGCATTTGTTTGTATAGCGGTTATTTCACAAATGTATAAGTAATAGTTTCATGATGTGAGATAAAATTAGGATTATTGTAGTAACTTAATCTATTAAGCAAAAAACATCTTTATGTGTGCTGTTACATTGTTCTTGTCATGATTATATCAACATTACATTTACGTTAATAAATGATTTCATGTATTATGGACTTAAAAAATACTACATCTAAAATGTAAACTAAAAAAAAGTTATGGGATGAAGGCATTTGTATTTATGATAATGATAATCATTTACTAGCCACTTACAACGTTTCTTTGGTTATCGCTTTGATTGTCCTTTCAATACTACCATGGCGTGCACATCAGAAAGACTAACTATAAGAAGATAGAAACAAGAACAAAACAAGCCCTTATTTTCTTCTTCTGATGGGATCTTGGTTTTTTCCTTTTTTTTTTTTTTAATGTGATCTGAAATGTTCATAATAAATATTAAATAGTACATACAGCAATTTTCGATGGATTAATTGTATTTTTTTTTTGTGAATTAAAATTAATGCAACATAATTAAATTTAACATTAAGAACAATCAATATTGTGTTAACTTATTATTGGACTGGATACAAAGGATGAAACTATTCAAAATAATGGTAGACCTGATTCGAGAGCCCCATTTCAGCAAAGTTAATCTGACAGTTAAGTACACAGTAAAGGAAATATGACCTGTCCTACATGGAGATTATAGTAAGGCTTACTGTTATTGCAATATCTCTCTTGCGTATGTTAGCGTTTAATGTTCACGTCTGCTCTTAGATTAAGTAAGAATTAAAAGAAAATACAAGTATAAGGATATATTATGCAAAAGAATGTTTGGTTATCGAAGATAATTCATTTGTAATTGTCAAAATTTGAAAAATTGTCGTTAAAAGAGTATTTAAAAAAAATAATTAAATGAAATTTTTGAGTAAATAAGTAGCGCCCAAAAGTCAGTCTCACTCAATGTTCTCATGTAGTTTTAAAAATTAACATCAAGCTTACGATTTAAAACACTAATACATGTCCAAAAAAAATTCATCAAATATTTGTCCCACTATAAGAAATGCAATAAAAATATGTAATAAACTAAATTTTAAATTATATTTATCTCAATATTATATATATATATATACACTATCTAAAGCTTCACTCAAATATATGGACTTTGATTTTGATTCGTAGGAAACACATGATGTGTGATGTGTACCATGGCGTAACAGACTCACTCAGAGAATAAACACGCAGCTCACACCAACAGATGACGTGTTTCAAATCGTCTCAAATCCAACGTAGACCAGATCGACGTTGCCAACACTGCGGTAAAGTTTTCCATTCACACATAGAACTGTCAGTCGCCACCTGCATACTCACTTTGGAATATAAAAGTGGTTTGCAAACCAAGGTTGATCAAAAAAAAATGTAACTAAAATTTCTAAGAAAACATATTTTTTGTAAATTACATTTTATACGTTTTGAAAAACTCAAATTATATATGTTAGAAATATTTTTTGTATGAAAGTTGTAGTTCTTGAATCGACCTTTTATAGCTCATGTGTTATACAATAATATGTGGTGTCTGATAGCTGTAAACTACTAGTTGTATTTTCGATAACAATAAATGTGCTAAACTCTTGTTAAAGAATGATAAGTGTTACACATTGGAAGTGATATAATTATTTCGCGGTTATCGTCCTTAAACTTTTTACAAAAAGCAACAACAAAAAAGTGATTGTTTCCTTGGACTGCTAAAATATAAATCAAGAAAATAAAATAAATCATTCTCTTCCACAGGAATAAAATACTTTAAGTTAAGTTGATTAGGAGTCTACATTTAAATTGATTCAAATTGTACAATTAAATAAAGAAAAAATGTTTACATAATTTGAAATCATGTTTAGCTAATTTTATGCGCACTCTGTATGAACAAAAATTGAATAATAAATCGTTTGTTTTAAATGTACGTTTAAACATAATCATGAAGTACTTGTCGTAAATCTAAATAGGCTCTCTATCTGACTCGGGATTAACGACTCCAGTCCCTACGTTCTCGTCATTCTGATCCCAGACTCTAGATAGACTCCTAAGTCACTCCAGACTACACCCCGACTCAAATGAAAATTCCATTAAATAACTACATTAAGTAATTATTTTCGTAATGATAACATACAACTCGACTATTCAATTCCGATCGACAAGTCTGAGTTGTATTGTGGATTTGGAAGCCTTGACTACTTGACCCCTTCAAAATAAACCCGAGGAACAACATCATTGATGATGGTCCAATGTGGGAAGACAAAGGCATGCATGGTACATGCTGGAATAAACTGCTTCTACAAGTCTGCTAGCTGTTATATTTCACAGTTGGATAAAAAAACAGATAAAAGGTAAGGATCATGATTAAAAGTTGCAGCTAAAGGATTTGGAGCGAGAAGCGAAGGTGGAAGTCTCTGGTCGATTATTTTAGATACGCAGCCCCGAGAAAACTGCCCCTAGGCAACCGTTTCGTTCCAGCTACTGTGCAAACTAGTTGCGAGGTGAAAATCCAATGTAGAACCCATCTGAGAGAGCATCCGACTCTTCCCCAGGATGAGTGGGGGAATATATTAGGACGTAAATGTATCATCCCGACTCACTGATAGAGTGGGCTGCGAACGCTTTAAACGCAGTGTTTTCGGTCGACCGGGACGTCCCCAGTCTGTGAAAAATTCCATTAGCAAGCCCGATCAAGCGGTTAAGGGTGGAAACAGTCCATGTCTGGAGATGTAAGCTATTTATATTGCAAAAACCACACAGGTCCAAAATAGAAAAGAACACAATTGACTAAAATACTAAACATAACTAAATTTATTTTGCGTTTAAAATTCCAATATGTTAATATTAATTCAAAAATGTTTCAGTTGTTACTGCTGGGTGGCTGAGTGGTCTAAACTGAGCAAAACATCAATTTGATGGACTGATGTTCACTACCCAACAAAGCCCAGTCAGAATTCAAACCCATTGATGGAGTCCCTAAGGCGGATAACATTGATACAATTAAACATCCGACAACTCCTGCTGTTGGAACCAGCTTATAATTCTATAAGAATAATAGTAGTCCTTCGAACTCCACACCTTGTGGCGGACGGATATTAATGTTTTATTCTAAGTGTGGGGTGATATAAATATCTCCAATGTGAACAAAATAATCAACCCTTTTAAAAAAAAAAAAATATGTCATGATAGCTTTCTTATTTTGTAATATCAGAAGTTAAATTAGACACGTTAATATTAAATCATGTATTTTGTGTCAACATCCACACGGGGTTCTGGTGATGTTTTTGTTTGTTTGAGCTTTGGTGGGAATATGAACACTAGACCCTCAAGATACTTCCTTCGTTCCGTCAATTAAAAAGTAAACTATTTAAATATGATGTACCAATTTATTTTGATTTTTAAAAAAAAAAATTTTTTGATCTCTTATTTTATTTTAATACATTTAAGTATCATTAATTATAGGCTTAATATAATCTAAACGCTTATTTTTAATTACATTAGTTCCCTTATGTGTTAGTAGGGCAAGTAGAGGGCCCCCGTGTATTGTATTGCCCGGGGACTCCAATTTTGTTCAGACAGCGCTGCGTGTAACCACATTACTTGGTGATAAGTCTTAGAACAGTTCCAGTGTTGCTAGCACAGTCTCCGACCCCTATTTTTAAAGGTGTACATTCTTTCCGAAACCAAAAATTGCAAGTTGATATAAGTATATGTCATTTTTACCCCCAGAGAATATTTTTTATTATTTTTTAAAACATGTTTGAATAGCAATTGGGACACAATAATGACATTAAAAGAGAGAAAAAAATGTATTGAAATCGGAAAAAAAATAAACATTTACTTTTTTATTTTTATTAGTTAAATCTAAAATTGTAGTAGTATTTAAATGTAAACTCTCTCTTCTGGTCATTTTGTAAGCATTCAAACTCAATGTGTTTCCTTGTATTAATTTCGTTAATTTCTTTGAAGTCTCAAGAATATTTAACGACCATCCTTTTATATCTTTTTAATTTATAATTTTCGGACAATTTTAGCTCTTTTTTATTATATTCAAGTTAATATTTTATATTAATTTCTTAAAATATGATAAACATTAGTTTATTGTGTGCCAACACAGTGAATCTCATTTTGTCAGAAAAAAACACATACTACTTTTTAAATGAATGTCTAAACAGAATCTCTTTTTTTTTTCAAACGAATAGTTGAACCATATTATATAAAGACATTGTAACCATAGACAGTTACCAACGGGCACCAGGATAACAATGTCTACTTGTTACTACTTTGAACGTTCCAAAAATACTCCTGGCACGGTCTCCTAGCAGTAATATATGGTGTCCCTTATATGCAAGCATGAGTTTTTATCCTGTTCGAATAAATCTTTGTCCCTTTATGTATTCTTTGAAAATTGTTTTTGACAAGGAAGAGTGTTCAATATTTTTCTATGATTTTATTTCAACCTTCTCACAGCAGATTAACTTCTTGATTCACGAACAAAACTTGAAGGCACTGGTTTCTTAGATAAGCAATTGATTTACGTCAAAATTATGTGCTGGTAAAACAATTGACGTATACCGCAATATCTGTTTAAATAGCTTCTGTAAAGAAAATGTGTTTTATAATCAGAAATATTGATACTTTTATTTACAATGAAAACATGAGAGGAAAAAAAAATAAATAAATGGTAATCGTTAAGTCTGTAATGATAGGATTGACGTCATCAAGAAATACTTGTAAAAAAACAACAACAACAACAAAATAAGCTGTTAAGTATATTAGTATAATAAAGTATTTTAAATAAGAATTAAAAGAAATATAACCAAAAACCTTTTGTTTTCAACTGATTAAAAGATTGTTTTAAAATATGTATTCGTTTTTATTAATATGATATATTACGCTTAAAAGATGTCATAGATAAACATAAAAATGTGGATGATATTTATAATTATTTTTGTTTATCATAAGGTATGGAAATGTATATATATATATATATATGCATATATATATATATATATGCATATATATATATATATATATATATATATATATATATATATATATATATATATATACCAAAGAAAAAGAATACCATCAAAGATTTAGCTTAAAGAATTAGAACTAACTTTGTTCTATAGTCATTGTTATGACATGATAACTACTTAATCACTAAATTTAAAAACTTTGAAAACAAATGTTTAATGTTGAAGAAATAAATAAATAAAAATACTACTGACCAGAGGTGTAGATAATAACTATAGTTACTCGCCACATTTCATTTCTATCATACATAATAAAAATGATATAAAATCATTGAAAAAAATTAAGTATTTAATTTAAACAAAGTCAGTTGGTGTTGCTTTTTCTATCAACCATTTCCACTTCAAATATAAATTAATATATTGTTTGTGCTGGATCAGTATACAACACTTTGAATGTATTTCTTCTAAACAATTTTTTTATCTTTACAAAATATTAGTAATCTGAAGAAGAAAAAGAAATGATCTAAACTCTATTTACTTTGTTAAACGTTTAATACAATTTACCTTATTTGCTTAAACTCTTGTGTATTGTGTCAATATCTCATAAGTCAAAGACACAATATCGTAAAGCCTTTGTCTACTAACAAGAATGCACATGAATTCGCTTATCAGGACAGCTTGGAATGTAATTATTTGACTTTGGGTTTAAAAAATCAAACAAGAGACACTGATTAAAGTCACTTTTCTGGTTCACATAAACACTGAGTTCGATATCTCAACATTAAGTTTTCAATTCGCTCCAAAAACCTTAAACTAAATAAATATTTAACACATGCCAAAGAATATCGTAATCCTACCACCTACGGGACATAGTCTGCAAGGGGTGAAATTGTAATTACCGAGGGAAGGATAGCTAGACGAACATAAGGTATATCAATACAAATTATTTCGTTGTTTGCATTTTGGTGTTGTACTTGAAAGTTAAATTGATGGTTGATTTTTAGGTTGTTATTTTAGGTAGTCTGTAAAAAAGGAAGGGTGATAAGTGAACCATTTTAACAGGAGATGTGAAAAGAAATGTAATTGGCCTAAAATCAAAGCAGTCTCAAATGTTATTTGGTATATTTTTTATATATCAGCATTTCGATTTTAGATGAGATAGAACAAGATAGTAACGAATATAACTATTAGTGGATTATATATACATGTAATAACAAAATTACAACGGATGGCGTACTAGATTTTGTAAAGCATTTGAGATTTGTATACCTACACATGAGAGGGAAAAGGCGGTTAGACAACGTGTCGAAAGATGAGTATATGTTGGAGAGGAAGAAGGATGTAAAAACCTAAAGATTTGCTAAGTGAGGGCAGCTAAAAAACATCAGACATGGCAACAGTCAGAATACGAAATCCCATTAACGCTAAAAATGGAAGGCATCTTCCATCGAATCAAGAAATTTACAACGCTATATAAAATGAGATTGTGTGTAGATTAAACACAAAACTGTGTGTAGCTTATTTTTTACGTTGAGCAGATAACTGTCTGAACTGAGAATCCCCGTGCCCTAAACAAATATAGTCCCAAGCACATAATTAAAAAATGTAAATAAGACATCGCTTAACTGAAATCCGCTCATTAATCAGCGCAAACTAAGTATCCATTACTAGAAAATATGGCCCAATGTTATCGAAATAATAAAGTCATGCACTTGGCCATAATTTCCACCTGCAGTTCCACAACTCCACACAATACCTTATTTTAAAAACAAATATCTGGGAAATGATTATTACGTTTAAAACATCATTAAGAGTATATAGAAGCATTTTTTCTGATATATATAATACGCCTGCTTACTGCTTTTCGAGCCCCCAAACTGCATTTTCCACCCTCTGAACACGATCTTAAATTACCAAATGTAACTGATCACAAATTAAATTATTATTGTCACTAAGTAATGTATTGACGGCTGATTTCTAGGCTAAGGAAAAAATGTATATGTGATGTGTTTTTAAATAGTCAAATGTTAGGCCCAGGGCCGTCTTTACAGTAGCGTAGGCACTGAGTACAGTAATGCACTGAGGCCCCTAAACCTCTACATACTGAGGGCAGTGCTAAGAGGGGCGCGTGGCCACCCCTGGCACCAATATCAGGGGGCGATAAAATAGTCGTAAGATAAGCCCTACATAGTAAATTAAACGATAAAACCCCTTGTATTTTATATAGACCGTGGCGGCAAAATCGTTTTAATAGTGTGCTCTGATCACGGCTTTCCTTGATACGGCTGTCTATAGCCTTCTGTTCATGTAATGTTATGAAAAACATTAGATCATGAGGCCCCCTAAAGCATTTGGAATTCCAAAGAGACTTGAAATTCCATATCCCAGCTAATATCCCACTAAGCTAACCGATTATGATCCTGTTGTAGCTGGTGATGATCAGATCTGTTGGCGATCGACTTATACACCGCCGTGTCATCTGCGAACAGTCTTGCTTAGAATGTCAGTTTCTCGAGTAGGTCATTGGTGTATGTTAGGAACAAACAGGGGCATTGCACCGAGCCCTGGGGGATCCCTGACTTAACATCGGCAAAGGAGGAGCTTGTACCGTCCACCACTACTGCCAGGCATCGTTTGCTGAGGATGCTAGAGATTCATGTTTTAGTGGAGCCTTTGATCCCATATCTCTAAGTGAGTGTAAAAGTAAAATATGATTGACACGATCAAATGACTGTGTGAAGTCCATCACGAGCACATTTGTTTGCTTGCTGTTCTCCAGATGTGCCATCAAGTCTTCTACAAATTCAAGGAGCTGAGTTTCACATTACTTATTGACTCGGAAGCCATGCTGACAGTGATTTAGTATATTTTGTCTTTTCAAATGCTTCTTGACCGAGCTTAAAATTACGTGCTCCAAAAGTTTGCATAATACGCCGGCGATAGTTGGCAGGGTTGGGATGTCCCCATTTTTTTGTAAATTGAAGTGACATGTGCTGTTCTCCAGTCTGCTTGAAATAGCCTGTGCACAGCGACGATTGCAAGAGAGTTTTCTTTGCAGGAGCGACTTCTTTGGCAAATTCTTTGAACACTCGTGGCTTGATGTTGTCATGACAACATACTTGGTTAATGGTTTTGAGGAGGGCAAACATTCTGCTCTGGAATATTGACATCTACCATGACAAGGTAGACTCTTTCAGGATGTTGGTCTTCAGAAGGAACTCAGCCTCAAACTAGTCTCTCAAGAAACCAAAGAGAGACTGCAACTGCTGAATGAATATGTCCGCCTGTCTTTGTTAGTCACATGTCAAATGCAACCCCACCCCTTTTTTTTTCAAGGGGAAAACTTCAGAGTTTGAGTAGTGTGCTTGACGTAGCCACAAAAGCGCTTGATCTTGACAACATTGGTCGAAGTGTCTTCTCTTTAAAGGTGCTGTTCATGTAGTTCCAGTAAGATCTCATTAGCGTTGGATGGTTCGGCGGAGCTTAAGTCATTCGTCTCTCAGTTCAACCAATCAATTTTTCTTCAATTGTGTGTATTGGCGATCTCGCCTGTGTATGAGCCTTCGTAATTCAGCCAAGGCTGATTTATTTTAGGTTTGATGGTCTTGTGTGTTTCTTCAGTGCATAATTAATTTTGTCTTAAACTTTATCATCTTCTCTCCTTTAGTCGCTATGCCCTATATTTTCTGAATTTTAGAGCTCAGCTCTGTAGTTGAACTTCTCAGGCTATCCCAGTCTGTCTTGGCATCAATTGGGATTTCTCGTATAGCCTGCTTCTTTTTGAGTGTCTTAACCTAAAATTACCAATATGGTATACATTGGCCCGATATCCTTGGGATGACCTACTCTTTTGCGATGAGATGTGGACAGTAGGTGGGATGTTGGTAGGGTGTATCCCCCCACATCGTGGGTTCTTTAACCAGCTGTTCCAGACTATGGTTGTTAATCATGTCCATGAAGTCAGAGTGTAGGACTGGGTATGGGGACTTTGGCTTAAGGTCAGGAATCTTCCAATTTCAGCCAGGAAATTTGAAATCCACCCTTAAAAGGAGAAAAGCGTTCTTCCAAAGCGTTGCTCTCTGGAGTAAAACCTCGAGCCTCCTCAACCTTCTGCTGTATTTGGTCTGTAATAGGCGTACATTTAAAGTGATCGTGTACTCTTCAACTTCACCTTCACCCAAATGATCTTGCAGTCATCAATATCTAGTTCTGGAACAGAGTGACAATCCAGTTTGTGATGGACGTCAACGAGTAATCCCCCTCCCCTACTTTTCTGTCTCGCCGGAATCATTTGTAATTATACTGTATGACATCTGCGTTAGCTATTGAGGGATTTAGCCATTTTTCTGAGCCCAAGATGATGTCAGGTTTAAAAGTTGTTTATCGGGTTTGTTATCTCTACTCAGTTCCCGCTTGCAGACTGAATATTCAGGTTCAATATGCGCAATTGTTTGTGTTTTCCATTTTTATTGCTAACTCCAGCGCATAGGAGTTAAACGGTGATGTGGCTGAAAGCTTCGATTGAACGTTAGTGTTAAAAATGAATGATTCAGGGATAAATCTGTGAAAGTAGAGTGTGTCCATGCAGTATGGAGTTCAAGTAAAGTACCATGACACTCCTGAATAGTCCATATGCTGGTTGTACTGGGTTGTGTTGATGCTTTGGAATTGACGATGGAACTATTGTTCACATTGTTCACATGCAATTCATTTGTCCTCCCAACGAACATTAAGGTAACAAGTATCGCAGGTCCATGATAACTCGGATTTATAACTTGATTGTGTATGCAGGGAAGGACAGCCATCACTGGTAACGCGTTCGGTCCAAGGTTGGGTTCAGGAGAGTAGGAATTTGCCAGGAGGATGAAGGCCATTTACATTTGTACCAGTCTTTGACGGCCCAAGGCCTCTGAGTTCAGCGATATCGAGATGCTCTATTTAAAATGGCAACATACATACATTGAGCAGCACCAGCTGTGCGTAAAACTGTCTTCTTACTAAAGTCTAAATTGTCAGATGAAGGTCTACTTGTGGTCTCTTGGCATCAAAGGTGAACTATTTATGTAATATTGTAATTGAAAATTTACTGATTCACTCCTGTGTGTATCAGTCAGAGAGCCCACGCAGGACTAGAGCATGCTAAGATGTATGTTAAGACAGGAAGTAGTAACAAACAATGCACCGACTATCAACCGCGCATTAGAAACCCCGAAATAATATAATAAGCAAAACATTTTGAGGACATTTACTTTTTGCTAAGCCATTGATCAGTAGCATTGCCATTTTAGTTTATATATCAAAGTTTGATGATATTTTTGTAGAGTAATAACGTCAGATTCAAAGAAATATTCCTTATCAGAGAACATTTAACATGTCTTTAGATAAAGAAAATAAAATAAACTAATTGCAACTTAGTATGGTTTGTTCTTATATGGATGAGTGAACTGTGACTAACGAATGATATTTGGCTATGAAGTTTCACTGCCACAATGGACTTCAAGGGCATTTCTTTTTAAAGTATAACTAATTAAAATAGTTTAAAAACGTATATTTTTCTTTATAACTTAAAGAAAAGTAAATTTTTATAATGAAAAATAAGTAACAACTTATTAAATGTTAAAAATACAATGCTAAAATTGTATGTGAATATTTATAAATTTATACATTATATTTATTTATTTTACTTTTAAGAAGGGGAAAAAAAAAAGTATCAGTATTGTCACGAGTGATTATTAAATCAAATAAATTTAAAGCTTTTCCTAAAATAGGAAATTTGGCGCCATAACGTCATATTTTGTGTTTATTTTTAGACTAGATTGGCTACTGGAATGCATGAACTTCTCATACACAGTTGAAACCGGTTGTCGCCGGCCTCTGGGTCTCCCAACATGCGTGTATGTATCCGATGATCGAGATAAACGAAACCAATATGGCGGAAATATATTAACATATGCTTGAAATGTCTAATGTATAAAGTTTTTTTATAAATGTAGGTACTTCTTTGAAAAAGAAAACAGTTTTTAACAATATTACAGCTGTTCAGAACAAATTTCAAATTTAAAAAAACAAAAACAACTGAAACCAGAGTCAACATTTTAGCTGTAGTACTTTGAGTAAAGAAATTTCAAAGTTCGAGTTTTTTGGTTATTTTCTACTATGGAGAAAATATCCACTTTTTTTTTACCTCATTCAGCTTTATCGCGTCATATGCAATGACTATATAGTTTATATAAGTGTAAGGCAGATGTCGACAAACTCATTAGTCAAAAGAGCATAACATCAGCAGCAGGACGATAACAAATTTTATGATAGCCCATTCTCTTTTCACGAACCTGTCAAGAAACATGTTTTTAGGATTCAAAAACGATTTGTGGCCGAATGGCCAAACCGCACTCAGGTCACTAAAATGCCGCATGCGGTCGCTAGCCACAATTTGCGACCACTGGTATAAAGCAATGCATCCACTCATTACTAAAATACTGTTTAGGGACTACTTTCTTTGAATTTTCAACTTTGGCACATGACTAATTCATTTGTCGCAATAAAATAATCAACATAACGAGAAGAAAAAGAGAACAGTTTGCGGTACCACTTCAAAAACGTCGACTTAACACGTTTGGCGAGTTAACCGAAGTCCAGATACCTGGGTTCGACTGTGCTAAAATTACTTGACACAACATGAACTCAAGTAACGCACATTTGAGAATCACAATTTTCGCTACACCTTTTCATCTCCATATTATGTGAAACCACCCTTTTTATCGTACGCACCTAAATTAATATTCTGATGTCCCAAACACTTTTAAACCGACTTTTGATCAAATTTAAATTGAGATGATTTCATTTTACGAAATACGTTTACGCACGAAACGCCATTGCGTAATTACAAAAAAAAAAAAAAAAGCAAGAGAATTTGGACACGTTATCGTTAACTCTATTTCGGACTATATTAGACCCATTATTAAACCATACTTTAATTGAAACATAGAGTAATATATGCAATAAAGTTAATTGTATTAATTATTTTACAAACCAGTGATGAATGTAGCAAAAGCATTTTATGAAATATAAAGAAATCCATTACTAACACACAATTACTAACCAGCAATCAATGCGGCTCTTGCTAAAACATAACACCATTAACAACACCATTCGCCATACCCTCATATAAGACAAATACAAAGCATACAGCAACAGCAACACAAATAATCTCAGTACAAAATACGCTGGATGGGAAGCAGCAAGCTTGTTTGGAATCAGACGAAAATGGAAGCAGTCTACAAGAAGCGGTTTGTTTATAAGACATTGAAGACATTCAAATAAGATTGAATTTAATTAGATTTTGAAATATTTAAAAATGCATTAAAAGAAACGATGTTTTGTTATTCCGAACAATGTTATTATGATTAAAAATAAATTATTATTGAAAGGTAATTTTGGGGGGTTTTAACATACAATTCATAACACTAAATTCGAATAAAATGCTTAGAATAATTCCTAAATTATTATTTAAATTTTTTTTCAAATTTATAATGATAAGCTAAACATATACTAAAATAAATCGGATATATTGTATGTGTTGCGCATTTAAATGTATTCGATTTCCGTAAAATTTAAATCACCATCATTGCTTTTACGAATAGGAAAGTATTTAAATAAATTCGTTTCTTTGGCGCATCAGGGCTACCCTACATATAATATATCTATCGAAATAATACAGAAACAGACGGTCATTTCTTATATAACATACTGCTGCTGACAACTAGAAAACACTGCATGCAAAAGAATGGTACACAAGAGGGAAAAATGTAAAATTATGACTGAGGATCTACAAAGACATATAAACATATATGAGTGTCAAACGTTGAATCTAAAGGAATTACACTTAATGATATGATACTTAACAACGAGAGCACATTTATTCACATTTCTGTAACTATATTCCGTGAAAACTTTAAGCATGTTTTAAATATCACATAATCTACACAATTGAAATTCAAAAATTTGCCTTTGAAGATATCGATAAATTCAACAAAAGTTTATTTTGCCAAATCATAAATCATCTCTAACATCTTAATAGATACAAGAGTATAGCCTCCGAGTCTTCATTTTATAAGTTATCATATTTATGAGGGTATCTGTTTCTCTCCTATTCAAACACATGTTTTTTAATATATTTTGTTTTCGCTTTATATTTTCATTACGCATACTTTATGGCCATTCCGGGAGGTTAAGCTGTGTAAACTACGTCAATCCGAAGCTATTGGACTAGAGTGCAATAACAATAAAATGCATAGATAAGCAAAAACATCACACTGTTACCGGTTGGATAGGACTCGCCAATCTTCGATTACAACTCATATTAAAAGAGAAACTCACACAAAAACTAATATGGAGATGGTGTCCTGTGACGGACCACGCGTCTTTAGCACATTGAAACACACTGTTGTCTAAGTCTTGCACTGTTGTATCAGTATTGCACTGTTGTCTAAGTATTGCACTGTTGTCTAAGTCTTACACTGTTGTCTAAGTCTTGCACTGTTGTCTAAGTCTTGCACTGTTCTGCAAAAATAGGCAAGGACAAAAAAGTAAGGTTGGCGAATAAAACAATATCGGCATTAATTCTTTTGTTGATCGCCTCTTTGTTTAAGTAGAAATATAGATCTAAGTTTACGTAATTCTTTTTACGATAAATAAGTCTTGACCTACTTTTTCGAACGTCATGTTTGCTATAACCTTGAACGTTTTAAACGTTATCACGTCTTACGATTTTCCGAGGAAGTAAAATTTAAATTTAAAAAGATCATGCGGCTATTAAGATCTACAGTAAACAATGTATATCTTGGAAATTCCTAACAGCTTAACATTTGTGGGGCCTGGTTTACGAATAAACAATACTTTTATATTTCTAAAGGAGCGAACGTCGCTTTGATGAATGAAGATTAACGGGTTATGTTGCTAAATGTTTTCTTTGATGACATTAGGGGCATTTGCTTTGGAATTTTACCGCCTCTTATCGTATACAGTGTAATTTTAATGGTGTATTTTAAGGCAGCTTAACAACATCGACGGATACGAAGTTATTTGGTATAATAACAAACCGGGTTTTCCTCGTTCGAACTTGATCGCAATCTTACCAAGATCTATTTTACATGTATAAACATGATTTTAATGACATCATAAAATTACGTTGCAATAGACGTGTTGTTTAATTATGGGAGGGCTGGCCTTTCAGGTTGATTTATAATGCACACACTAGCTTGTCAATTACATTGTACACACGCAATAAGTTGGAAATGCACATTGTTTTGGTTGATGCCTTTTTAGTAAAAAAAACGTATATTACTGTTAACTAAATGTAAAACATTATTATTAAATCCCTAACTATTATAATGATAATTCATTATTTTTTCCTCCTTATTGAATGGCCATAGTTGTTAACAAAATTATTTGCGTTACATTAACCAAGATATTTTATAAATTGGCATTATAAAATACTTGAACTGGGGAAAAAAGTATTACGTATCCATAAGTATTTCTCTTGACAATATCAATGCACACAAATTATTTTCAATGTTCGACTTAGGTGAAATAACTTTACTCACACGAAATCTGAAGTAAATTCAAAGGTGACACATTTCCGCAGTTTGCGTTAAGTTGCATAGGAATCCTTTTTTATAGCTTTAAAAAATATCCACTATCCACTTAGTTGTTTTTGCTACTCTAATTTATAACACAGATGGAGTAGCAAATATACTGAAATATTGTTTCAAAAAAATTGTAGGTTTTACTTTTATTGAGTAGTTTATTTTTTTATTAATTTTATGTTCAAAACATCCCATCAACCGAACCAAGAATAAAAAAATTAATTAAATATATATATATATATTTACTGATGATCGTTCTACTAATATATGTATAAATAAAAGCCATAATTATGTATGATTTATTATTTTCTTATATGAGTTAAAATCATACTACATGGTATTTAGTTAGATTTGTTCTTCTTTTTTTTAAAGCTGGTATCTAGATCGATCAAATTAGTTATTTAATTTTTTTAAAAAAATATAAAAAATCACTTTAGGTATTTTTTTTTTAAATCGGATGAACAGTTGGCATAATATATACGTTTCATAGTATACTTAAATTGAACATATTCGAAACTTTATGGCCATGTTTCATTGGTTGGTTAACGTGAAAAGATCAATGATGAACTTCTATTTGATTCGTGCAATTGAGCTCTATAAAAGCTTTGCATGCAGACTTTGTTTCCATTCCAAGTCTTCTCTCGCCCTATACGTATCTGTGATATTAAACTTAATACAATAGCTGTTGCAGGTTGTCTGACATTTGGTGTAAGTATTGTTTTAGATGCTATCAAATAATTTGTTGAATCCAATCATACTTTCTTACATTTCTGACCCTTTTAAATATTCAATCGGAAGTGTCTTAAGATAAAAGGAAAAAACTAAATATAATTTATAAAATTTAATTAGGCGTTAACTTTATGCTAAACAATGCTACTGGTTATGATGTATAAGCTAAAATTGTTTCAATGACTCTTTTAAATGTTCGAATAGAACATGCATGAAGATGGGTGTGAGCTGTGCGTATTTGTAGCTTTTAGTTTGCGTTTTGTTATAAGTTTATTTTTAAAATATTTCTTAAATTAGATTCTTGTAAATACAATAAAATGGTTTACTTGGTTACATAACTTATTTTATTTTAACTGTGTTAGTGGCTTTAAAAAAAAATGAAAAAAAAATACATTTAAAACAAAACAATTTTCACAATGCTTGCTTCATTCAGCTTGAACGCATTCATTCATTTCCTATTATGTATTATTCATTAAAACACACTTTATTTTCGAAAACATATGTATTTTTCATATTTTTTATATGATTAGACGTGATAAATTAGTATACTATTTCAAATACAGGTACACTTGTCATTATACTCATCATTAACTATTACTAGTAAATAATACTTTTTAAATATTTTTATAGTAAGAGATTTAACATTTTTCAGCTTAACATGCAGATTAACATCGTCCTCCTTGGTAAAACTGGCCATGGGAAAAGTGCAACTGGAAACACGCTCCTATGTAAAGATCACTTTGAAGAGTTAGCAAGTCCATTATCTAAAACAAAAATGATTGAAAGGTGTAGCTCTGTGTATGAGGATAATCAAATGCATGTTTTTGACATGCCCGGTCCTTTTGAAACCAAACTTTCATCTGATTTAAATTACTGTGATGAAGAATTATTATGCAATAATATGAACATGTTAATGGGACGTTGTTCTGATGATGGTATAAGTGCATTCTTTTTTGTCCATAATATAAGGGGAAAATATACGGAAGAAGACATAAAAACAATGGAAATGTTAAAAACTATTTTTGGAGAAGATGCTATTTTAAAGTTTGGAATTCTTATCTTTACACATGGTGATAACTTTAAACACGATTTTCAAACTTGGTGCAAGGCGCAATCAGGGGAATTTGGTGAATTGATCAATAGCTTTGGTGAAAGGGTTCTTTTGATTACAAACAGCAATTCTAAACCAGAGGAGAGAACCAAAGCTAGAGCTAGAATGATACAAATGGCTAAGGAAATACATGGACATGGGGAAAAATATAAACAAGACAGATACAAAAAAGCTGAAAAATCTCGTGAACTGATGATATTTCATGCAAAGCTGGAGAAACAATTTACAGTAGAAATTAAAGATTTAGGAGAGGAAATAGAGGAACGCGATTTTATTTCAACAACAACCGAAAATAATTTAAAGGAAATAATTGGTACTCTTAAAAATAAAATAATAAATGAAAGGAAAGGAACAAATAAGCTGGATAAACTCATTAAGCAATTAGATGATTTGACTTTAATAGTCAGTACTAAACATCGCGATTGTTATTCAAGAAATCCATATTTACTTTCAGCTTAAGGTAGAGTGAACAATTATTATTCTATTGCAAATCACAATTCTATATTAAAACAATATTTCAAAACAGGTCTGAATTATTTAAATATTAATTGCATTTTTTTATTAAATTAGTAGCAGCTAGGATAAGATAATAATCTTTCATAGATCCAAATCATGTATAATGTTTTTGATTGCTTTGTACATTATTTTCAGCAAATAAATAAAACAATTTGAACAGAAGACATCTACATTAAATTATTTCACCAGTGAAAAAGACAGCCATTCAGTGAATTCTCTTAGTCATATCAGGGACTTATTAGTTCTCAATTAGTTTTGTGACTTTAGAGGGAGGACGCTGGTAAAATCCTAAGATGTTTACCTTTAGAATATTCATTTAAAAATATAATTTGACATTTTAGAAGCAAATAATCTAGATTAAATTGTAACTATTGCAGCAACGATATTATTATATAATTTCTATTTTCAAAATTGTAACCATGTCAAATAATTTGTATTTAATAAAGAAACATTGCCTGATGAAGAAAAACACGTTTTTAAATTGATCTCTTTTGACATTGGTGTAATTGTAAGGGGCAGGCAGGTCATTTTGCAGGCCTAACGTGACAAATAACATATATCCCGAATAACGTTGGGTGAATTGCATAGATACATAAATTAAACATTTGTATGTGGGAGAAATTATTTTTTAAATAATTAAACGCTGGCACTTATGTAAATAAAAAAATTGATTAATTGGTCGATTGCACTAAAGGACATTTAGGAAAATATATTTTTTCCTACGGGAAATAAATAAATTTCCTGTTAAATTTGTATGTGTATTACATACATTTTATTTCAATGTTTTAATTTAGTTTTTAAAAATATTTTTAACATGAATACAATTTTTGTTTTTATTTTCATTTTATTTTTTCAGTCTTTTTTTCTAATTTTGCCAAATAAAACGCATTTTTGCTTATTATAGCAAAAACTAAAATTGATTTGTCATATAATTATGACTAAGCTTCATTATTTAACCAACTAAAAACATATAATTTTTTGTTTTTTACCTTTTTCATTAAAATTATTGCCTACAAATTTTCGCATTAAAATTCTTAATTATACTGAAAATCTTTGTGTGCAACCTGCTTTTTTAAAAACTCCAGTTTATTAGGTATTTTATTTTTAATGTTATGATTTCCAGAAATGTTTTAGGGCAATCCAGACATTAAAACGAAGGTATTTTAAAGATCTTAATCACTTTGCTAAGTTTCTGCCATAATGCATAAACACTTATTTAAGAAGAAAAGACCACCCATAACATTATAGCTAAACGAAGCCGTTGTAGTCAAAATAGTTTATGTAATAATAAATGTTCTAAATTGTAATCTCCTAGAAAACATTTTGAAAGTCTCATGCATTATAGATTGTTTAATGGCCGCTTCATTTTGAAAGATTAAAACACCAATACTTGGCATAAAAACTAATTTTTTGACATCAAACATATCAATGTATGATAGAACACAATAATTTAATGATCAAACCAACAAATATGTTACAAGTATGTAGAAGTGCTAAGTAGAAAATTACTTAAGTTACAATTTTTCAAAAATGATTGAAGACAGTCATTATATTTGATTACTACCCCTGAATCATCATGTAAATATCATAATTGAATAATATCTATTAATATTTGATTTAGAAATATATCAAGCAAATTTTAAGATATGCAAATAAGAATGTAAAAACTTTAAACTCATTTTTCTCCAAAGTGCAAAAATACATATTAGTAATTTTTTTTTTTAAATCAGCTTTTCTGTTCTATACTTGATGTTTGCTTTTCAAAATATGATTTTTTTTCTGATGTTTAAGTATTTGCTCTACAGTAGGTACCTGGTTAGACATGGAGTTTAATGCAGTCACTTTATTCTTTAAATAAACGTAACTACTAGTATTTATTTATAAATATTGTTATACATTTTTTAAAAGTCGCTAAACTGATCGATGCTAGAAAAAGAAATTATTTCAATGGCTATAATCGAATATAATGATAAAAAGTATACTACATATTATTCAATTGGCGCAGTAGTACAGCTAAAATAAATATATTTGTTATACACTATTTAAATATTTTACGATATGCTTTAGAATACAAAGGATTAACTCACTATTTGAAAAGATTTTCATCTGTAAAGGCACATTGTAGACAATGTCTTTACTTGGAGGAAAACAAGGGTTATATTAGCTTAATATCTATGAAAACAAGGTCAAACAATTTAAAGCCTGTAATAATAGACCGATTGTAAGGACCACTCAGTGGAGAACAAAAAGAAGTAGAGATAGCAGAGTGAGGGTAATATTTATTTTTTATTTTTTTTTTTATTTCTTTTTTTTTTTTAAGGAATGAAATCTATGTCTGAAAATAAAATTTTGACGGGAATAGTAATATTAATTTTTTATTATTTTTTTTTTAAAATTTGTTTTCCAAAAATAATATTTGGTAATCGTAAGTTACTTTAATTATTTCATTTGTGACATTAATTTTTGTTAATCGTTATCATGTTAAAGATGTTGTCATAAGCAAAGGTTAGTAATATTTCTTTTTAACATCCCAAGGAATGGATATATTTCCATTATTATATTTTATATCGGCTGACCCCCAACCAGTGTTTTTATAGACATTTTCCCCCGGAGGCTTAGGTGCATTTCAGACTTTCGGGGGGGGGGGGGGGGCAGTTCCAGCTGTAAGTGGTGTAGCCTTGAAGGCTGGTATTAACACAATTTAAATAATAAAAAATATCAGCTAAATATGCCAATTTAGCACACCAAATGTCATTTTGAAGATATTCCACAAAATCATCCATATTTTCATTTTGGAAAAAGGTCAATTCATCATTCAGTTCTAAGAAACGACGTAACACTTTTCCTCTGTATAACAATCTCACTTCAGAATGCAAAAGCAAAGATTCGTACTTGGCTTCCATAGAGATGCAAAGATTTTTAAAGATGCGTATTTTCAAAGGTCTCGATTTTATGAAGTTTACCATATTTACAACTTTGTCTAGCACAGGTTTTAATGCTACTGGTAATGTTTTGGACACCAGAGATTCTCTGTGCAAAAAACAGTGAGTAGATATAATATTGGCGTTTCTTTTCTTGGCGAGAGTCACAAACCCTTTTAATGAGCCTACCATTGATGGAGCACCGTCCGTACACAATCCCACACAACTCCCATTATATTTTGAATTGTTCGAAATAGGAAGAAATATAATCAAAGACATCTTGTCCTGTCGAACGTTCGTTAAGCAATTGTTTTCTCGATATCATTCGACATATTTTTAATTCTATTTTTTATTGTATCATTTGAACGAGGAATTTCCTTTGTTGCTTCATCGCTAAACATAATTTTAACCATTTCACAACATGCAGGTGTAATTAAAGACTTCGCTATAGTATGTGGTTTTAACTGAACAGCAATCATTTCAGCAACCTTATATGACGCCAATTGGGCCTTATCGGAAATTTTCACAGTTTTTTCAAAATATTTTACTTGTTTAGCTTGCGTATCTCACAATCGTTTGAAATAATATTTAGTTTTTGTAGCAAGATTGGCGTGATTTGTATAAAAGTGACGTTTCAACTTGGTAGTAACCATCGCGCTGTTAGATATTTTTTCTCCACATACAATACATTGTGGAATGTGATACTCTTCCTTACAAATGTATGTAAATCCAAAACTTAAATATTCTTCAGAATACTGTCGATTAATTTTTCTTCTTTTAATTCTACCGTTTGTATCAGACACAATATGTGCAGCAAGAGCATTACTACCGCTTCCACTTGTACTCGGTCTATTTTTAGTATTTTGTTCTTCCGAATCATTCGCTTTTCGTTTGATAATAAATTTGTCCATTATGGGGTATTACTGTAAAAACCAAAAATGAATTGGGAATTAATAATACTTTTTTAACATTATGATCCGAACTTAGCAATTGAAATCCATCCCAATATGTATGTAGGCCTAGGTCTTCACCCGTAAATAATTAAAATTTTAAACTTTTTCTTTTACTTATTTTAATATTTGTTTGATTTGTTTGGGTTTATTTTTAGAATTTCAAATTTTAATTATTCATCAAATATCTTCATATATTCAAAAGAAGATGTTTATTTTACTACTTACTTGAACATTTGACAGCTCCGATTAAAGCTTCACTGACCTACTTTCGCCGGGCGAGCAAGCTTTACGCTGCCATGTTAGTGTTAGTCAAATTCAATTGTGGGTAGCGTTGTTCTCAACGGCGGCGCTCCGAGTGAAATTTACACACCGATTTGATTTTACAACAAAAATTAGGTTAAAAGCCAAGCTTTCAATTTATATAAAAAAACAGTAAAAATAGGCAAAAAGGCCGATTTTTCCCCGTTTGGACTACCTATTATAAGCATTTGTTCAGCTCAATCAGATAGAGTAAGTGAGTGAACATTAAAATATAAGTTTCATAATTTCGCGGAGCACTTGCAACTACCTAGCGGAGCACCAGTGCTCCGAGGAGCACCTGTTAAGAACCACTGATCCAAGTTTTACTTTTTTCTTATATGGAGGTGTGGCATTTTCAGACATCTGCATTTTTGGACAACTGCAAAGACTTTATCGTGAAAGGTAGAGTCGCAAAATTATTTATATGCCCATGCTGGCACTAACACTAGCTATCTTCACCAAGATGATCGATTATTTTCATCGGGATTAGCGCGAAAAGTTGCATTATATAAAACACACATACACATGACATTTGTGTGTGGCAAGCAACAGTTCAATGTTATAATATACTTTAGAGACATGGGCGCCCGCAGAAATTTTTCTAGGGGGGGGGGACAAACTATTTTCTAGGGGGTAATTTATTTTTAGTAATGTTTTAATGCAGTTTTTACTGTAGCGTATTTGTATGGTGAACTAACGGACAGGTCACTGTAGTAATGAAGGGCATACTGTAGCAACACATTTTTTATTAACACAATATATGAACCGGTATATAACAAAAAAATATAACAACATACATTTAAAATAATATTTATTTTTTAAACAATTACTGGAGTCGTCTGTTATCTCTACAAAACATATCTACAATTACTGGAGTCGTCTGTTATCTCTACAAAACATATCTACAATTACTGGAGTCGTCTGCTATCTCTACAAAACATATCTACAATTACTGGAGTCGTCTGCTATCTCTACAAAACATATCTACAATTACTGGAGTCGTCTGTTATCTCTACAAAACATATGTACAATTACTGGAGTCGTCTGCTATCTCTACAAAACATATCTACAATTACTGGAGTCGTCTGTTATCTCCTCCTAACATATCTACAATTACTGGAGTCGTCTGTTATCTCTACCAAACATATCTACAATTACTGGAGTCGTCTGTTATCTCTACCAAACATATATACAATTACTGGAGTCGTCTGTTATCTCCTCCTAACATATCTACAAATACTGGAGTCGTCTGTTATCTCTACCAAACATATATACAATTACTGGAGTCGTCTGTTATCTCCTCCTAACATATCTACAATTACTGGAGTCGTCTGTTATCTCTACCAAACATATCTACAATTACTGGAGTCGTCTGTTATCTCTACCAAACATATATACAATTACTGGAGTCGTCTGTTATCTCTACCAAACATATCTACAATTACTGGAGTCGTCTGTTATCTCTACCAAACATATATACAATTACTGGAGTCGTCTGTTATCTCCTCCTAACATATCTACAATTACTGGAGTCGTCTGTTATCTCTACCAAACATATATACAATTACTGGAGTCGTCTGTTATCTCTACCAAACATATCTAAAATTACTGGAGTCGTCTGTTATCTCTACCGAACATATATACAATTACTGGAGTCGTCTGTTATCTCTACCAAACATATCTACAATTACTGGAGTCGTCTGTTATCTCTACCAAACATATCTACAATTACTGGAGTCGTCTGTTATCTCTACCAAACATATATACAATTACTGGAGTCGTCTGTTATCTCCTCCTAACATATCTACAATTACTGGAGTCGTCTGTTATCTCTACCAAACATATATACAATTACTGGAGTCGTCTGTTATCTCCTCCTAACATATCTACAATTACTGGAGTCGTCTGTTATCTCTACCAAACATATATACAATTACTGGAGTCGTCTGTTATATCTACCAAACATATCTACAATTACTGGAGTCGTCTGTTATCTCTACCAAACATATATACAATTACTGGAGTCGTCTGTTATCTCCTCCTAACATATCTACAATTACTCGAGTCGTCTGTTATCTCTACCAAACATATATACAATTACTGGAGTCGTCTGTTATCTCTACCAAACATATCTAAAATTACTGGAGTCGTCTGTTATCTCTACCGAACATATATACAATTACTGGAGTCGTCTGTTATCTCTACCAAACATATCTACAATTACTGGAGTCGTCTGTTATCTCTACAAAACATATCTACAATTACTGGAGTCGTCTGTTATCTCTACCAAACATATATACAATTACTGGCGTCGTCTGTTATCTCCTCCTAACATATCTACAATTACTGGAGTCGTCTGTTATCTCTACCAAACATATATACAATTACTGGAGTCGTCTGTTATCTCTACCAAACATATCTAAAATTACTGGAGTCGTCTGTTATCTCTACCGAACATATATACAATTACTGGAGTCGTCTGTTATCTCTACCAAACATATCTAAAATTACTGGAGTCGTCTGTTATCTCTACAGAACATATATACAATTACTGGAGTCGTCTGTTATCTCTACAAAACATATCTACAATTACTGGAGTCGTCTGTTATCTCTACCAAACATATCTACAATTACTGGAGTCGTCTGTTATCTCCTCCTAACATATCTACAATTACTGGAGTCGTCTGTTATCTCTACCAAACATATCTACAATTACTGGAGTCGTCTGCTATCTCTACCAAACATATATACAATTACTGGAGTCGTCTGTTATCTCCTCCTAACATATCTACAATTACTGGAGTCGTCTGTTATCTCTACCAAACATATATACAATTACTGGAGTCGTCTGTTATCTCCTCCTAACATATCTACAATTACTGGAGTCGTCTGTTATCTCTACCAAACATATATACAATTACTGGAGTCGTCTGTTATCTCTACCAAACATATCTACAATTACTGGAGTCGTCTGTTATCTCTACCAAACATATATACAATTACTGGAGTCGTCTGTTATCTCCTCCTAACATATCTACAATTACTGGAGTCGTCTGTTATCTCTACCAAACATATATACAATTACTGGAGTCGACTGTTATCTCTACCAAATATATCTAAAATTACTGGAGTCGTCTGTTATCTCTACCGAACATATATACAATTACTGGAGTCGTCTGTTATCTCTACCAAACATATCTACAATTACTGGAGTCGTCTGTTATCTCTACCAAACATATATACAATTACTGGAGTCGTCTGTTATCTCTACCAAACATATATACAATTACTGGCGTCGTCTGTTATCTCCTCCTAACATATCTACAATTACTGGAGTAATCTGTTATCTCTACCAAACATATATACAATTACTGGAGTCGTCTGTTATCTCTACCAAACATATATAAAATTACTGGAGTCGTCTGTTATCTCTACCGAACATATATACAATTACTGGAGTCGTCTGTTATCTCTACCAAACATATCTAAAATTACTGGAGTCGTCTGTTATCTCTACCGAACATATATACAATTACTGGAGTCGTCTGTTATCTCTACAAAACATATCTACAATTACTGGAGTCGTCTGTTATCTCTACCAAACATATCTACAATTACTGGAGTCGTCTGTTATCTCCTCCTAACATATCTACAATTACTGGAGTCGTCTGTTATCTCTACCAAACATATCTACAATTACTGGAGTCGTCTGCTATCTCTACCAAACATATCTACAATTACTGGAGTCGTCTGTTATCTCTACCAAATATAACTACAATTACTGGAGTCGTCTGCTATCTCTACCAAACATATCTACAATTACTTGAGCCGTCTGTTATCTCTATCAAACATATCTACAATTACTGGAGTCGTCTGTTATCTCTACCAAACATATCTACAATTACTGGAGTCGTCAGGTTATCTCTACCAAACATATATATACAATTACTGGAGTCGTCTGTTATCTCTATCAAACATATCTACAATTACTGGAGTCGTCTGTTATCTCTACCAAACATATCTACAATTACTGGAGTCGTCTGTTATCTCTACCGAACATATATACAATTACTGGAGTCGTCTGTTATCTCTACCAAACATATCTACAATTACTGGAGTCGTCTGTTATCTCTACCAAACATATATACAATTACTGGAGTCGTCTGTTATCTCTACCAAACATATATACAATTACTGGAGTCGTCTGTTATCTCCTCCTAACATATCTACAATTACTGGAGTCGTCTGTTATCTCTACCAAACATATATACAATTACTGGAGTCGTCTGTTATCTCCTGCTAACATATCTACAATTACTGGAGTCGTCTGTTATATCTACCAAACATATCTACAATTACTGGAGTCGTCTGTTATCTCTACCAAACATATATACAATTACTGGAGTCGTCTGTTATCTCCTCCTAACATATCTACAATTACTGGAGTCGTCTGTTATCTCTACCAAACATATATACAATTACTGGAGTCGTCTGTTATCTCTACCAAACATATCTAAAATTACTGGAGTCGTCTGTTATCTCTACCGAACATATATACAATTACTGGAGTCGTCTGTTATCTCTACCAAACATATCTACAATTACTGGAGTCGTCTGTTATCTCTACAAAACATATCTACAATTACTGGAGTCGTCTGTTATCTCTACCAAACATATATACAATTACTGGCGTCGTCTGTTATCTCCTCCTAACATATCTACAATTACTGGAGTCGTCTGTTATCTCTACCAAACATATATACAATTACTGGAGTCGTCTGTTATCTCTACCAAACATATCTAAAAGTACTGGAGTCGTCTGTTATCTCTACCGAACATATATACAATTACTGGAGTCGTCTGTTATCTCTACCAAACATATCTAAAATTACTGGAGTCGTCTGTTATATCTACCGAACATATATACAATTACTGGAGTCGTCTGTTATCTCTACAAAACATATCTACAATTACTGGAGTCGTCTGTTATCTCTACCAAACATATCTACAATTACTGGAGTCGTCTGTTATCTCCTCCTAACATATCTACAATTACTGGAGTCGTCTGTTATCTCTACCAAACATATCTACAATTACTGGAGTCGTCTGTTATCTCTACCAAACATATATACAATTACTGGAGTTGTCTGTTATCTCCTCCTAACATAGCTACAATTACTGGAGTCGTCTGTTATCTCTACCAAACATATATACAATTACTGGAGTCGTCTGTTATCTCCTCCTAACATATCTACAATTACTGGAGTCGTCTGTTATCTCTACCAAACATATATACAATTACTGGAGTCGTCTGTTATCTCTACCAAACATATCTACAATTACTGGAGTCGTCTGTTATCTCTACCAAACATATATACAATTACTGGAGTCGTCTGTTATCTCCTCCTAACATATCTACAATTACTGGAGTCGTCTGTTATCTCTACCAAACATATATACAATTACTGGAGTCGTCTGTTATCTCTACCAAACATATCTAAAATTACTGGAGTCGTCTGTTATCTCTACCGAACATATATACAATTACTGGAGTCGTCTGTTATCTCTACCAAACATATCTACAATTACTGGAGTCGTCTGTTATCTCTACCAAACATATATACAATTACTGGAGTCGTCTGTTATCTCTACCAAACATATATACAATTACTGGCGTCGTCTGTTATCTCCTCCTAACATATCTACAATTACTGGAGTCGTCTGTTATCTCTACCAAACATATATACAATTACTGGAGTCGTCTGTTATCTCTACCAAACATATATAAAATTACTGGAGTCGTCTGTTATCTCTACCGAACATATATACAATTACTGGAGTCGTCTGTTATCTCTACCAAACATATCTAAAATTACTGGAGTCGTCTGTTATCTCTACCGAACATATATACAATTACTGGAGTCGTCTGTTATCTCTACAAAACATATCTAAAATTACTGGAGTCGTCTGTTATCTCTACCGAACATATATACAATTACTGGAGTCGTCTGTTATCTCTACCAAACATATCTACAATTACTGGAGTCGTCTGTTATCTCTACCAAACATATATACAATTACTGGAGTCGTCTGTTATCTCTACCAAACATATATACAATTACTGGCGTCGTCTGTTATCTCCTCCTAACATATCTACAATTACTGGAGTCGTCTGTTATCTCTACCAAACATATATACAATTACTGGAGTCGTCTGTTATCTCTACCAAACATATATAAAATTACTGGAGTCGTCTGTTATCTCTACCGAACATATATACAATTACTGGAGTCGTCTGTTATCTCTACCAGACATATCTAAAATTACTGGAGTCGTCTGTTATCTCTACCGAACATATATACAATTACTGGAGTCGTCTGTTATCTCTACAAAACATATCTACAATTACTGGAGTCGTCTGTTATCTCTACCAAACATATCTACAATTACTGGAGTCGTCTGTTATCTCCTCCTAACATATCTACAATTACTGGAGTCGTCTGTTATCTCTACCAAACATATCTACAATTACTAGAGTCGTCTGTTATCTCTACCAAACATATCTACAATTACTGGAGTCGTCTGTTATCTCTACCAAATATAACTACAATTACTGGAGTCGTCTGCTATCTCTACCAAACATATCTACAATTACTTGAGCCGTCTGTTATCTCTATCAAACATATCTACAATTACTGGAGTCGTCTGTTATCTCTACCAAACATATCTACAATTACTGGAGTCGTCAGGTTATCTCTACCAAACATATATACAATTACTGGAGTCGTCTGTTATCTCTATCAAACATATCTACAATTACTGGAGTCGTCTGTTATCTCTACCAAACATATCTACAATTACTGGAGTCGTCTGTTATCTCTACCGAACATATATACAATTACTGGAGTCGTCTGTTATAGCTACCAAACATATCTACATTTATTTGAGTCGTCTGTTATAGCTACCAAACATATCTACAATTATTGGAGTCGTCTGTTATAGCTACCAAACATATCTACAATTACTGGAGTCGTCTGTTATAGCTACCAAACATATTTACAATTATTGTAGTCGTCTGTTATTGCTACCAAACATATCTACAATTATTGGAGTCGTCTGTTATAGCTACCAAACATATCTACAATTACTGGAGTCGTCTGTTATAGCTACCAAACATATCTACAATTATTGGAGTCGTCTGTTATAGCTACCAAACATATCTACAATTACTGGAGTCGTCTGTTATCGCTACCAAACATATCTACAATTACTGGAGTCGTCTGTTATCGCTAACAAACATATCTACAATTACTGGAGTCGTCTGTTATCGCTACCAAACATATCTACAATTACTGGAGTCGTCTGTTATCGCTACCAAACATATCTACAATTACTCTAGTCGTCTGTTATCGCTACCAAACATATCTACAATTCCTGGAGTCGTCTGTTATCGCTACCAAACATATCTACAAGTGTGTACATAAAGTATTGTTGGTTGCAGTTCACTTTGTCTCTCTGAACGCTTAACATGCACAATCAAGACATTCATTCATCTGAAATTGTAAAACTTTGTAAGACGAATTAATATAGAAAATATAAAAATAATTACCCAGTAAAACGAGATCAGCATCAGCTTAGTTACTTTCTCTTTATTTTCTCTTTACTTTAATAAATGTTTTGTCTATTTTTGTCTAAATTTTTTTTTTAATCAATCATTCCTGGGGGGGAGCAACTGCCCCACCTTGCCCCTACTTGCGGGCGCCCATGTTTGGAGAATCTTCACCATTAACTATCTTATTTTCCTTTGATAAGAGTAAAATGCATCTAAATGTGTACATTTCTACATGAATGTGGGAAAACAGTTGATTAAAAAGAAACTTGTTAAGTCCGTAAACTCAAACTGCATTGCTGTAGATTTGTTGTTGTTATTGATCAGCGCAGTTGAATATATTGTGTACACCACTGGCTTTAAAAATTAAGAAAGTTACACGCCTACTTAAATTTAAACTAGATAAAAAAAAAGATTGTTGCCATTTGATCAGGCTGATCACTCATGCACTGCGATTGACTATAAGGCACTGCTTAAACTCTCCTTTTACCACTGTTCCCTTTAAGCTGCGCGGACGCCCAGCTATCAGACAGATGCCTCGAAGCAGTTTTTAGTATCCGCGCAGCAACATTTTGTAAAAATAAATCCGAACAGATACGCTGCACTCTGCAGCCGGATTTATACATTTTTATAACGATATACATTCATGTTTTTAATATGATTCAGATATATATTTGTGTCTTCTACTTTTTACATTGATATTCATACTTACCTATACATACAGGATCAAGCTAGCCTCGTTCATGTTATCATGTAAATTTAGTGACGCATACTGCGCAGTGAATGTGGATAATTTAAATAACTCGCGTATGTCTAGTTTATTTTACATGTAATAGCTAATTATATTTAATACTATTTTAACAGTTATGTTAAAAAAGGAGTTGTTTAATTTGAAACGGAATGGGTCAATGAATTTCTGCATGCAGCACTACCAAATTCCTCGTCAGATCAGACTGTCAAGCTGGGTGATCTTTTGAACTATCGGGAAATTGATGGTGATGTTATCTATGAAATGTGCTTGAAAGCTAATGCAGGTGGTGATTTCTCCACAAGGAAACGAAGGGATGCTTGGAACCTGTATTATCTTAAACATCTTATCAAGCAAAAATACACACAGATGCATTAAAGAGACTTCGTTCTACAGAAAGTGTCGCTGATCGAGCCATGAGAGAAGAAGCAGCACAACATGAAAGTGCTCAAAAAGACCAGGTTAAAATTTCGATTGACAACCTGATCTTGGCTATCAATATGAACACAGCTTTGAATGGGGTCCAATACATACACAATCATATGGCTAAGTGTGCCACAGTTCCTAAAAGCTGGCACAGTAAGAATTACACTTTTGAGTTTCTTGACGATATTGATTATGTGGTGAACGATGCTATAATTAGTGAACTTCGCAATGCAAAGTTCCTCCATTAACAGTAGAAGAGAGCACTGATATATCACTGCCAAACATGTTGATCTTATAATCAAAGTTTCGACCATATCTCGGTAATTTTTACAAGACAATGTTTGTTGGAATTTTGTCTTTGTCGACATATTACAGTAAATCTATGGAATCAGCAATTAAAGAGGTTTTTTTTCAAGAGAATTCATTAGACATTCGCACACTGGTTATGTTTACCTCTAAAGGTGCATTATTTATGCTAGGCAAGAACATTGGCGTTCAAGTAATTATTTGCCGACGGGTTCCACATCTACAGGAACAACATTGCGTTGCCCATTGTGACGTTTTAGGCTGCATTTTAGCATTGGTGAGAAACATACCAGTGTTGACTGAATACTGTGAGGAGCAGGTTGGCCTGTATAATGATCCAGTTCATAAGTACCGTTTGAAGAAACAAAGGGATCTGCAGTTTAGAACTGCACTGATTAACTTTGTTGAAGTTATTGGTAAACTTACTGAATTATGCAAGATGCTACAAAGAAAAAATCGCACGACCATCGATGCATACCAGTTTACAAAACCAAGGATCGCTAAGCTCCGTGCCCAGTACCCAGGTGAAAATGTGCACCGATCCGAAGAGGTTGCTGATTTGCTTGCAAATGACAAGGATATAAACTTGAGTTCCATCCTAAAATTCGTTGAATGTTCATATTTGCACCTGGACTCTCGTTTCCCTGAAAGTGATTTGGTGCAATGGCGAATCTTTGAGATATCAGCCTTAATCGACACTTCAGATTTTGATTTTGGCCAAGAAGAACTTGCGGCACTGTTTTCTAGATATGCGGCATTCCTGGAAAACTATGATGCCATTCTGCCAAAAGTTAAGGATCAGAATCGTAACTTAAGATTTGTTCTTGCCGAAAAAATAAATTGTGGGTTGATGCAGACTTTCGACGAGAGGGATCAATTTGTAATAAATGAGGAATAATTCAGCGACATTGCAATTCTGTTGAATATAGGTCCTATATTTCATACATTAAGCGCCGATTTTAATCTTGAATTCAGCTTAATGATTAATATAAAAATAAAATTTAGAAATAGGCTGTACGTGTTACATTTAGACATGCTTATAAGGGTTAAATCGTATAAGAATGATGGACATCAGTTCAACCTTCACGCTTGGGTATAACACAATGGATATCGTTGAAAGACAGACACCAGAATATTTCCAGATATGAGTCAATCAAATTAGTAGTGGATGTGTTGGAATTTAGCTGCTTGACCTAACGACGGCATACATAATAGAAATAAATATAGCTTTCATTCAACTACTATAACATTTCTGATTATAATTATTTAATTCTAGTTCCTATATGTAAGTTTTTGCACTTAAGTTCATTTGCGTAATTTCCGTTTGTGTGCATGTGTGTGTGTGTGGGTGAGTGAGAGATTTAGTTAGTGCATGTGCGCATGAGTGCGCGTGTGTAAGTGTGAGTGCATGCGTGTGTGTCTGTGTGTGTGTGTTTGGGGGCTGTAAAATTTTGCTCACAAAAAATTTATACTGTAAAACTTCGCACAAAACTGTATGATTTTGCAAACGAACCAGGAAACCTTTGAGGGAAATTTGTCCTTTACTCCAGAACAAATTATACATCAGGGAGGTCCAGACAAAATCTAACTTGAATAAGATAAAACTGTTCTTTTTTTTATATGTCCAAGTCACACAATTCAAATGTTTGTAAGGATGAAAAAACCATTTAATGGTTTACAATTACATTTTTTTTATTTATGCTATTTTGGTTTGAACATAAATATGTTTGAAACAAAATTTTTATAAAAATTTATCGAAAAAATTCCGTCTCAACAGAATAAATTACTTATTTAAAAATCTACCATGTTCGAGATTTAATGGTATTGTAAATTTAAGATTTTAATGTTTTTGTTTTGTTGTTGAAAATTGTCATTCAAATACAATACTTAATAGGGTAAAGACATTTTAAAATGGACTATGTACGAAAAGTATTAAAAGAAAATGCAATTTGCATGATTTGTGTATAATCATACGATTTTGTTACACTAATATAATGCCCTTAGTCCTAAACCACAAAGGAAAGTAACAATGCATTTCACATCTTTTTTTTTTATTTAATGGCGTGATTTAGAAATGTGTTCTTTGAATTTTAAAGCGAATCGTAGAACGTATAAATTACAATTATGACTTACTATTCAAGTGATTATAATGGAATATGTTGACACTTAACTGCATGGTACAGTCATGCAATTTGGGAACATACCATCAGAAGAGGGATAAGGATTGTATATTAAAATAAGTACTAATGTTTAAGTGGCCTCCCTTTAAATCATTCTTTTTTAAGCAATTGACATGACGCTTTCCTACGTGTTCGACGAAGAGAGTGATGTCTTCATTTGATCAATTCAACGAAGAGCGAGATATCTCGACATGACCAGTTCAAGGAAGAGAGTGATGTCCTGACAGGACCAGTTCGACAAATAAATTAATGTCTCGACTGGACCACTGCGACCAAGAGCGTGATGTCTCGACTGTTTTGACAGTTCTGATTCAGAAGCAGATGTAACCATTGTCAGTATAAATAGTGTAATTATAATACAAATATAATGCATACATAATTGTAGCAATTGGACACTTGTCAATGATTTAGAAATATATTGCATGCATATTTTCTAAGATTGCATATCATCATCATCATCATCATCATCAGGTACCGTAGTCCTTCGACCGTTGGGGCGCCACAGATGACATGTACACTATTCTTCTCCATTCCTCTCGGTCTTCTGCCCTACGCATAGCATCGCCTAGTTGTAATCCAGTCCATTCTTTGATATTATCCTCCCATCTTTTTCTATGTCTTCCTCTTCTTCTCCCTCCTCTAGTAGTGCCCTGCAAGATCTCTTTGGCGAGCCCTTGTTTTCTGGTCACGTGGCCATACCACTCAAGTTTGCGCTTTTTAACAGACGTCAGGAGGTCATCGTATTGCCCAATTGCCTGACGTATCCTTTCTTTTATTTGCTCATTGGTGACGTGGTCTCTATAGCAGATGCCAAGAATGCCTCTGTAACTTCTCATCTCCATCGCCTTTATTTTCCTTTCAAGTTCTGCTGTTAATGTCCAGGACTCACAGGCATATAAGAAAATGGAGAGGATTAATGAGCGCATCAGCCTGATTTTGGTGCTGGGGGCTATATTTTTGTCGTTCCATATTTTTTTGAGCCTCTTTAGTGCTGTCATGGTCTGCGCAATCCTGGCCATTAATTCGATTGTTGAAAAATTATTGCTAACATTAATTAGATTGCATATACATATTTTTATAACCGTGTCTAAAATTTCAGATGAAAGTCAAGATGAAGCTGCAGCAAAAAAAACATTTCAGTCGGCAGGTCTAGAAGCTGTAGCATGAACACAAGCTTCAGTCGTCAGCTCTAGACAAACAAATTGGAATCAAACAGTTAAGTCCCTGAATTAATTCCTACCATCCAGAATCCATTCGCAAGGAAAGGCGACCAGAGATACCTGGTGCCCAATAGAACAATTTAAAAGTATAATTGGTATAGAGATTCTAGAAACAATCGTGGAGGAGTCAAACATATATTAATCGTCTACTACACATTACGATGTAAGAGCATGAGCAATTCTTTGGAACTGTCTTTGGAAATAAATCGCCTTTATATAGTATAAACCGAATTTGTTTAATCTTAATAATATTGAAAATAAAAGTTTAATTTCTATAAAATGATCCGGGAAATTAATCATGTTACTTTTCTTTTCTTACTTTCTTCTGATTTATCCTTTAATTCAAATTTACTAGTGGGTAAAAAACGTTTTGACATGAGTTAAAATTATAATCTAGAAACAATGAGATATATATGAATCTACTTTGTTTTCGTTACTAATTATTTTTCAAGTACATTTAACGCTACGACCTGTGAGTAAACTAATCTCTTTTATATACATCCGCTTTACGAAGCACGGCATCATTAAAAAAAATTTAAAAAATTCTAAAAATGTGTTTGATGTTTAACTTAAGATGACATTAAAGCTTAGTAGTCTAGAAAAAAAGGCTACATTTTAAATAAGTTGGCTTATCTTACAAAATATATATTTTTTTAAAAATACTATTTACTAAGCTTTCTATAAGATGTTTTCTTTTTTGAAATAACCTTAGACCCCATTCACATGGAGTAATTTGTACGCAGAGTTAAATAAAAAAATAAATACATATTACGTTTGCATATGTTAATAAAAGTTAATACAAAATATTGTTTGCACTAATTTTTTTTTTATTATTAGTCAGTTCCTTCAAAATAATAATTCAATCTAAAAAAAAAAACAAGCTGAAGAAACTAGATGGACTGTTATAATGCGAAATTGCCCTGATGCAGCAGCGCATAAATTAGTGGGTTTTCTTTCTTAACTAGTCATTGGTGACATTTTACCTAATTAGAGTTATAAAAACTATTCTTAATGGGCCTTCAGAATTGTAGGATAATTAATTCAGAATGTGTGCATCAATTCAATGTCTTAGCATACCTAGATGCCTTCTGAGATAATATGCCACGGTTTTCACAAAAAAGTGTCTTCTATTGGCCAAAAGTCCCGCCCATCTTATATAAAATGTCCAACCTAGGGAGGGAGGGATTCTCCGACCAGCGTTTTCTATTTAAGAATCGAAGTGGCTATTGGTACACGGCTACCAGAATTGATAGATTGGGATTAAAACATGATTTAACATAGTTTTGTTGGGTTTGTAAGACCAAACGAGGTATCAACTGAAAGATAATTGAATGTACTATACGTTTGAAATCTTAATTCTTCATTTTAACTAAAATAAACTACCACAAATGACATCCGAATAGCGTTGAGTTTAATGTGTCCCGGGTCCGAAAGGGGGCGCTGCGTGTCCGTGTTCATTTTGATTAATGCTATTTGGCGGGGACACAGGCACTGCTGGGATGGCAGGGACGGCAGGAAATACAGAGATGACAGGAATGCAGTGACAGGGGGGCAGGGACGGCATTAAATGCAAGGAGGCAGGTACAGCGGGGAATGCAAGAGGGTAGGGACAGCAGGGATGCAGGGATGGTAAGGAGGTAAGGGCAGCATGGGTGACAGGGAGGAAGGGAAAGCAGGGAAGAAGGTGTGGCATGGATGCAGGGACAGCAAGAAAGGCAAATAGGTTACAACTATTCAACACACCCATTGATTCATAGAAGAAAAGTATCTTTATTAAATTTACTAAAACTCAGTGGGTGCTGGCTGACAGAGTGATCTAAACTGACTCAATCTAAATAGAAATGCCTTTATTACTCACTACCTATCCAAAAAAATATGTCCCACTGCCGCTATTACTCAATACCTAGTGCAACAACTATTTCACATTGCCTCCATTACTCACTAACTACTTAAACAACCATTTCCCATTTCTTCTATTACTCACTACCTACCCACCATCTACTTTTTCTCAAAATTAACATGATTTTTCTTTACCTATGTTGGTTTTCAATTATCATATTTAAAAACAAAAAAAGATTGGATTAGTTAAACTTTATACAAAACAGACACACATTATTAAATAGGTTCCTTTAAAGATTAAGTGTGTTTTTAATTAAAGGACTCCGACAGATAATTATTAAAACGATTGAACTTGTTTTTGTGTTTAAAACAAAGAACCATTTACAAGATATTTCTGGCTACATCATTAGTCATAGTGTATTCAACTCGAAATTAATTCATGTGGAGGTGATTAATAGGAATATCTGAGAGGGAAAAAAAACGACCAAATAACCAATCAATAAGATGAACATTAAGCAGAGAACAAAGAAAAATTAGTTCTTATAATAAATTGTATTTTTTATTAAAAATGATAAAATATTAAAGGTTAATAAGAGCATCGACATAAAAGCGCAAGTAAACAAAGATCTGGAATATATATTTATATTTGTCCTAAAGTGTGTTTATTCAACTGATATCATCCAGAAGGCACGCTAATAAAACATAGAGGAAGAGGGCCATTCAAGTATGGGAAATTAATGGCCAACTTGATTAAACTAAATTTGACTTGCTTTTCTGAAAACATTTACATAGAATGGGTGGAAAGTTTCAAAGTTTGAACATTTTGAGATATGTCAAAACATATATAAATAAATATTTATGTTTTGACTGGGTGTTAAGGACAGAAAACGTGGTATATGACTTAAGGCGTAATCAGGGACATACCTTCTCATTTAAAAATAACGTTATGTTTTTTAATCTGTTGACTTACATTGAATGTGAATAGATGGTGGAGTATTTTCAAATAAAAATGCATTATTCATAGTAAACAAATATAATTTCAACAAAATAGAAAAATGAAAAATATTCTTTTTTTTTTTTTTTAATTGTTTCAAGAAATGGAACTTTACACATTGAATGCACTAAATCATGTATTGATTGGTAGATGATATAATAGCTATTTTACTTTGGTTAATATTCAAAAATTCAAAACATTGCGTAATATATATATATATATATATATATATATATATATATATATATATATATAAGAATTATATTATAAACATTAATTTAAAATATTATTAATTGATAAATAGTAATTGAATTTGATCATATGGAAAGAAAAAAAAAATGTATATACATGCACATTAAAGTATTACTTATTTTAGTTAGTTTATTTTAATGAACATTTTTTTGTGAAAAACATAAGCCACACAGAATAGTTAACTGTATGCACAATAAAGACTGTCTTTACAATAACGCCACCTCGACAAACAACACATTGTATTTACAATAATCTTTACATATAATTACATTCACTATTTATGATTATGATCATTAATATTAATATTGTTATCATTTCTTTTAAATGCGCATGTCTTGTAATAATTTATGTAACATCATCGGAAATCAATTGTAACTTCTGTCACACAATCCAGGTAAACTCTAGATACACCTTGTCACACAATCCAGGTAAACCCTTAGATAAACCTTGTCACACAATCCAGGGTAAATTCTAGATACACCTTGTCACACAATCCAGGTAAACTCTAGATACGCCCCATACACACAGGGACCAGGCTTCGATAACATCATCTGAAAGTTTTTAATATTGCAAATAAAATATGAAATCGTTTTTTTTTCTCCATTAAACTATATTTCTGACACATATACGAAGCCAGTTATGATTACTTATTGAACAATAAAGAAACATTTTTTTCCGGAACATTGAGGTACGACATTTTTAAGGGGCTTCGAAATCTTTGAAAAAAAGGAGCTAATATTTACATACAATGAGCAGCTTGGAATAAAGTAACGTTCACTTGAGGAAGCCACAGAGCCTAAATAGGTTACAGTAGGAAGAAAGGTAATCTGCAAACAAAAAGAAAGGGATATATTTT
Source organism: Omphiscola glabra (assembly GCA_964017045.1). Classification (NCBI taxonomy): domain Eukaryota; kingdom Metazoa; phylum Mollusca; class Gastropoda; family Lymnaeidae; genus Omphiscola; species Omphiscola glabra. Next base: position 30,313,645 of record OZ024807.1, on the reverse strand, counting down.
CTCTCTCAATTCTTCTGTGAATCGTTTTCTTTTTAATATTCGGTTATCTGAAATATACTGAAATACCCCGAGCCCCAAATAGTTACGATAACTGACTTCTTACTACGTGTTCAAACTCAGAGCTGGTGCAGACAATGATTGTGTAAATCCTTTTCTATTTGACCATTTCTTGTTGTCTGACGTTTTGCTTGGCAAATTTGTTAGACTTTGACATTTCCTAAACTTAGAAGACACTCTCAAGTAGTTGTGGTCAACATACAGGTCGTCCAGAATGTTGTATATGTTTGTAAATGTAGCTGAATTTCCAACGACATCTCTGTGACTTTGTCTTTCTCCTGGTGTTGTAGTGACTGCCAGATCATCGATAGCATCATATGCGTTTACATGCTCTCTTACAACAGAATAATATCTAAGACTTGTCTCACCAATTGATGAATATTCACTGTAATGTGCATTTCTCTTCTGTACAAAGGATCTTAAAATAATAAAAAGTTTGTTTATCTTAAAAAAAAGCATTACATTTTAATTGATGGGGTAAATTATATTAATATATATATGTATATATATTTATTTACTGATTACAACCTATAATTTGTTAAACGATAAAAACAATACGTTTATAAAACAATTATGTATTGTTTTTTTTTTGTAATTTACAATTTAAATAACAATATTTTAAATTTTATTAAATCGATACAAGTTTATGAATGTCTATTTTATAATCACATTTAGCCTTTAAACAAAAAAAAATAATACATTATATTACATTGATTCTGATGATAAAATTTATAAATAATTTCATAAATAAATTCAAATATAGTTTTTGAGATGCATTCAACATTAATTATCAAAATATATTTTTTTAAATTACTGTTATGTCCTTACCTTATTGATTTTTTTACTAAAAAATATTTAAAAATAAGATTAATTTACATGTTAAAACAAAGAACTTTAAAAAAAAAATTGAAATAAATATACAATAAAAAATAAAAAATTAAGCACAATTGAATACGAATGTTTCATTGTTTTTTACGTTTTCAAATAATGTTATCACGTTTTTTAGGTAAATTATGTTGTTGTTTTTTTTAAGTCATGTTAATTTCAAATCACTTGCTATATCGACGATATAAAGATTTTTCTTTTTTTAAATATAATAATACTCCCGAAGAACAACAACCATATTCTTATATTCTTAAGTAATATATAAAATAAAGTTGGTAACTATGTTTTATACAAGACATTAATTCGCTTGGCTGAGGTAATGCTTACCTTTTACAGCTACAAGACAGATGATCAAGATGATTATGGTAATGATCATCCCAATGATTAGATGTTTAGAATAATTGAATCTATTTTCTTCACTTTCGTTACCTAAAATATATTTACATTAAAGTATTTTTAAACATGCGTGGACATGTGAAAATACTTTATAGGAAGATATGCTCGATAGAAAACGTGTCATGCTTTTTGAAATAAAGAACCCTTCCAGCCACTTAGGGTGGGTTCCCTATTACATGACCTAAAATAGACAGATAAACATAAGGTTAATAAAAAAATTATTTTATTTTAATTCATAGAATAATGTTGTGTTTTTTTGTAGTTTTTTTTCAAACAAAAATGTATGAAACAAATCATACATTATATAAATGTATAATGCTGAGAAAGAAATTAAATATAAGATGGTGTTTTCCAATAAGGATTCAATCACATATAGTGAAAGAGGGCGTCTTTTTAGTTTGGTTAATTTCAAATATGGAAACTAATAGTGTTGTGTTTCTTTCTATTTTAAATCGCATGTTAGCGGGACACTAAGGAACTTAGCATTTATAAAACGCTTTAAGTTAATCAGTATGTTTATAAAATTATGTTTAAATTTTGCATACTGATGGTTCGTATAAAAACATCAATATTTAAGATGTGTAATTGTCTACATGTGTGCCCTGAATATTACCAATGTAAAGAGACATATTTGACAAGTATAGTTTAATTGTGGCAAATTCGCTACCTAGTTGTATAGCAACTCAATCTTCCCATTGGTATCACGGATTCTTTCACTATACTCAGCGATACGTAGGAACTAATTGCGCATGTTTTCCTTAATATCTTTTTCCTTTGTGTATTTTGTGAGTTTTAAAGTTTTAAAGCTATGAATGTATCCTGGTATGAGAGTCTCCATGTATTAAAGCCCCTTGAAGATAAAACTTTGCCACACGCAAGTCATAACGTCTTGGGTCTTTTATAACATGTAACGAGGTACATCAGTTAACAAGGATGGAAGAATAAAACGTTTTCACACTTTGTCTACTATAGCATCCGATATTTTGATGTAATAATCGACACTTAGATCTGTATGATTTTTCCTTATAAATTGTAAACGTTCACTTTGAATGTAACAACAACACATTGACATTGTAATCTCCTATATTTCCACAATTCAAAAATGCGTATCCCATATTTGATCTTAATCTTGAAAATAGTTTTTCCTTCATCAAATCTTATGCGTCTGTGTGTAAGGTTTTCATGACTGCTTGTTTAAAGGTTTTCTTTTTTCAAAAACTAATGTAGTCTCTCATTTATATGTCCGTCCTGTATGCTAGGGTGATTGTTAATTACATTTTGTTTAAGCATTGGGTCGGTATCAGCTAACTTCAGCTATGCCAATGTTATAGAATCCCGAGTTTCATACTTTTATTTCAAGTCATATTAAGGTGTACGTGTTAAAGAGCTCGTTTATGCCATTTGATGGAATAAATTTGGATCAACACAGTTCCAAATGCAATCCCTCAAGCTAGAAGTTACAGGTGACCTTACACATTCACATAAAACTTTCTTGAGACAACGTCGTGACAATAATGGACTTGTGTTCGTAACATTTCTTATAAATTGCTTGCTGTTTCCGGTTGAAGGTTAATGTTATGAATACGTTTGATCTGTCATTTTACTGCAACCACTTCATTGCGCCCTTGGTTCTTTTCGATCAGGTTATTGGGGCCAGCGATAAAATATTAAGTAAGACTTGGAATGTGTCTATCACATCCCCTATGTTAATGTAATATGCATCACTTAGTACTCCAAATGTCGCATAAGAGATGGAATCGGTGGGCCGTCGAGCGTGAGCTCTTAATGCCCCCCCCCGGCGCTCCCCCACACAAACCAGAGCACTGAAGGACTTAACCCGACTCCAGCCCGTGCGGGAGGGCGCCGGGAACCTCCCCCTTGACCTAGGGGAGGCCCGGTCGACCGAGGACGCTGCGTTTAAAGCGTCCGCAGTTAACTCTCTGTGGGTCAGGACGGCTTTGCTTCCACTCCGGTGGTTTGGTGTTGCGTTACCAACCCCCACCGCCCAAGGAGTCTTTCGGTCGGGACGTTGGTAGTGGCGGGACGAAACGGTTGCCTAGGGGCGGCTTTCTCACGGCCGCGTAGTTAAAATCATCGGCATGGGTTTTTGAGGGCCACCCAAGCCTCATACCCATTAACAGCAACTAGTAATCATGTTAGTGGCAGCTCCCGTTGCGTTGGGAGTCATGCGTTTGGCCGGGGTTTTTTAGCTTCGGGTGGACAAGTCCCCCCTACTAGTCCGCCACGCCGCGAAGAGGCAAAACCCCATGTGGACGCCCCCGAATTTCTTCGAGGACGCGGTCGCTTAGTACTCTGTAGTTTGACCTTATATATTTTATGTGTGGTTTAGAAAAAAATGACATTCATTAATTTCTAGTTTATTTTCAAATGCACACCATTTGTTTGTGCACAAAATTTGAACTTGTGTATTTACTTGAATACTGCTCAGAGCTGTATAATGAAAATATAAAGAAAGACACATAGAACCTCATTGCACCCATAGCAACGGACAATGAAAGCTTCCCCATTCTCCGCGCAGAAGTAGAAGCAGCAGTCCAATCACTCCAAATGGGAAGGGCCGCAATAGTGGATAATATCCCTGCCGAGTTGGTGAAACAGTGAGGAGAAACAATGATAAATGCCCTAATCAATATGTGTAACAAAATGTGTCAGACAGGGGCATGACCCAAATCATGGACCCAATCGCTCATCATCACCCTCCGCAAGAAAGCCTAAAAAGGCACCCAAGGAAGGTCATGCTGAACCGACTACGACCACATGCCGACAGAATCATTGCTGAATAACAGGCGTGCTTCAGACAAGGACTTGGCACTACTGAGCAGATCCTAAACCTCCGAATACTATGTGAGAAATATGCGCAACACCAACAAAACCAAAACCACGTCTTTGTGGATTTCAAGAAGGCATTTGACAGGGTTTGGCATGCTGCTTTATAGGCCACCATGAGGCACTACAATGACAACACAAACCTTATCAGAATGATATGCAGCCTCTATGATAAGGCCACCAGTGCAGTCTTCTTTAACAATAGCATCGGAGATTGTTTCAAGACCACGGTTGGAGTACGACAAGGCAGCTTGCTCTCACTCACACTGTTCAACATCTGATTAGAAAGAATTATGTCATATGCACTGGAAAAGCATGTAGGGACAGTCAGCATTGGTGGCAGACAATCACAAAATTACGCGTGGACGGGATTAAAACTAGGCGATGCTAAGTGTAGTGCAGAAGACCGAGAGGAATCGAGAACGATAGTTATTATGTCATCTGTTGCGCCCAAAAAAATTTACTTTCCAAGAGTACAAAGCTGTTAAATAAAAACTTTCTGTAATCTATCATACCGTACCGATATATATTTGTCAGCCAGTTCATACAAATCTAGAAGACATTATCCCATATTACCGGCGTTATACTGGAAGGAATATTTTTCTGAATTATGAATGCTATTGTGATGTCTAAACAAATATAAATCCAAATTTCTTTTAAGGATGTAACTGAAATGGGTTTTCTTTATTGTATTAAATTATTTTAAAAATATAAACAATCGTGAATTTGTCAAGCCATTGAAAAATGTTTGATAAAAGAAAAAAATAGAAACATAAAATGGTAAAAAAAACACATTAAAAATTGTTTTAATATATATTTGTATGGCATCCTTCCTTCTTCACGAGACGATGGAGTAGCTATATTGTAGTCCTACACTTCAACGATTGGCTCACTACGCCAATCCTGGAATGACAATCTCGTCTGCATTTCACGCAGGATAATGATGATTCCTGGTTAAATTTGGCCTCCTTGAAGTTCTTTTTTCTTGCAAGGGCTTCGATCCGCACATATTCTGCCTTTTTCACTCCTTCGTACACTGCCGTTCGCCAGCTGGAACGTTGTTCGGCAATGATCTCCCATTTGTTGACTTCAATGTTCGCTTCCTTCATGCTCTTTTTGCAAACGTCCATATATCTTAGGCGAGGCCGTCCAATAAGTCTTGTCCCTTCTGCCAACTCTCCATACAACAGCATATTTGGAATACGGTCTTCCTCCATTCTCCTTACATGGCCTAACCAGCGAAGGCGCTTCTTGATAAGAGCGGAGAATATGCTACACATTTTGGAACGTTCCAAGACCTCTGTGTTAGTCACCTTGTCCTGCCATCGGATGCGTAGAATGCGACGCAAGCATCGTTGATGGAAGCTGTTGAGTTTCCGCTCGAGACTGGTATATGTGGTCCACACTTCACTGCCATATATGATCGTACTAAGCACGCATGCCTGATAGACACTTAGCTTTTTTTTTTCAGTTAGATTGAGATTATTCAACACCCGCTTATTCAGTTTAGCCATAGTTGCTGCAGCTTTTGCGATCATGTTGTTTATCTCTTTATCAATGGAGAGAGAAATAGAAATATTGGATCCATGGTATGTGAAATGCTCAACAACCGATATATTATGGCCCTCAATAGTTATAATTGGAGGGGACGGTGCTTCTTGCATCATGACATGAGTTTTCTGTAGACTAATTAACAATCCAAACTCTTTACAAGCGTGTGATAGACGGTTAACTAGCCGCTGAAGACCTTCTTATGTGTGATATGTTAAGGAGGCCTCGTCAGCGAACAGTAGTTCACGAATTAGTACCCTTTTTACTTTAGTCTTTGCACGAAGGCGAGCAATATTGAAGAGCCTACCATCAGATCTGGTATGTATGTACACTACATCTTCACAGTCCTTGAAAGCAAATTAAATGAGCATCGAAAAGAAAATGGAGAAGAGAGTTGGTGCCAGTACACAACCCTGTTTTACTCCGCTGCTGACTGGGAATGCCTCAGAGACAGCGCCATTGAATGTGACTGTGCTGTGCATGTTTTTGTGAAAGGATTGTATTATTGTGAGCAATCATGGGGGACAACCTATTCTTTGTAAGATACTGAACAGGCCATTCCGATTTACCAAGTCAAATGCCTCTGTCAGATCTATGAAAGCGATATAAAGAGGCATATGCTGTTCACGACACTTCTCCTGCATTTGGCGTAACGAGAATATCATGTCTATAGTTGAGCGCTGACTCCGGAAGCCACACTGGGACTCTGGATAGATGAGGTTAGCCACACTCTGCAATCGTTTTAAGGCAACACGGGCAAAGGTCTTTCCAACTAAACTAATGAGAGAAATTCCTCGGTAGTTATTACAATCACTTCGGCCCCCTTTATTTTGGTACAATGTTACGGTGTTAGCGTCTCTCATGTCCTGGGGAATGTGACCCTTTTCCCAACACAGACATAGGAGCTCCTGTAGGGGCTGAATTAGTATTCTTTTTTCCATTTTTGAGGACTTCCGGGGGAATGCCGTCAATCCCTGGTGCCTTACCAACTGCAAGGTAATATATTGCTTTTTCGAGCTCCTGCATTGTTGGCTCTTCATCTAGTTCTTCCATTATTGTCAAGGCTGGAATGTTATTCAGATCGGTCTCAGTGACTACATTCACTGTTGCGTATAGCTCAAGATAATGCTCAACCCAACGCCAGAGTTGTTCGCTTGGGTTCTGAAAAAATTGACCAGTCTTGGACTTGAGGGGTGCTATTTTTGAGGTATGTGGACCTAATGCCCTCTTGATGCTCTCGTACATGTTTCTTGCATCCCCGTTGTCAGAAGCTGATTGGATGCAGTTGCAAATTTCCAGCCAGTAAGTGTTGACACAATGAAGGGCAGTCTGCTGGGATATTTTTTTTTGCATTTCGGAGAGCCTGTAGTGTACGAGCACAAGCTGCATCCCTATAGGCAAGTAGGGCTCTTCTCTTCATCTCGGTTAAGGGTTCCATCACATTCCAATGTGCCTCGTACCAGTCATTATTTTTATGCTCCATTTTACCGTAGGCGGACATGGCTGAATCGTACATAGCATCTCGTAAATCAGTCCACTTAGAGTCAATAGTGCTATCGGGTGACCCTTTAGCAAGGGTATCCTGAAACACTTTTGAGAATTGCTGAATTTTTTCTGGATTGTTTGAGCAGTGGATGTTAATTCGTGGACGACACTTATTTTTTGGCATTAGTCGTATCTTGCTTGCTACAAGAGAATGGTCCGTGTCACAGTCGGCACTGTGGTAACTGCGTGTGTGAAGTACATTGGCTAGCTCAACGCGCCTAGTGATGACGAGATCTAACTGGTGCTAGTGGCGGGAAAGTGGGTGTCGCCATGACACTTTTTGGATGTGTTTACAACTGAAGAAGGTGTTGGTAACACAGAGGCCATGGGAGCAGCACAACTTCAACAGACAATGTCCGTTATCATTAGTCCTTCCTAATCCGTAATAACCAAGACATGAAGGCCAGACTTCCTGATCAGCTCCTACCCTAACATTAAAGTCGCCCAGAATGTACAATGCTTCTGTTTTGGGAACACATGTTAATTCTTGGTCCAGAGCCTCATAGAACTGATATTTCTCACCTGGAGAAGAATAAAGAATTGGAGCATACACACTGAATACGTTGGCCTTGCCTGCAGATGATGACATACGCAGTCGCAGAATCCTCTCCGATCCCAATGTAGGAGGTTCAATACAGGCCAATAATGTGTTTTTTCGGCAAATCCAACACCATGCCGCCTATGTTCATCTGCGGGTTTCCACTGCCAATAGAATGTGCAGCTGGCTTCCTTTATGGTACCATTATCCGCTAGTCGGGTCTCTTGAAGGCAGGCAATATCAATGTTTAGTCTGGCGAGCTCCTTGTCAATTACAGCAGTTTCACTTGCGTTGTCAACCTCTTGAATGTCGGGTTCAAAGCCAGTACACAACGTCCTTACATTTCATGTTGCAAATCGAAGGTGTTGAGTCTTCCTTCTATTTACTTTCTTTGGCTTATAAAAAAACTCTGCTCCTCGTGAAGTGACGTCACCAGTATATCTACTTGGCCTGGGCGGTGACCAGATGTTGCCCAATGCAGCAGATCCCCACTCTCCACGCAACCAGTGGATCCAAGGGAATGACAATTGTCAATACAGCTTATATATATATATATATATATATATATATAACATGGGATTCTTCTATACAATCACACTTCTCAAATATAAAGTAAATTAATTTTTTTTTTAAATAGCGACGGTAAACCTTTAATGACGTGAAAGCACACATCCTGCCCGCCCATTTTCTCTGAGTAATTTGGAATCTAAATTAAAACACATCTTTTACCACACAATGATCTATAGTTTCTTAAAATAATGCAATATAATGTTCATAATATCATTTATTTCTGTGTATAGAGTTACATTAAAGAAAATAAAACATTTTATTTTTAAATGTGTATATATACATATATAAGTTGATGACCTCCGTATCATATGGCTGTGTAATAATTGGAATGGAAAACGGCGAGAAAGGAATTCAGAAATCAATAAGAATGAACTATTTCATGAAATACGCATTTGATAATCATGGCTTTGCTGTAAGCGATAGATTATGAGCCGAAAGATCTTACTCTAGAAGAAACCACGTACAACTGCACATAGCTGAATACAGGTTGTTGTAGATGAACGCAAATCTTTTCAAAAGTTTGTTTTTGGGACGTGTTCAAAGTCTCGGAGAACAGAAATCTGAGAGGGCATTTCTTCATGAAAAATATTTTTAGATTTTTGGATACTGATGGATTACCATTGTATCTACTCTCTTGAATGTCCATTTATCACAATGCATAAAAAGAAGAACTTTCTTGTTTATATGAAAATAATCTACCATTGTGACGCTTAGTATTGCACTTTTAAGCAAGATCTTGTGAAGTCACATTATTGAAATTATTATCACCATAAAGCTGAGCTGCCGTGCCATGTTGTGGTGGTAAACTTTGAGGAAGTAGTTCTTGCATAAGCCATAGAGAACGTTCATATTTATTTTAATATTTATGACTTTCATTTCATCCACAGCCTGTGCGTGTTGATGCAGGAGACAACGGCTCAAAATAAATGACATTATTTGACACATTTTGACATAAAAAAGAATGTGTTTCTTACACCAATGTGCATTTTCCTGAGTGCGATCTCGCAAAGTTTTCCAAGTACATTTGTTTTTCCCATCTTGGATCTCCTGCACAACCAGAACTTCTAGAAGAGTTGGATTCGTGTTTGTTCCACCACTAGTGTGAGGGAACTTCATAGCACAGTCATCAGTGATACAAAGTTTGAAAAATTCAGTGTGATATATAACACATGCATATCATTAGAATGTTGTTTTTTTTTTAAATAAACAAGCTGATCCATCTCCAAGTGGACTGCTTGATGAACCACAGAGGATCATTATCATGGCATTATAGTGATATTATTCTCATCGTAGTTTTAGAATTGCTAATTTAAATTTCTGTCTAAAATTTAAAAAAAAAAGACTTTTCTACTCTGCATAGTTAAAAATTGGTATTATTGAGTTTTATTTTATTTCCTACCAAATACATTTTGTTTGAAATGCCATCAAAAAATTACAATACGTTAATATAGGCATACCATTTTCGACACAGTTTTGGCAACACAAAAAAGCTATCTACTCCACCCCACACACCAAAAAAAAAAAAAAAAAAAAAAAAAACTCACATTAAATAAATACATATTTTTAGTCTAATCATGATCTGGAAACATGATTTCCTGCAAAGTTTTACTTATGTGTATAAGGTAAGCCTTGATGCCTGTTTGTGTGTCTTTGGGAAGCTGCTTAACGTTTTCATTTATACAATGTCTGTTTATTATGCTAAAGCTCTTGTAATTCAAAGTAAATCTAAAAAATAAATATTAGGTTTGTGTCATTGTCAGCTTCTGTCAGTTCTGTAAATATTATAGAACCAAGAACTTCATACTTTTATGTCAAGTCACATTAAAACATAAATTTGTTTAATACCTCGTTTATGCCAAATGATAAAATACTTTTGAATCAACACCCTTCGAAAAACATTTCCTTAAGTTAGAAAAAACATGACGAATTGTGCCTTCAAATTAAGCCTCTTGAACAATGTCATAACTATCATGGGACTTGTGTTCCACCCTTTTATTTTAAATCTCTTGCCATTTTGGGTTGCAATTAAATTAAGCACACATCATGTCATCCTTCGAATATTTTTGAACGAATAGAAGTGGGCCACAAGTAAAATAAAAAGTAAAAAAAATGAAGATTACCCAACATTGTTCGGCATTGCGTCAGTGTTATTAACATCTCGTATGTGATCGTAATATCCCGCACTTAGGTCTCAAAAGTTTGTTCACCAATATATTTTATTAATGGTTTGGAAACTATTTACATCAATTTCTAGCTTCGTTTTAAATGCACACCATTTAACCAACTTTAAAATAAATTCATACGGAGACCGAGGTATGCACACACACAATTACTAGAGAAAAAATGATTGTGACGTACGCTTCGATTACTTCTTTTCAAAATTGCTTTATCTTCTGCTTCATGTATGCATTCATTTGCCCTATTATTTAAAAAAAAAAAAAAAAACTATGTTTCAGGTGCCTCTACTTAAAAACATTGATTTCTTTTATTTTTAAGAATAATTATTAAAAAAGTATATATTTATTTCAAAGTACAAATGCTAGATTATCACTGGTATTAAATTTGAGTTTTTTAAAGTGACTGAACATATATTAATAAACACGTAATTTAAAAATATTAAACCCTGCCTGTTTTACTTTTAAAAAAATATATTTAAATATGATTATTTTTTAGTTCTTTAATTTTTTTGGCCTTTTTGGATATCGGCTTAGTGGTACTTAGTTTATAATTGATGGAATCTTAAATGATCCATGATTGGACTTTTTTTTTGTGTGAAAAAAAATCCTCAAATCTAAATCCATTGGCTTTTTTATAATGGACATTTCATTTTTTCTTCTTTCAATATTTGCGCTATCCATCCATGCTTGTTCAAATATATCTCACTGACTTTTTTAGTTATATTTATGCGAATTGAAATATGATACTTAAAAGAAAAAAAAAACGGCACGCTAAGATGCTGTAATAAATCAACAACAAAAACAGTAAACATACAATCAATCAATCAAACAAACAAGCAAAAAACAAGAACGTAACGTAATTAGAATAATAATACAAAGCCATGTTGACTAAATTTCTTATGGATTTTCTCGTAATATTTTGTCACGTGTAGATAAAAATAAATAACCGGACAACTATTGTTATCCGCCCCTGAGTACCACTCTGAGAAGTTTCCTTAATATATATACATATATATAACACAGCTAATATGGGATGAACTGTGAAGTTTCCAGGATATTGGATAATTTATTATCTAATTTTTGTACAATGTTCCTTTTTTTAACTATCCTAATTAATTACACACATTTATAAATCTAAACTATTCCATTTATAAAAATATTACGTATATTAAAAAATAAAACTATTTGTTTTTGAAATTAATGTAAAATGGTTGTAAATATGATAAACGATCGAACTGATACAAGTTAAAAAATGTAATGTTATAAATATTTCCTGGTGCAGTTGATATTATAGTAGTTACATACTTGTAAAATATATGTCATTCTTATTTTAATACAGAAGATAATAAATATATATGTCTTAAAGAGCTAATAATTTACGTACCTAATTGTATAAGCCTGAAAGTGATTTGGATCGAATTGTTAAGAGTAAATCCTATGTTCAAATGATATGTAGTAAAATCATCTGTTTGTACATTAAACATATGTATATGTAAAGTGTAATGTGCAGGGTAAAGACTGTTGGCTGTTACATAGTAGCTGTATTTGTGGCCTTCAATTACAAGTTGGCCATCATGCCTAGACATCAGCACTGACAATAGTTTCTGCCTGACTGAGTCCATGACAAAACATACATTGAGTGTCACATTGCTATATGGTTTGGCATTGTACAGCTTCAGACCATCATGATCATCACACAATCTTGACAAACCTGTGAGAAATATTTACTTAACAAGTTAACCTTTGTTGGGATGTTGGGTTTTTTAATTAAAAAAAAAAAATATATATATATACTTGGAGACTCTCTTTAAGGTCTTATATGGTAATTATCGTATTTAAAAAAAATAAAGGAATATAAATATAAACTAAATAAGGCCTTTCAATTTCTAATAAAAATCTGAATACGGCAGTTTTCTTAAAATTCGAAGTTTCAATGAAATTCGAGTGGTGTAATTATTAATATTTTTGTTATTGTTACTTTATTAAAAATTATTCTATTTACCTACATATTTTTAAATAAATCGTTACTCTTTAATCTACACATATATTAATTACATTTAAACCACAATAAAATTGCGTTTTTAAAAATCATTAAGTAATTTTTGTTTGTAGAGTTTAAAATTAAATGTTACAAATATCCCACATTGTAATCGATGTTATAGTACATAAAGTTATGTACACAAAAAAAATATAAATACAATCCACACATTTTTTTTATATTTCCTACTTTTAAATGTCAATCATGGGAGTTCATTAATTATTGTTGTGACTGGATATTATGTGTGATTACATGCAGTGTGTTTTTGAGAGATTAATTAGATCGCGAACGCTCTTCCCGCGTTTGACTTGGTGACCTAATTGTTTACTTATTATGACGAATTGTCTAGTCTGTTTTGTTACGTACGTTTTTGTTCTGCGGCTTTCGTGAAAGGAATTTTGTGGAATTAGGTTCTATTTTATTTCCTCCTAATTGCAAGTTGCGCAATGTGCATGTGCTTATAGAATTTACAGTCTGTGAATTTACATTAGATATTAAAGTTGTATTTATTATGCAAAAGGAATTGAGTTGATTCAGGGCTAGTACGAAGCATTGGAACATGTGAAAGAAATTGATGAATTAAGCAATGTAGTATAAACAGGATTTCGACATGAATACTTCTCATTCGGGATTGGTGAACATCATCATTTTATTACCTTGAGGTAAATTACGAGAACGTTCTTCTTATATAAACATTGGTGGCCTTAAGACTATATTCGCATGTTCCCGTGTTTCATGGTCGGAGCCCCGCTGCCACTGTGTATCAAGTGTGTATGAGTTGCATAACAGTGACTTCATCAACTACCTACATCATGTATCAGGCTAGTTAAGTCATGCCCTTCATCTGTAAACTACGCCTAGTCTTTAGTCAAGTTAACCTCATCATCCCTGGTATTAAGTTTCCAACGTCGTGTCAAAGTCCAGTGAATTAACTACGTCCTGCCTGTTGCAAGTTAACTATGCCCTGCTTGTAGCACGTTGCCATTTGAATAGGTGAGTTGCAAATGAACTGTCGACGTCCTATTACATTACCCCGTCATCTACACCCCAAAACTGTGTCACGTGATTTGCAATCTAGTAACATTAAAGTTCCTGAGACAACCATTGAATCTTAACTTAAGAAATTTTGAAAATGTGACAACACTGCATAGCACTAACAATAGAACTGACCCACTGATCCGGTCTGCGTCCTACCCACTCGCTCTCCCCTGCTCTACTGACCAACTGTCTACCTGCAACCCACCACTGCACTGCCGCCTTTGCCTTTAGTATCCTTACGCTTATAGTCCTCCTGGCACACAAAAGACTCAGGAATTCTAACACCTTGCCAACAGAGACCGTACGAACTTTCTTCTTCTACTATATTTTGAGGGCCCACGATCAATGAATACGAACTAGATAAGTTAAAAATAGAGGCAGATAAACAGAGATGTTTGGAACATGATAAGTTGAGAAGAAAGCTAAATAAAGAAATAAGACTGGCGGAAATAGAAGCAGGACGACGGGAAATTATTAGAGTGAGACAGACATAACACTTTAACGATAGTGACGATGATACAAATCGGAAAAAAGGGAGAGGGAGGGTAAGAAATTGATGGCATTACCTTTGCCAGTATTTACTATGAAAACCCCTGTGAAAAATGTAAATGTGTTTTAAATATTTAACTAAAAACAACTTTATTGACGGCTATAGGGATGTATACAGTGGACCTAAACATGATCCTGACCCTGAGCTTGAGTTGGCCTCGCAACCACATTAATTTCTAATGATACTGGGGGATGTTAAATTGGACAGTGTGGACATACCGCCGGCGACGAAGAAGACATAATTTTTTTTTTTTTTTTTGTTTTACTATTTTTTTTTTCAGAAGTGTTCGGGTGGCGGTGAGCACGAGTTTAAAGTTGTTTGTATCCCAGGCAGTCACGTGGATAAAAGAAAGGGGACACATTTTGACTAATGTAAATGTCGTAGGAATGGCCTTTGGTGGACGTAAGAAAGGGATTTTCCCAGCGCTACAGTTTGTAATGAATTCGTAGTTATAGAAACGGGTTGCTTTGGAAGCAAAGAGAGCCCTGATGTAATTTCTCATTACATCTTGTATCTCATTGTGAGCCATCATATAATGTAAGTCATGAACTCCATTTGTCTGATTAATTCGATGTTGAGGATATGAGTGTAATTCCTAAGGAGGGAGTAGACGAAAATATTTTTGTTGATACAATTTGTGATGTAAATAAATTGCTTATTGTATGAGTAACGGTTGCTCACATCTTTATTTTATTATAGAATACTGTAGGGAAAATGAATTAAAGTATACGTGAGGAACTTTTGCTGAAATTTTGACTCTATTACAAAGATATGTAATAAAAATAAATTCCCAGGTAATGTGAGCCAGGGGTCCTCAAGTGTTCATTTCGTTACAGAGATCTGTAATGAATATAACTCAGTAGGTAATGTGAGCCAAGCGTATCCCGATTTTGAAAGCCAGGAATGCTCTGACAATAAGATGGAAACATTTTGAAACAATTGAAAAGAGCGCTACCAGCTCTAAAGATACACTAGTTTATTAGTTTGTGAAAAGGTAAGGTTTCAAGGCGATTCGTTGGGAAGTGGAATTTTTGTTTTTATTGTTAAACAAGAACCTGTTAAAATGGACTATGTCCCGATTGCTATGAAGTTTTTGATTTGAATAATCTTTTTGGAGAGACTCATTCTCATTTTTTAGTAAATTTAAACATGTGAACTGTAAAATTAAAGTTCCAAATTAGCTGTGACTATGGCTCAAAAGACCAGCGACGAAAAAAAAGATGTCTATTAGTAATTACCATATTGAACCATAGAGTTGTTAAATCTAAGGACAAAAGAAATGTCCCGCCATCTGTACACTTGTCAAATACGAGCAAATAAAGTATGATTATATTGTGTTGAGACACCTCTTACTTGTAATACTGTTAGGTACTTATGTGTTGTTCTATTGACTGTCAATTATTGTTTTATTATTATTATTATTATTATTATAAGTAGTTTTCTATAGCGTGGTACCCCAGCCTAGAGCTGGGCTCACCACGCTGTACATGCAAATTAAAATGAACTTAAAAATATAAATTAAAAACCAACCATTCCATAACAATTTACATGTGAAGCCATGGACGGCACTCAGCAGCATCGTTTAACTTTCAGAGGGGGAATCAGTCAGGATAGTAAAGTTTAAAGAGGTGTGTTTTGAGTGCAGTTTTGAAGGCTGTGATGGTTGATATATTTCTGATGTGTAGTGGAAGAGAATTCCATTGTTTGGGGGCACAGTAAGAGAAAGATCTTTCACCGTATGTTTTTGTGCGAGTCTTAGGGACAGAAAGAATACGATCGTCTGCGGAGGAGCGAAGCTGTCGAAGGGGTGAATAGACAGAGAGAATTTCGGTTAGATATGAAGGGCAGGAATTCGAGAAAAAGTGGTGGCGCAGAACAGAGAGTTTATAATCAATCCGTACTGATATACATTTGATAATCTTACTTATTGTTACAAATTCATAGTGGATATTGATGTAATCGCCCTGCGATAAAGAGATATAAAGGAACTTTTTTTAATGTACAATTTCATTGCAATGAAAATATTTTTTTCTTGTCGACATTCAATGCTCTGATATCTTTTACATTAGAGTCGTACATTAATTTTTAACTATTGAATAGTACATAAATTAAGTACGAATGATTAGTTAAATGTTTTGTGGTGCGTCAAAACCCTGTTATATTTTCAGGGATAGTAAATAATATTTTTGGTAAGGACCATTTCGTTTATCTTAAGGTTTCAAGTTAATGATGATTACATGATGTGTTTCTTGTGGGTGTCGAGGGGGGATATGTCGAGCATTGGAGTTCATTAAAATTGTGTTGCTACTGAATATTAAGTTTCATTACGCAAGGTGTGTGTTTAAGAAATTAATTAGCTTCTTTTCGCTCTAGGCGCGCTTGACTTGGTGACGTATTGTTATGCTTATTATGACGTATTGTCTAGTCTGTATTGTGACTTACGTTTTATTCTTTGGACAGTCTTGAAAGTAAGTTTGTGAAAAGATGATATGTTTTATTTCTCTCTAATAGCTAGCTCCGCTATATGCATGTGTGTATGGAATTTACATACTGTGTATATCATTAGATATTAATGAACATTTATTTTATAAAAGAACTTGAGTTGATTCAATACTAATATTAAGTATAACAACGCGTAAAAGAACTTAATGAATTAACTACTCTGGTATAAACATGAGTTTCACATTAATGCTTGTTTTATTTTGACCCGTTAAAGGGGGGGGGGGGTAACGACATAATTTAATAAAGAGATAAAACATATACATTAAATATAAACGATAAAGATATAATAACTTACTTACCAAGTTTAATCAGCCTGAAAGTGACTTTGATTGTTTTTGTATCAGTAAATACTAATTTCAAAAGATATGTAGAAAAATCATATGTTTGTATGTTAAACATGTGTATATGTAAAGTGTAATGTGTAGGGTCAGTGCTGTTTTTTGTCACAGAGTGGTTATATTTTTGGGAATCAATTAAAAGAAAGTCATCCTGCCTACACATCAGCACTGACAATAGTTTCTGCCTGAGTGGATCCATGACAAAACACACATTTAATGTCACATTGCTATAGGGTATTACATTGTACTGCCTCAAACTGTCATGATCGTCACACAATCTTGGCAAACCTGGGAGAAATATTCATTGAACCATTTAAAATATATTGAAATTATTTTTTAATAAAAATATTGTCGAGTCCATTTG
Source organism: Omphiscola glabra (assembly GCA_964017045.1). NCBI lineage: Eukaryota > Metazoa > Mollusca > Gastropoda > Lymnaeidae > Omphiscola > Omphiscola glabra. The sequence continues at coordinate 30,296,249 of OZ024807.1, read as the reverse complement.
TCAATATTTCTAATTATATTGATAAGCAAAAAACAAAAAAAAAACAAGAAAAAACAAGAAATATGTATATATTTAATAATTCAGGCATTTTAATTTGTTATAGAGCTCTGAAAAATGAAGCTCTCATTGTGCCTCATGTTTTAAAATACGATGTCAAAATAGAAATAGCTATTAAATTATTCTTTGATTATTATATTTAACACTATGCTATCAAAGACGTAATTTAACATAGACGTATTCAACAAAACAAAACAGACGTATTGATTTTATTTATGTTATATTTAAATATGTATATACGTATTTAGCATTGATTGTATTATTATATTTAAACATAACGTTTTGAATGAACCTCTATTATTAGTGACTTTATGGAAAATAAATATATACTTACAATCCTGAATTTCAATAAATATTGTGTAACTGTCAATATTTTGCTTGTCCAAATCTGTTGTAACACAACTGTAACTTCCTGCATCATTGCATTGTATTTGATGTATCTCATAGCTCAGCTGTTGTTCCATTGATTTACTTAGTATTTCCATCTTACTGTTCAATATTGAAATGTTTACTGAATTGAATACATTGGTTGCTTCACACTGAAGTTTCACCGATGAATTGAATGACACATAGATTAACTTATTGCGACCAACTGCTTTGCTATTAACGAAAAGGGAATATACACCTGCAGAAAAAATTTAGTTGGCTTTACATTAATTGCATACAATAAATTAAATGATAACCTCTTACATACAACAAGACTCAGAAAAATACTCAGCATTCAATGACATGAAAGAGTCCCAGACGCTGAAGATCTCACACAGGCTGGTCTCCCCAGCATCTTTACCATCTTAATGAGAATATCACACGACTGTTAGTTTAAAATAATTTTCTATGGTGAGCTGGTACAAGGAAAGCGGTCTGCTGGCGGGCAGAAGAAACGATTTAAAGACAACCTAAAAGCCTGACTGAAAGTGTTCGTTATAAACCCAGACACGTGGGAGGAAAAAGCAAAGGATCGAACATCATGGCGTTCCACTTTACACAGGAGCTCCATGCAATATCAAGTTGGCCGAACAGCAATTGCAGAGCGCAAAAGCATGCCAGGAAGGCCCGGTCTGTCTCTGCTCCCGGAGATGCCACACCATTCCCTGCGCCTATTGCACAATTAAAGTTCGTGCCAGAATCGTCCTCATTAGCCATCTGCGCACACACAGACAGAACTAGCACAGATCTGATGATTAGAGTGGTCATGGTCGACTCCAGACTGAGTAGCAACAATACGTTATTAGAATATACAGTGATCATATTATATTTCTATTATCATTTCATTAAAATATAATTTCATATGTTCATAAAAGCATGCGTCGGTAGAATACAAACAATACTTTTTTAAAAAAAATGTTCTATAGTTCCACATATTTATACCTGCATTGCAATTTATAATTAGCTGAATGTGTATCTTAATAATAAAATGTTTCATAGTATATATATTTAAATAATGCTATTGGTAGATGGAGGGATCAAATTAAGCATGAGTTGACGTCGTTCGCATTGTGAGTATTTGAAATTTAAAAAAAAAGGGTTTTGAAAAAAATCAAACATGTATTAAAATTGCTTTTAAAAAACTTTGTGTGCATTTAGCAATCAATCATTCTGTACAAATATAATTTTGTCAGGTAATTACTAAAAGAACTAAAAGATATGATCCCGTATTACGGAGTTATCCTGGAAGTCATATTGTACTATAATATGCATGCTATTGCGAACCCAAAACAACTAAAAATCCAATGTTATTTTAAGTACTAGCCGATGTACCCGGCGTGGCCCGGGATTGCATTAGGACCACGATCCATGTTTGATACCGTTCCCGATTGAATTACGTTCACATATAAACGATAGTGTTGTTTAAGCCTAATGATATTTATATATAGCTTATATAATGAAAAATTAAATGGGGCCCCAGACCCCAAAGAAATGGATACTATAAGTTCAGTACCCATCGATATTTGAAAAAGGATAATAAAGTGTATGTGTACTAAGTTTGGTTGAGATCCATCCACTCATGTAGGAGTATTTGTTGTTAATTGTATTTATATAGCCCATAAAGCAAAAAAATACATTTTGGGCCCCCGGCCCCAAACGGAATTTCATAAAATGTTCATAATCACTTAAGACTTCAATTCGGATACTGATGGACATATGTGCGTAATTTGGTCAAGATTCATCAATCCATGTACGAGTATTAAGCCCATTGACCTATAGACATTTCTGTAACATTCTAGATTAAATGTATTATCCTCTTCGAAATGTGTAAAAACTGTCTTTTCTAAGTAATTATTCTTCGAATACGAACAATTGTACAACTAAATGCATTTCTATAACTGTAGTACATTTAAGTTAAAAGAGGGTCCCCGGGGGCCCATTCTATAAGTGAAACGAATTAGTTTTGCCTAGATAGGGCCATATAAAAATTATTCAGTAAGTTATGATATTACAATTTAAAATGTGTCCCATGAAAATCTATTGAATAATGCAATAGATAAAGCCTTTTAAAGTTATCATACCTTCTGGAAAATTCTAGATTGGATATTATTAGTTTTAAATCCAGCTACATTTCAGTACGGACAGTGAACTGAATTGCAACCACCCTAGGCCTATATCCATCAGTTCACATAGAAACTATTGTGTTGTCTAAGCTTATTGATATGTATGTAGCTTGAATTAGGACAAATGAAATAGGGCCCACGACCCCAGAAGAATGTATATTATGAGTTAAGTACCCTTCGGTATTTGAATATGGATAATAAAGTATATGTGTTCTAAGTTTGATCGAGATCCATCCATTTATGTAGGAGTATTTTTTATAATTTTTTATATAGTTCATATAAAAAAAATGAACTCGGGGCCCCCAGCCACACACGAAATGTTATTAAAAGTTGTCAAACCCTTAAGAGTTCCTTCTGGATAATGATGGATATATGTGCCAAGTGTGGTCAAATTCCATTAATCCGTGTAAAAACCTTTGTGGTACAAACCAACACATTTTCTCTTTTATATATACATATATATGATATGATGTAACTTAAAAGGGGTTGATTCCTTGTAACAAAAATATTGTATAATATATAAACAAATTGTATAGCCTTCCTTTGAAATGTTTTTTTTTAATATTAAATATTTACATTCCTTAATTTTTTAAAATATTTCCATCGATTGCTATTTACATTTTAAAATAATATGATCTTTTAATAACATTTTGTTATATAAATAAAATGACCAACAAATACTCCTGCATGAATAGATGGATCTTGACCAATTTTAGTTCACATACACTTGCTTATCCATACTCAAATACTAAAGGGTATTGAACTCATAATATCCATTCCTCTGGGGCCGGGGGCACCATTTCATTGTTCCTAATATAAGATATATAAATATCATTAGGCTTAGACAAAGCTATAGGTTCTGTGTGAATTGATGGATATAGGCCTAGCTTTGTTCATTACGCTTCTTAGTCCGTATTGAAATATCGGTGGATGTAAAACTAATAATATCACATCTAGAATTTTCCAGAAAGTTCCATAACGTTAACAAAGCTTTATCTATGTCACAATCAAATAGGGATCCTATCAGGAAATGGGATAACATTGAAACGTAGGTCCCTAGATGGAAATGGATCCCATAGAGAACAGTATACTAACGGGATATGTAGGTCACGGGATCGAGGTCCTAATGCAATCCCGGGCCACGCCGGGTATATCCGCTAGTAAATATATAAAAGTGAAAATTTGTTACTCTGTTTGTGGGTTTGTTCCACGAAGGTTTTTACATGGATTGATGGATCTTGACCAAACTTGGCACATATATCCATCATTATCCAGAAGGAACTCTTAAGGAGTTGAGAACTTTTAATAACATTTCGTGTGTGGCCAGGTGCCCCGAAATTGGTTTTTTTTCATTTATGAGCTTATAAATATCAAAAAGTTTAATACTCCTCCATTAATGGATAGATCTTGACCAAACTTAGTGTACAAGTACACTTCATTATCCCTATTCAAGTACCGATGAATACCGAACTCATAATATCCATCCCTCTGGGGCCGGGGGCATCATTTCATTTTTCCTTATATAAGTTATAAATTTCAATAGGCTTAGACAACACTGTGGGTTCTATGAATTGATGGATATAGGCCTAACGTGGTTGCAATACACATGACTATCCGTGCTTAAATATCGGTAGATTTAAAACTAATAATAACCAATCTAAAATTCTCCAGAAAGTTATTTAACTTTAAAACGATATATCTCTGACATTATTCAATAGATTTTAATGGGACAAATTTAAAATTGTAACTTCATAACTTACCTGAATCTCAGGCAAAACTAATTCGGTACAATTATGGGGCCTATCTATTAACGTATTACAGTTATAGAATTGCATTTAGTTGTATAATTTTTCGAATTCGAAGAATACTTAGAAAAGACAGTTTTGTTCACAGTTCGAGCAGGATAATACTATTAATCTTGAATGTTCCAGTAAGTTCTATAGGTAACTAGGCTTAATACTCCTACATGGCTGGCTGGATCTTGAACAAATTGGGCACATATATCCATCATTATCCAAAAGGAACGCTTGAGGGGTTATGAACATTTTATGTCATTTTGTTTGTGTGGCCGGGGGCCCAAAATGTCGTTTTTTCCAATATGAGCTATATAAATAAAATTAACAACAAATACTCCTGCATGAATAGATGGATCTTGACCTAACTTAGTACACGTACACTTTATTATCCATATTCAAATATCAATGGATACTGAATTTATAATATCCATTTCTCTGGGGCCTGGGGTCCCATTTATTTTTACCTAATATAAGCTATATATACATATCAATAGGCTTAGACCGGGACACCACCGGTATCGGGATCCGACAACTATCGTTATCCCACTGGCATCGAGGTACCACCAGGATCGGAATACAGACGGGATTGGAATCATACTGGAATTGGGATCCAGAGGGATGAGAATCCCACCGGGAAATGTTATACTAACGGGAGTGAGATACCGACGGGATTGTGAGCCCACCGGGATCGGAATAATTATAAGGCTGTAGAATGTAGAAGTTCCTTCGTTCCTAATGCTATCCCGGCAAATTTGCCGGGTATATCCGCTAGTATTCATATAAAATTTAAGCCAGCTTCATCGCTAGTGAATTAATTAATGTGGTTAATTTTTATAAAATATGTGACATCACCCTCATTTACCATTTTTTATATGACAGCTCAACAGCTTTCGAGCTGTTTTTTTTTTTAAATATATGTATATTATTATTGTTATTATAAGAAGTTTTTTTTTTTTTATAGCGTAGTTACCAACCAAGGTCTGGGCTAACAACGTTGTAGATACAATAAGACAAACATAATCATGAAATTAAAAATAAACATTCTTTAATTAAATAAAAGAAAACAAATGTGTATTAGGTCGACCATTTAATAACGTTTAAAATGTCAAGCCATGAACTGCACCCAGCAGCCAGTGGCGTAGTGAGGGGTGGGCAAGGTAAGGCATCATGCCCCGGGCGCTACTCACAGAGGGGTGCCAAATGGTATATTTTACTATAATATTGTATGGTTTTCGAATGGGGGGGGGCGCTAAAAGGGTATTGGGGGGCGCTAAAAAGGTATTGTTCCCCGGGCGCAAGTTAAGCTCGCTACGCCACTGCCAGCAGCATCTTCTATCGGTCAGGAGGGTGGGGAAATCAATCAGGATAGTAGAGTTTAAGGAGATGTGTTTTGACTGCAGTTTTAAAGGCCTGGGTGGTTGGTATATTGCAGATGTATAAGGGAAGATAATTCCATTGTTTGCGGGCACAGAAAGAGAAAGATCTTTCACCGTATGTATTTGTGCTACTCTTTGGGACAGAAAGAATACGCCCGTCTGCGGAGGAGCGAAGCTGTCGAAGGGGTGAATAGACAGAATGAAGTTCAGTTAGATGGGAAGGGCAGGAATTCGAGAAAAAGTTGTGGCAGAGAACAGATAGTTTGAAATCAATCCGTGCCTGAACATGGAGCCAATGAAGTGAATGAAGTAGTTGTGGGACGTGATCACGTTTTTTTTGACTTTAAAACTAGCCCAGCAGCTGAATTTTGAAACCTTTGTAGTTTTTCTAAGAAGTGTTTTGGTGAACTTGACAGAAGAGATTTACAATAGTCAAGACAAGAGAAAAAAAAAAAAAAAAAAAGACTTGGGTGTTTTATGAACTAATTGTGAGGTAGTGGCAGATGGAGCTGATCTGACGGATAACGGTGTTTGCAGAGCAACAAATGTAAGCGAGATTATTATCAAGAGAAAAGTTGTTAGAAAGAATATAACCAAGATTCCTAGCAGAGGATGTAAACATTATGTCGGCATTACCTACTTGAAATGAATTGGGGAGAGTTGAGGTAGTAGATGATTTGTGCTTTTGAATTAGGAGTGCTTCCGTTTTGTCATCATTAGCTTCAATTTGCTGAGTGTCACCCAAGACTTGACATCACCAATGCACTCCCGCAAAGTCTGGATAGCGGAATCCACAAGAGAGTGATGGGTATGTTTGTATATATGCTTGTCATCTGCGAAGGGCTAGCTCTCATTAGCATGCCTCCTAAGCAAAAGGAGCAGTGGCTTGGTATACAATGTGAATAGAACGGGGCCCAAAACTGACCCCTGTGGCACTCCGTACACAAAATCAGCACTGCCGGAGAGACAGTCATCGACATAGACGCCTGTGTTCTATCGGAGAGTTCTGGCCAAACCAAGCCAATACCGAACCATACTTTCCAAATATCTCTACCCGGGAGTGAATAATCTTAGTTCAGATGACAACGCCTTTTTAATATGGTTTATGTAAGGTGCACAGTCCTATTTTCCTTTGTATTAAACAAAAAAAAAATGATTGTGACATTGAAACATTGCTATACTCATAAAGTACTTCCAAAAAATTGTTGATGTAAATTGACAATATGCCAATTTGATCTAAATCCTAAACTTGCGATTCGTTATCCTTACACACAACTCAAATATAAAGTTGATACACATTTTATTTAACTTTACTGATTATCACGTCTATCACAGACTCTTTTTGAAATAAATAAAAACAATTCCTTGTTTTACGATTTTCGATTAGGTCATTAAAAAAAACAAAAAGCAAGGCAAACCATTAGTTACATTTTAAAGAAGATAACAATATATCCAATTGTGTTAATATAAACTAGGTTTATATTGGTAAATTAATTTTGATTGGTGTAAATTTAAAGTTATGTTTTCACAAAATTAAAGAAAAAAAGCATATTGTTCAGGTGCAGGATGAGGGGTAGTGTATACCCAACATGTAACAATTTACAAACACAAGACTTCAAGTATTTATCTAGCGTAGAAATCCACCGTCAGCGAACTCCTTTAGTAACAATAATGATTTAATTATTGATCATTTAGATGTTTGTAATTTAATGTCTTATTTAAGGAAACTTTTTTTTTGTTTAAGGGCGCAAAAAGGAATATGTGTAACATATAACAGAAAAATAATTCTTACAAATTTTAATGCTAGAAACGTAAACATCATTACACAGATATTACTTTTTTTTTAAATAAATAAGTAAGAGTTTTTTTGGCAAAAGAAGAAATGTTTGCAAATTCTAATTCTTTAGAATATGGTTTAGATCATTAATCTGGAATTAGTTTTGGTAAGTATATTTTGATTTAGCATCATTCTCTCCAATTTACATTATTTATTTTTTTTTATTTACAGGTTTTGGGAAAAAGAGTTTTCACCAACTTCACAGCAATCCACAATGCTTAACGAGTGATGATCCTGTCAGAATAAGCTACAAATGTGTGTTTTTTTTTAGCTAAAGTAAATCATTAAAATTCATATATGCATACATACATGCATGTAAAGTTACATACATACTTCCATCTATCCATACATATGTACATACATATATGCATACATACATACATTACATACAGCACGCTTTAATACATATATAAATCCATACATACATACATTCGTAAATCCATACATCCATCCATCCATACATACATACAAACATACATACATAAATACATACATACATACATAGAATTATACATAAATAGATGCATGCATACATAAATACATACATGCATACATACATACATACATACATATATGCATATTTACATATACGCATGCATACATACATACATACATACACATTTAATTACATACATACATACGAAGAGCTTATATTCAAAACGCAGTAATCACCATTTTTAAAAAAAATAAAAAAAAAACTTAACTTTTTGTAGAGCAAACCAGGTTCCTTTAGGGCATGGTAAATTATATATACTAAACACATTATATTCCGATTTTATTTTTCTCTAAAAATGATTTAATTATATTCACACGTTATTAATTTTTAGTAAAAAGTTGAATAATCTCAAAACCCCCAAAATATATATACAGAATTTTGAAAATTAACTCTTCATACATACATGCACATACATATGCATAATACGTACAGACACGAAACGTTTCATTTATATTATATATATATATATATATATATATATATATATATATATATATATATATATATATATATGTATATAATATAAATATATACATCTAAATACTTACATGTGTCTAGTTTTAATGTAGCGTTGTATTCCGGATATATACGAGAGTAATATATACCTTGTGCTCTATGGTCATATTTAAAGAATTCAAACATTTCTTCTGCCTTAAAGTTATCATCTGGCGTGCGTTGGTAACCAAATTGTTCATCCAAATATTGTGACTCCATTGTAATACCTAATACGTTGATTTTATTTGCGACATAATTTTTGCCTTCCATGCCAATTACGTCAATGAAATACACCAAAGGTCCTGGAAAAATATAAATTACAAATTTAAACTTTAAGAAAGAAAAATTCAACAAGATACAACATGCACCAAAATAATGAAGTAATCAAACCCTTAACTATCACATGATTAACGCAATTGTACATATTTCGTTGTTAACACTTTCCAAAAGTCAAGGAATACAGTAGTAAAAAGAAATATTTTGTTGTTTGTAAATAGGTTTTTTGACGAAGGAATACATTATTTATTTTTGAGTATTATTTTGCATCATTCAGATATGGTTGTTACTGAATACCGAGCTAGAACGTTTTTATAATAACTTTTATAAAAAAAGAAAAAAAAAATATTTCACAAAATAACTCAATTCTATTGTTTGTTGTTATCAAATTTCGCCGTAAGGCAAAGGTGATCAATGAATAAAAAGGATGTCTCGACGAACAATTAGAGTATCAAATTGTCTTTAAAAATACTATAACTTTATTCAACATAATTATCTTTAAACGGCATAAAGTGCACCAATCGTTAATTTCCAATTTTAAAGATAATCGTCCGATACATTGTAGGTGTGTAAGCTGGAACTATTAGAGACCAAGTGTGGGATTTTCATTAATTCATGCGCTTACTAGTCAATCAAATAGCTCTTTCCTTGGCTAGATACCCCTCCGTAACCACGAATATTCGTACAATAGACCGTAAATCTGTGTTAAGTTGATGCAGTTGTTGATTTATTGTATCAATAAATCTTTTTTTTTTTAAATTAACCTGCCCCCAGCTTGACTACTTACATAATATTTTTTTATTTAAAATTCATTCACTATGAATAGTGTTTTGTCTGCCAAAATAACTTTTTTTACTTGAAGCTGATAAACATAATACTGGTCAATATATATACCGTTAACAAATGCAGGTACGCGTTAAAGATGCGCAAATTTTATTAAAGTTTTTTTTTAAAATATATTATATTTGACTTACAAAATATTGTACAATTATAAATCGTGTAGCTCCTACTCCTTTTTCACGAAGATGTGTTACGTGTTTTGAAGGTGAATACATCGTTAAGTTTATTTAAAAATACAGCATTAATTATTCAACTCCTAAAAACAAAGTTGTTTTTAAAAAATGTGTATAAAATGTAATATCTAACATAAAGGAGGGGGGAGCAAGAAATTAGACAAACCATGTATACAAATAACCAACATTATAAGAATCCAAATGAGTAAACCGACCCCCCCCCTCTCCATTTTTTTTGGGACGACACAACTTTTCAAGCGCCTGAACTATATTAGTATTCGAAAGACCCACCCGCTTTTACATCGTATACTAATTTCACCAACCATTTCAGAAAGAAAAAAAAAAAGATAATATTATGCATTAAACACAATTGTAATGTTTATTTTTAAGAATCTCATTTAAAGCATTTAGCGGAATTTTATTTGGTTACATCAAAATAATAATAAAAAAATGAAATAATGCACACAAATCTAACAAACCCCACTTCCCTTTAATAAACTGACCAACATTGTTTTTAGTGAAAAATTATTTTTAATGAAATCCGATTATTAATACATATTTAGCTGTGGGTTTATTTTCAAAATATCTCAAACTTTTAAGTAATTTTTTTTTTCTTTTTTAAATCAAGCTTTTTCCTTACTTGTGAAAGAAATATTGAAATTGTAAACTACAAATATAACCGGTATTTGTAAAGTTAAAACATAATATATTTTACCTACCGGTACCATAATAAAAACGTCTGTTAAAACCCTTAAATTCCTCAATTTTTAACTGATATGTCCATGTCTCATTGCTTATTTGGTCTGTCATCTCACATATTAATATCATTTCCTCATAACAGTACTTTAAATTGAAGATTATCTCAGATTGATTAATCTTTTTTAAAAGTACTTTATCCATTCGGTCTTTAGTTGTCAGAATAACTTGTGAATTACCATGTGATACACATCTAACTTCACACTGATGGTAAACTTTGTAGCGTGCTGTTATCCCTAACATATAGAGTTAAGAAAAAAAGAAATGTTATAAATGAAAAAAAAATATATTTTTATTTATACTTTTTTTTAATTGTTTTAAATTTCAAAGCAATATTTGGACAAAAAAAAAATAATTGTTAGCAACATAAAATTGCAATATCTAAATCCTTTTTGATTCTATAATAAAAATTCGATAATATAATGTAAGATAGCTTTATGGTCCCAAATAAATGTAAATTTGTTGTGTTTTTTTTTCATGTGCAGTACATATTTTCTTTTATTCCTGAAAATGCTTGTTTCAGTTCTGTGTTGTTACTTAAAATTATTCAGCAGCAAGACATTCAGCGTGTAATTTTGCGGTAAGAGTGAGAACAGAGCCTTGGAGTTTTGTTTGAACGGAGTTCCCGTTTTTCCTCTCCAGGTTTAAGATACTCCTTTTGTCTGTAGCCAATGTGTCTTTAAGTTGTTTTTTTTATCTTACCATTTGTTTACAAGATTGCGTATCAATTGTTTTCTTCAAATATAGAAGATATGGATTTGTGTTTTTTTTCTGGTGACCATGACCAAAAATGTATGTAACCACTGTCCCTTGCGATAAATAACACAACATTATTAGTTAAGGCAGATAAAACACATTCATCACGCCTTGATTCCAGAGAAAACTTTGTAAAATCCTCTAAACTATTATGAAAGCTGAAGAAATATGCAGAGATGACACTAAAGTCACCTGCATAGCGGCACCCCGGAAGTAATATATACTTACCTAGTGGTGATAGAACAAAAACATAATCTATTCCGTAGCTCTTATCAAAGGTTGCGTTCAGTATGTACGGACCGTAGTCTGCTCTTTTGATATTTGAAATTTGTATTGTGAAATTAAAGTGAAAGTCAGATATGTTATTGTGTGTTACAAAAAAATTATATTTTTTGTCAAGCTCATGGATGATCTCCCCATTGATGCTGGCATTCAAGTATCGATACTTGCTCCTTTCCATCATAAAACAAAAGGTCACGTTAACTTCTCTATCAACACGGGCAACAACTTCTTGTCGAAGATCGATTTCACATAAACTTGGTTTACCTTTAAAAATTCAAAATGCATACAATTGTTATCTGAATTAAATGATTAGATTTTATTTTAAAAGTTTTTTTTAAAAATCAAAAATAGATATATTTAAAATATAATATTAAAATGTATTAAAAAGTATCATGTATAAGGATTATCAAAATAGTAATATATTAGATTTAATAATTTTTAAATTATTTTTAAATTATCCTTTTTTAATTTTAATGTTGTTTATATTATTAATAGTCTTTGCAACATCTTCTTTTTTTAAATATATTTTTTTTTAAATGTTTAAAGGAACCTTTCGTGAACTACTGTAATATTTAAATATAAATACATTTTATTTCCCATAATGCATGAATAAAAAAGTATATATTAAAAGTATCTGATATGTTGGGCTATTTTCGGCAAATACACGTGTGCATTAACAGAAACATTTCTTAATTGTCAACGAATGAATTTCAAAGAAACATAGCATGATGTGTAATCTCCCTCCTTATAACTTTCACCTACTTTTTCTTCTATCGTCTTTAACCTTTCTTCCTTTCCTTCTGACAATTCCAAATTTATCTTATTAATATTTAAATTTGTTACTTTAAAGTTTAATCCATGTAATTATCCGGCTACCAACACAAAATTCCTGCATTTCTTCTATACTTTTGATAATCTTAACTTTACAACAAGCAACACTTATTAAAAATAAATTCTTAATGCAACAGTCAGAGGAAGAGATCAAAATAATGTTTTTAGATTTATATGGCTAAAAAGTGATATACTAAGGATAATAAATATTTGCAAGGTGATATTAGGATAAACGCAATATCTTTTGGAATGATTATGTTATTTTGTACTAGCCAATTTACACGACTTGATGCGATTTTTTTTTTCGGGGGAAAATTATAAATTACTATGAAAGGACAATAACCTTCTTCAAATTAGATGGAATTTGCACATATTTTCTTTTGTTAAATTGTTAAAGTAGAGACCTCAGGTGACCAATGCATCTTAAACGTGTGATACTTCCTTCGCTCATAAATTTGTTATATTAAGTTGAAAATAACACTTACCGAAATAACAACCCCCTCCCTCTAAACTGTAAATCAAAAGGTACGCTTATGAACCTTTTATACACGCACTGCGAATATGTGATAATTATAATGTAAAGTTCTAACCCCCTTGCCCCTTTTTAAACTCGCAATGAAATGTAGTCTATTTAAATAATATGATTGTATTGAACAGATAATATGTTGTTAAAAAAATATTTTAAGCACACATTTTTACAATTAATATAAACGCTATTTTGAAAATTAGTGCACACAAAAAGTGAACCATTTATCTATTTAATAGATGAATAAATTTAAAACCCTTCTAAATAATAGCAAATTAATATGATTACACTAAAAATAATAATTGTATTTTCCATGAAAGCTATTTTGCTATATTTTGTTTACTATTAACGATTTAAATTTAATTTTTTTTTAATTACAGTTAGTAGTATAAAAATTAAACGTTCCCGGAACCATCAGTTGTTTGAGCTTGTTGCAAGTTATGGACCAATTAACAAATATAATCTCACTGAGCTTTAAATTATAGATGGTATAAACCACACAAAAACTCCTAAACAGAGGATTTAATTCGAGAACGTTTATGACCTTGAATAAAGAACTGGTTTAGCCCTGAAAGTAGATCATAATTTCATATCGTCGCTCACTAAATATGGATTTTTTATTTCATTTTAAGTTATTATGTTGTACTTAAGACTTAAAAAAGAGAATCCAAGCAAAGAAAACACATGCAGAACAAAAACTAAATTACTTACAATCCTTAACATATATATGTAGCTGTTTACTTTCTCTAGAGTTGTAAGCATAGTAGCCAACGTAGTAGTCATAGGGTCCTCCATGTTTACATGAAAATGCTCCTATATTTTGACAGCCGACATTAAATATTATAAACTTGAATTCATCAAGAAAGTTATAGTGTGTTGTATTTGATATATTAAATTCAGACATCGATATACTTCTGGTATAGTTTAGATGTATTTTACACACAAATTTTATACTGCCATTGACAGGTAACAAAATTGAATTATTACCATTTGGAACATTTCTAAATTCTGCAGATATATCTAAATCTAAATCTGAAAAAAAAAGAAGAATGGTTAAAAAAAATAAATCAATCTAAGAAATGTTTTTTTTTTTAAAATGTAACAATTATACGATTGCTTAACATTATGTAAAGTAGTGGGATACTTTTTTGAAATGTAAGACTATATACAATATAGAAATTACAGTTTTAGACACGTTATGTGCTAACTTATATGACAATAAAGGACAATTTTAAGGCCAAACTGGCTAAAAGCCTTAAATAGTATGAAGACGACAAAATAAGAAACAGAGAAGGGAAAAATGTGACTTCGCTTGCTAGTAGGGTAAAAATATAGAAGTGAGACGCTGTTGTACATGTAGCCAAAGATGGTTCAATGAGCGGGTTCATTTTTGTTTGTTAATTATCTTCATTTTCAATATTCAAATATTACAATAAAACATTTTACAAAATTAGTGCAGTTTAAGAATTATAGGATAAAAATGATTTGATTCCTTGTATTGAAATGATATATAAAAAAAAAAAAAAACATTTATTTTAATACTTTAGTTTTCTCATACGCTATTTGTATAAGACAATTATTTATTGAATATAGTTTTGAAAAAAGTATTTTCATAAAGAAAAAAAGCATTTATTAAAATGAAAATGTCACAAATCTCTTCCTCGGCAATTTTCCGAAAATATAAACAAATCAATCAAATTTAACAAAATAATGTATTTACTTTTGTTTCTTAAATTTCAGAGAACGTTTGAATTGATCAATATACAAAAATTAAAAGAAATGTCCCTATGCTGACCGAGTGATAAGAGATGGCATATTGCGACAATATCTAACTGCTGTTGCGAGGATTAACAATGTCCTTAATATATATTTCCAAGGCTTTAAAAATGCCATTTTTATGCTCAAAAATGTTCATTTATCGATGGTATCGTTTCTATTATCATTGGGTTCTAATGATTTTGATATACTGTTAAAAGATGTATATCTAACTATTTTTTACGCTGTTAAAGTACAAAGAAAAAAAAATATTTTTTTAAAGTAATAAGAAGGAAAAAAACAAAACAACAACATAAAAATTATTACATATGTATATTTTTCACTATATTTAATATTTAACATAAATTGATCTTGAGGTAAAAAAACACATTAAACATGTACTTATTCTTTGCCTCTCTTCTGAATCAATTCATAGGAACATCAATTTAACCACATTTCAGGTCTGTAAATTGTCCCATCAAATACATAACTTTTAAATATTTTTTTTTTAAATGAATATTCACGTCTTTAAAATAAATTAATTGTTAGGTATTGTTATGTACCTTAAAAATGCCCAACCTCGTTTTTTTTCTTCAAATTTAATGTATTTTCACAAAATATTTACAATATATGTTTAGTATAATAGTACAGTTACACTCATAAATATGTCCATACACAATTATACATTTTCCTGAACAATCTTTATGAAACATTGGAAAAAAAACAAATGTGATGTTCTTAATATATAAGAAAATATAAACAACTATTTTCTGATTTCCAACATATGATTAATTTGTACTTAAGGTTAAACCAATGTTTATGTAATGACAATGTGTCAAAATTTTGAAATGTAATTTCATACATTAATGTAAGACCTATTTATTTCTTTTAAAAGGAAGATTTCAACCTATTTTTCTTGATAAAGCATTGGTAATTTGTATTACATATACAATAAGATAAGCATGTCCTATTTAATCCTACTAAAACTTGTGTCGAGTTAAATTTAATATATTAATATTCTCATAACGCTAACTCTTGTATGTCATTGTCTATTTTTTGTTAAAGATTCGTAGCTTACTAATTTATATTTGAAATTAAGTTTTAAAAAAATGTTTTGTTATATTCCAAAAAGAAAGTATATATGTAACACGATCGTGTTTGTATATACTGAAATTACCCCCCCCCCCTCTTTTTTTTGCAGCAACACACATAAAATAACCTTCAACGATGAAATGTATAAAAACAAAAAAAGTAAAAATAGTTTAAATACAGTTTTATGTAGACTTGTGTTTACTTCATGTTTTCCCCGTGCATGAACACTAGCAGACAACAAACTCGTGACCGCTTTTAAGGGGTTTGTTGCAAAACTAATAGTCTCCCTTTAACCTAGTTTACAACAATGTTAAGTATTGTCAGTTTCTTTCAGAATTTTATAGAAGAATCTGGATAAAACTGTAAAGCAAAACAATTCGTTGGGCATATCTCGAAAGATGAATATAATAGACTATAAAAACATGAGGAGACAAATGCAGGGAGGCAGATTATTTATCACGAGATTTTATCGCGTGTGTTATTTGTGCTACGATCCGAGCTTTGTTTAATGTGTGTGTGTAGATTTCTTTTCATCATTGTACCACTTTTGCACATAGCATTTTATTGACATCGTACCAGTACAGCCAAACTGTAAGTCAATAGTTTGATATATTTATTTTCATTTTTTAATTCATTATAATTAACACATTAAAGATTATTAGCTGTAATTATCAATTTTCTGACTATCGTATTCTTTGTGAACGTATATAACATTTGGTATCAGCTTTTTTTATGTACTGTTTTAGAATGAGCCAAGCACTTAAATAAGAGATTAATTGATCCATATTTTGATACAGTACGTAACAACACATTGACATGCTGTTTGGTGCAGTTATTTTGGAATTTTAGATTTTGCCCCATAAAATTTAAAATTTATGTCAAATATAGTTTTATTTCTGATAAGTATATATACATTATAATTTAAATATAAAGGTTTTCGGGAAAATAATGGAAGGCATATCGGACAAGCTCAACAACGAAAAATCAAATTTTTAAATATGTGGCTTAGTCGGTTTTTAAATTTTTAAACCCTCAAAAAGTGGACACTAAACCCCACCGTTGATACATACATTTACACTAAATTAAATGTTTAATACAACACTATCTTTACGCTTCCCAAGTCATATATTTGTAAAAATATTTATTTGCTATATAATAACGGCCTATCAACAAATATTGCGATGATAATTAAAAAAAATATATATCATATATAGATATATATGTAAGTGAACATTTGTGGGTTTATGTCTTTGTTTCTTTGTTTGTACCACAAACGCTTTTACAAAAATTGATGGATCTTGATCAAAATTTGCACATATATCTAAAATTATCCAGAAGGAACTATTAAGGGGTTGACAACTTGTAATAACATTTCGTGTGGGGCCAGAGGCCCTGAATTTTTTTTTGTATATGAGCTATATAAATATCAATAGGCTTAATACTCCTACATTATGGATGGATCTTGACCACACTTTACACGTACAATTGAGTATCCATATTTAAATACCGATGGGTATTAAACTAGTAGTATCCATCTCTCTGGGGCCAGGGGCCCGATTTCATGTTTCCATTTATAAGCTATATATAAATATCAATAGGCTTAGACAACGCAATAGGTTCTATTTGAATTGATGGATATAGGCCTGGGGTGGTATCAATGCACTTAACTGTCCGTACTGAAACATCGGTGGATTTAAAACTAATAATATCCAATCTAAAATTTTCATGAAAGTTCGATAGCTTTAAAATGCTAAATCTATGGCATTATTCAATAGATTTTAATGGGGCAAATTAAAAATTTTTACTTCATAACTTACTTCAATATTTTTATAGGGCCCCATCTCAGATAAAACTAATTCTACACAATTGTTAAATGGGACCCTGGGGCCCCTCTTTTAAGTTAAATGTACTATAGCTATATAAATGCATTTAGTTGTACCTTTTTTTTTTATTTGAAGAAAATTTCTTAAAAAAGACAGTTTTACACAGTTCGAAAAGGATAATACATTTAATCTAGAATGTTCCAGAAAAGGTCGATACACTTAAAAAGATATATCTATGAAACTTTTTAAACAGATTTTTATTGGAAAAATGTGAAATTGTAACTCCATAACTTATCTGAATGTTACACGTGTTGATGAGATTATTAAATTTAATCAAGAATGTTCCAGAAATATCTATATTGTTCTTTTGGGATTTTTAAAAGGATATAAAAGCTTATAGTATAGTAAAGTAAATGAAAGCCAGCAGTAAAATGAACCCAACGGTAACTTGATCTAATCGGGTAACGGGATCAAACCGGGATCGGGATCTTATAAGGAAATGGGATCATATCAGAGAAGAGGACCCCACCGTTAAACAGAATCGACATCCTTACGGGATCGGGATCCCACTCGGATCGGATACCTATCGGAAAACTTTAACCTACCGAGATCGGTAACCCAACGGTTTCGGGATCTGACAGCTATCGGGATCCCACCGGTATCGTTATCCCACTGGTATCAGAATACTGACGGGATTTAGATACTACCGGAAGTGTGATCCAGAAGATTGGAATTCCACCAGGAAACGGTATACTGATGGGAGCGGGATACCGTCCACCGGGATCGGAATAATTATAAGTATATAAACCGTAGAAGTTCCTTCACTCCGAATGCTATTCCTGCAAAATGCAGGGTATATCCGCTAGTCTCAAAATAAAATTAAAACACGTCCTTAATTTTAGTACACGAAATTTATAAACCACTTTTCGCCTCGCTTCTCTACTATGTTATCGGGAAATTGTAAAAACAAGTTTTCACGCCTTCAGATTCCTTGATAATTGTTTTTTTATTTTTTTTTTATTTATTTTTTTTTAATAGAAACTATTCATATTATAAAAATGCACTCTAACTTTTACTTGAAATGTAATTTCTTTCATAATTGTAAATACAATCTTAATCTATCTTCTTTCACCCCAAAGAATTGGTACGAAGAAATTCGGCTCTTTAAAAAATTATTTGACGCATTTTAACATATTTTTATTCCCTTTACAAAAACAAACTAACACAACTTTTCCAAGACTTTTCAAAATTAATATCAATTTATATTAAACAATGTACACTTTATTCACTCCTTTCTGATATATATTCACTAAAGACTGTTAATACAACCTTAGTTCGTTATGTCTTCACATATGTTACGACCTTTACTATTAAATGAATGTATTTGCTTGGAATCTTACTATTGTTATACATTAATGGCATCTTTGTCTAGCTTCAATTATATATATTCATTATTTGTCCCATCAACAACCAACATCCAATGATAGAAGATATAAATTATTTTTACCACATTAACTGTCAGATCACAAAACGTTCTCTTTTCTAACAAGCCTAGATCTTACACTTTAACGATAACTTCCCATATCTCTAACTCATATTCTCTTCTCATATCTATCGATCAATAAACACACTTCCTTTTATATACCTACACATCAAACACTCCACCTAACATGAAGTTCAACACCACGAACCAACTTCTCGCTCTGACTTCACGACCTACAACGCACAAAATACTCTCACGATTAACAACTACCCTACAAAACAATTACGCCCCTAAATCTAGCTCACGACAACTTTAAATTAGATATCGAATGCACTCTTAATTTCTATTGCATATTCTGCTTTCGATGTAAACTGAATAAATATATATAGATCTTCAAACTATATTTGTAGATATTTTCCAAGCTTAAAATTGAGTAGTGGCTTTGACTTAAACTTTATGTTGATTTAAGTAATGGATAAAAGTAGATATATAGACAAACAGAGAGACAGACACACAGACAGGCAGTCATTACAGACAGAGAGACAGAAGGAGAGACAGAAAGAGAGAAAGTCAGAGAGAAAGACTAAACGAGAGAGAGACAAACAGAGAGACAGACAGAGAGACAGAGAGACAGAGATAGAGGCAGAGAGACAGATAGACAGACAGAGAAACAGACAGAGAGACGGACAGACAGACAGAGAGACAGACAGAGAGACAGGCAGAGAGACAGACAGGGAGACAGACAGACTGACATATCATCCTTGAATAATTGACAAAACAGTTATCTTAATTCGGTAAACTATATCTATACATATATACAAATTAATATATATAAGTATATCCAGTTGGTGCTTCTATACCATTAATCCAAAAGTGATGAAAATTGTGTGAACTGTTGTAAAAAATATGCAAATATTTCTGAATTATTACACACATTTTACAATATTCCGTTATGGGACCGGGGACCTAAATTCTCTCCCCCCCCCCCTTTTATGAGCTAAATATAGTTTACAACGGCGTTCCTATACCATTCATCCGATTGCGATAAAACACTGGTAAGTTGTTGTGCGCTACAAAGGTTTCTGAATTAGCTTAACCATTTTGAAATATTCCTTTTCGGGCTGGAGCCCCAAATTATTGTTTTCTTATATGAGCTATACAAATATAATTGTATGGTGGCTAGAAATCAATCAAATACAAACGACATTTCAATTTGTATGTGCAATAAGTACAACAAATTTAAAATTAATAAATATTTGAGCTATCTAAATATAATTTAAAACAGAGCTACTGCATGGGTGGATCAATCGCTACAAGTGTGTGGGCTAAATTTTAAAAATCCATGCTTCTCACGTGGACAGCTATATTTTGCCTGCTCACGCCAAAAACACTTTTTTTTTTTTATTGCAACGCATGCCGGGTTCTCGCTAGTTTATTTAGATTTAATTATATGACTGTAGGTACGATAAATAATCTGAACTTAAAGTTTAAAAAATATAATATAGGGATAAAAAATATATTTACACTTTAACTTAAGGTAAATGTACAATAGATTGCATTTTATACCAACAAGTAGTATTTCTTTAAAGGGTTATCACTTTAAGTAGTATAGTTTTAAAAAAAAATACAAAGGTTTTCAAATTAATATAAGCTATACAAAGATAATAGTTTTGTATAAATTTTCTTTTATTACCCACTTCAGGAAACTTAAAAAGCGGGTATCGTAATACGTAAGTTAACAATATATTAACAATATGCTTACTCTTACATTCTAATTAATAATTTAAACATATTTTCTTGATAAAAATAATAATACTTATATTTTTGGATTTATTGGTAATTTGAAATTGAAATAGTCCCAAATTATAATGTAAGTAAACAGTGATTAAGAAAAGTAAAAAGCACAAACAATATAAATTTTTACCTACCACTTTTTAAAGAAAAATACGTTTTATCATGAGCTGTTTCAATTTTATTTAACGTAGTTAGTGTACAACGGCATCTTCTGTCCTGTATTAGTTGTATATAACATGCCATACTCAATTTTTGTTCCAAAATTGTGTCTTTGAATGTAAGGAATATATGATACCATTCAATGCCATAAACCCTAACATTGCAAACACTCTTAGTTGACAAACACTGACAGTTTAAATATGAACTTTTGTCTTTAACGCTCCTGTTGCTTTGGGGGATGATGCTGAAGTTGAAATGATTCAACATATGTTCAGGAACAAAAGCTTTGGAAAAATGCAGAAAAATTGTGTGATCACTTCATTTCTTGTACACCAAAGAGATTTTTTTTTTAAATGTGTGTAATGACATTTGTAAAAGGTTAGGTGCTGATATATCTCTTCACAAAATAGGTAAATATACACTTAAAAACAACAAAACACACATACAAACAGACACAAACCGACGTGACAAAATTCAAGCTTACTTATAAAAGCAACAAAAATACTCTCTACACTAAACATCAAAAAACGTGTTTTCTCTGCTCTTTATCCTCCTGGAACTGTGTAAAAACTGTCTTTTCTAAGTAATTATTCTTCGAATACGAAAAATTATACAACTAAATACAACTATATTAAATTTAAGTTAAAAGATGGGCCCCGGGGGCCCATTCCATAATTGTACCGAATTATATGTGCCTGAGATGGGGCCCTATAAAAATCATTCAGGTAAGTTATGAAGTTAAGATATAAAATTTGTCCCATTAATATCTATTGAATAATTCCATAGATATAGCGTTTTAAAGTTATCGAACTTTCTGGAAAATTCTAGATTTGATATTCTTAGTTTTAAATCCACCGATATTTCAGTACGGACATTGTATTGCTACCACGTTAGGCATATATCCATCAATTCACATAGAATCTATAGTGTTGTCTAAGCCTATTGACAATTGATATTTATATAGCTTATATAAGGAAAAATGAAATGGGGCCCCCGGCCCCAGAGGAATGAATATTATGAGTTCGGTACCCTTTAGTATTTGAGTATGGATAATCAAGTGTATGTGAACTAATTTTGGTCAGGATCCATCCATTAATGTAGGAGTATTAATCCTATTGATATTTATATAGCTCATATAAGAAAAAAACGAATTCGGGGCCCCCGGCCCCACACGAAATGTTATTAAAAGTTCTCAACTTCTTAAGAGTTCCTTCTGGATAATGATAGATACATGTGCCAAGTTTGGTCAAGATCCATCAATCCGTGTAAAAGCCTTTGTGGAACAGACAAACCCACAAACAACAAACAAACAAATTTTCACTTTTATATATATACTAGCCGATATACCCGGCGTGGCCCGGGATTGCATTAGGACCCCGATCCCGGTGACCTACAGATCCCGTTAGTATACTGTTCTCTATGGGATCCCGTTCCATCTAGACCTATATCGATCTATTCACCTATAAACTGTAGTGTTGTCTAAGCCTATTAATATTTATATAGCTCATATAAGGAAAAATGAAACGGGGCCCCCGGCCCCAGAGAAATGGATATTATAAGTTCAGTACCCTTCGATATTTGAATATGGATAATCAAATGTATGTGTACTAAGTTAGCTCAAGATCCATCTATTCATGAAGGAGTATTTGTTGTTAATTTTATTTATATAGCTCATATAGAAAAAATAACAGTTTGGGCCCCCGGCCCCAAACGGAGTGTCATAAAAAGTCGATAACCCCGTCAGCGTTTTTTCCGAAAAATGATGGATATATGTGCCAAATTTGATCAAGATATATCCATCCATGTAGGAGTAAAAAGCCTATTGAACAATAGAACTTTCTGGAACATTCTAGATTAAATGTATTATCCTCCTCGAACTGTGTAAAAACTGTCTTTTCTAAGTAATTATTCTTAGAATACGAAAAATTATACAACTAAATGCATTTTTACAACTATATTACATTTAAGTTAAAAGATGGGCCCCGGGGGCCCATTCTATAATTGTACGAATTATATGTGCCTGAGATGGGGCCCTATAAAAATCATTCAGGTAAGTTATGAAGTTAAGATTTAAAATGTGTCCCATTAAAATCTATTGAATAATTCCATAGATATAGCGTTTTAAAGTTATCGAACTTTCTGGAAAATTCTAGATTGGATATTCTTAGTTTTAAATCCACCGATATTTCAGTACGGACAGTGTATTGCTACCACGTTAGGCATATATCCATCAATTCACATAGAAACTATAGTGTTGTCTAAGCCTATTGACAATTGATATTTATATAGCTTATATAAGGAAAAATGAAATGGGGCCCCCAGCCTCAGAGGAATGGATATTATGAGTTCAGTACCCTGTAGTATTTGAGTATGGATAACCAAGTGTATGTGTACTAAGTTTGGTCAAGATCCATCCATTCATGTAGGAGTATTAGCCCTATCGATATTTATATAGCTCATATTAGGAAAAATGAAATGGGGCCACCGGCCCCAGAAGAATGGATATTATGAGTTCAGTACCCTTTAGTATTTGAGTATGGATAATCAAGTAAATGTGTACTAAGTTTGGTCAAGATCCATCCATTCATGTAGGAGAATTAAGCCTATTGATATTTATATAGCTCATATAAGAAAAAAACGAATTAGGGGCCCCCGGCCCCACACGAAATGTTTTTAAAATTTTTCAACCCCTTAAGAGTTCCTTCTGGATATTAATGGATATATGTGCCAAGTTTGGTCAAGATACATCAATCCGTGTAAAAGCCTTTGTGGAACAGACAAACCCACAAACAAACAAACAAACAAACAAATTTTCACTTTTATATATATACTAGCCGATATACCCGGCGTGGCCCGGGATTGCATTAGGACCCCGATCCCGGTGGCCTATAGATCCCGTTAATATACTGTTCTCTTTGGGATCCCGTTCCATCTAGGGACCCTCCTTTCCAATGTTATTCCATTTCCTGATTTGATCGTGACATAGATTTAGCGTTTTAAAGTTATCGAACTTTCTGGAAAATTCTAGATAGGATATTATTAGTTTTAAATCCACCGATATCTAAAAACGGACAGTGCAGTGTATTGCTACCACGTTAGGCCTATATCCATCAATTCACAAAAAAATTAAAGTATTATCTAAGCCTATTGACCTATAGAACTTTCTGGAACATTCTAGATTAAATGTATTATCCTCCCAGAACTGTGTAAAAACTGTCTTTTATTAGTAATAATTATTCTTCGAATACGAAAAATTATACAACTAAATGAATTTCTATAGCTATAGTACATTTAAGTTAAAAGAGGGGCCCCGGGGGCCCATTCCATAATTGTACCGAATTAGTTTTGCCTGAGATGGGGCCCTATAATAATCATTCAGGTAAGTTATGAAGTTACAATTTTAAATTTGTCCCATTAAAATCTATTGAATAATGCCATAGATATAGCGTTTTAAAGTTATCGAACTTTCTGGAAAATTCTAGATTGGATATTATTAGTTTTACATCCACCGTTATTTCCATATGGACTAAGAAGTGTATTGCAACAAAGCTAAGCCTATATCCATCAATTCACATAGAACCTATAGTGTTGTCTATCGATATTTATATAGCTCATATAAGGAAAAATGAAACGGGCCCCCGGCCCCAGAATAATGGATATTATGAGTTCGGTACCCTTCGGTATTTGAATATGGATAATCTAGTGTATGTGTACTTAGTTTTGTCAAGATTCATCCATTCATGTAGGAGTATTAAGCCTATCGATATTTATATAGCTCATATAAGGAAAAATGAAACGGGGCCCCCGGCCCCACAGGAATGGATATTATGAGTTCAGTACCCTTCGGTATTTGAATATGGATAATCAAGTTTACGTGTACTAAGTTTGATCGATATCCATGCATTCATGTAGGAGTATTTGTTTGTAATTTTTTTATATAGCTCATATAAGAAAAAAACGAATTCTGGGCCCCCGGCCCCACACGAAATGTTATTGAAAGTTCTCAACCCCTTAAGAGTTCCTTCTGGATAATGATGGATATATGTGCCAAGTTTGGTCAAGATCCATCAATCCGTGTAAAAGCCTTTGTGGAACAGACAAATCCACAAACAAACAAACAAATTTTCACTTTTATATATATATATGACTAGCCGATATACCCGGCGTGGCCCGGGATTGCATTAGGACCCCGATCCCGGTGACCTACAGATCCCGTTAGTATACTGTTCTCTATGGGATCCCGTTCCATCTAGGCCTATATCAAGCTATTCACATATAAACTGTAGTGTTGTCTAAGCCTATTGATATTTATATAGCTCATATAAGAAAAAATGAAACGGGGCCCCCGACCCCAGAGAAATGGATATTATAAGTTCAGTACCCTTCGATATTTGAATATGGATAATCAAATGTAAGTGTACTAAGTTTGGTCAAGATCCATCTTTTCATGAAGGAGTATTTGTTGTTAATTTTATTTATATAGCTCATATATGAAAAAAGGACAGTTTGGGCCCCCGGCCCCAAACGGAGTGTCATAAAAAGTTCATAACCCCTTCAGCGTTTTTTCTGAATAATGATGGATATATGTGCCAAATTTGATCAAGATCTATCATTCCATGTAGGAGTATTAAGCCTATTGACCTATATAACTTTCTGGAACATTCTAGATTAAATGTATTATCCTCCTCGAACTGTGTAAAAACTGTCTTTTATTAGTAGTAATTATTCTTCGAATACGAAAAATTATACGACTAAATGCATTTCTATAACTGTAGTACATTTAAGTTAATAGATGGGCCCCGGGGGCCCATTCCATAATTGTACTGAATTAGTTTTGCCTGAGATGAGGCCCTATAAATATCATTCAGGTAAGTTACGAAGTTAAATTTTAAATTTGTCCCATTAAAATCTATTGAATAATGCCATAAATATAGCGTTTTAAAGTTATCGAACTTTCTAGAAAATTCTAGATTGGATATTATTAGTTTTAAATCCATCGATGTTTCAGTACGGACAGTGAAGTGCATTGCTACCACTCTAGGTCTATATCCATCAAATCACATAGAACCTAAAGTGTTTTCAGAGCCTATTAATATTTATATAGCTTATAAAAGGAAAAATGAAATGGGGCCCCCGGCCCCCCAGGAATGGATATTATGAGTTCGGTACCCTTTTGTATTTGAGTATGGATAATCAAGTGTACGTGTACTAAGTTTGGTCAAGATCCATCCATTCATATAGGAGTATTAAGCTTATCGCTATTTATATAGCTCATATAAGGAAAAATGAAATGGGGCCCCCGGCCCCAGGAGAATGGATATTATGAGTTCAGTACCCTTAGGTATTTGAATATGGATAATCAAGTGTACGTGTACTATGTTTGATCGATATCCATCCATTCACGTAGGAGTATTTGTTTGTAATTTTTTTATATAGCTCATATAAGAAAAAAACGAATTCGGGGCCCTCGGCCCCACACGAAATGTTATTAAAAGTTCTCAACCCCTTAAGAGTTCCTTCTGGATAATGATGGATACATGTGCCAAGTTTGGTCAAGATCCATCAATCCGTGTAAAAGCCTTTGTGGAACAGACAAACAAACCCACAAATTTTCACTTTTATATATATACTAGCCGATATGCCCGGCGTGGCCCGGGATTGCATTAGGACCCCGATCCCGGTGGCCTACAGATCCCGTTAGGATACTGTTCTCTGTGGGATCCCGTTCCATCTAGAGACCCTCGTTTCCTATGTTATCCCATTTCCCGATAGGATCCCGCTTTGATCGTGACATAGAATTTGCTTTTTAAAGATATCAAACTTTCTGGAACATTCTAGATTAAATGTATTATCCTCCTCGAAATGTGTAAAAACTGTCTTTTCTAAGTAATTATTCTTCGAATACGAAAAATTATACAACTAAATTCATTTCTATAATTATAGTACATTTAAGATAAAAGAGGGGCCCTGGGGGCCTATTCTATTATTGTAACGAATTTGTTTTGTCTGAGATTAGATGGGGCCCTATAACAAACATTCAGGAGAGTTATGAAGTTAAAATTTTTAATTTGTCCAATTAAAATCTATTGAATAATGCCATAGATATAGCGTTTTAAAGTTATCGATCTTTCTGGAAAATTCTAGTTTGGATATTATTAGTTTTACATCCACCGTTATTTCCATATGGACTAAGAAGTGTATTGCAACAAAGTTAAGCCTATATCCATCAATTCACATAGAACCTATAGTGTTGTCTAAGCCTATTAATATTTATATAGCTTATATAAGGAAAAATGAAATGGGGCCCCCGGCCCCAGAGGAATGGATATTATGAGTTCAGTACACTTTTAAATTTGAGTATGGATAATCAAGTGTATGTGTACTAAGTTTGGTCAAGATCCATCCATTCATATAGGAGTATTAAGCTTATCGCTATTTATATAGCTCATAAAAGGAAAAATGAAATGGGGCCCCCGGCCCCCCAAGAATGGATATTATGAGTTCAGTACCTTTTTGTATTTGAGTATGGATAATCAAGTGTATGTGTACTAAGTTTGGTCAAGATCCATCTATTTATATAGGAGTATTAAGCTTATCGCTATTTATATAGCTCATATAAGGAAAAATGAAATTGGGCCCCCGGCCCCAGGAGAATGGATATTATGAGTTCAGTACGCTTCGGTATTTGAAAATGGATAATCAAGTGTACGTGTACTAAGTTTTATCGATATCCATCTATCCAAGTAGGAGAATTTGTTTGAAAATTTTTTATAAAGCTCATATAAGAAAAAAACGAATTCGGGGCCCCCGGCCCCACACGAAATGTTATTAAAAGTTCTCAACCCCTTAAGAGTTCCTTCTGGATAATGATGGATATATGTGCCAAGTTTGGTCAAGATACATCAATCCGTGTAAAAGCCTTTGTGGAAATGTTTTATGGTTATAGAAATTCTTTTAGTCGTATAATTTTTCGTATTCGAAGAATAATTATTACTAATAAAAGACTGTTTTTACACAGTTCGAGGAGGATTAATTTAATCTAGAATGTTCCAGAAAGTTCGATATACTTAAAGTTCTAAAGTTCTATACTAATAATATCCAATCTAGAATTTTCCAGAAAGTTCGATATACTTAAAATGCTATATCTATGGCATTATTCAATAGATTTTATCGTGAAATGGGAAAACATTAGAAAGCAGGGTCCCTAGATGGAATGGGATCGCACAGAGTACAGTATCCTTACCGGATCTGTAGGCCACCTTGATCGGGGTCCTAATGCAATCCCGGGCCACGCCGGGTATATCGGCTAGTATGGAATAAAGTTTAGATTTGATAAATGTAATGCTTAAAATGTCATAAATGAAAAAAAAAATGTTCTTAGGAGGGGCACCACATGTGAAGAACGATAAGTAAGCATATTCGAAATCATATGAAAAGATTATTCTGGAACTTCCTGTGAAGGAATCTGTTGATTAACTGCCACGTGAAGAGCTTCTATAACGTTTTTATGTGCTTACTGTTATGTTTCTTGTTACAATTACTTTGTTCCTTAGCATCGAGTTTCTATAGTGAATATTTAATGTCACTGTTTAAATTTAAAATGCACACACGTAATTAATCGAAAGCACCGCTTTCAAACCAATGTATATCAATTTTAACTCAATGGCTCTCTAAAGCGTTTATAGAAGGGTATTCAAAACTAAAAGATGCATTTCTCATACAGTCACAGAAGAGACGTAATTGAAGGTAGTGAAACTCATCATTTAAATTTATGCTCTAAAATATGCAGACATATTTAATATGACATATATTACTTGAAGTAGCACAATTTACATTCCCTTGACACCCAACTCTTCCAATAAGTGTACAACTAATGAAGTTTAGCATTCTTCAGTACTTTATTGTAGCTTAAAAGCACGGAATGGCTGATTTTTATTTCATCTACTTAAACAGTGAATGGCAAGCGATCAACAATGAGGATTCATCCCAAATATCGGTCCCGACCGAAACACGCCTTGGGTGGTGGGAGTTGTAATGCAACACTTGCAATCCGGAGTGGAAACAAACCCGCCCAGACCCATGGGAGAGTGGACTGCGAACGCTTTAAACGTTACGTATTAACAATGAGATAAAGTGGAAGCATTACGCCCGTGTCATCTACCATAGCTACAAAAGATGCATGACATTTTCTTCTAATGGTCTACACATTTCGTGAATAACTGTCCATTGTATTTTTTTAAAATGTTTCATTATTTTTTTTTAATAGGTAATTGTTCAGTTGTATTTAACTATATATTTAAATTAATGTATGTAATAAATATATTTGTGACTATCTGTTTCTACCTCATACGTTTTTACATTGATTGATGCATTTTAAGAAAAAGAAACTTTTACACATATATATCATTATCTAAAATGCTATACTGCGCAGTTGTGGGGGTGGGGGGTTTAAACACCCATAAATAGTCCGTTTGGGGCCCGGGGGTAATTTTGTGTCTCTTCCATGAGCTATATAGATTTAATTACCAATACATACTGTTACATTAATGGATTGATCAATACCTAACTTATAACAAATAAGATATACCAGCCAATTTACATAGTGTTGCATTTAAAGAAAACAAAACAAAAACATCAACAGCCACTGAGCTAAAATCGTAATTAGGTGCTCTGTAAGACACACGTAACTAAATGTGTTGTTTTTTAAATGTTATTTTTTCTCATAGATATATTAACTTTTGACACATATCGTACCTCGATGGGATCCCGTTCCCAAATAGGATCCCGTTTAAGATGGAATTACGTTTAGATATGGGATTTCGTTCCAGGTAGTATCCTGATCGCGATATCATCCCGTGTTCCTGATGTGATCCTATTGCCATATGAGTATCCCTTTCCCAATAAAAATCCATTTCTAAATTAAATCCCCTATACGTTGGGATCCCATTTTCTGAGGATCCCATTTTTTTAATGACCCCGATCCATTATTCAATCATGTTCTCCCATGGCATCTTGTTTCCCTAAGGATCCCGTTCTTCAATTAGATCCCGTTCCCAGTGAGATATTATTCAAGTTGGGAAATTTTCACTTTTTTATACTCTTACTAGGGGGAATCTCGATTTCTCAGTTAGATCCCCGGTGTGTCACGTACTAGGCGGACCAGGTTCCCATGTGGAATTATGAAGCTTATGTTTATAAACTTTGAGCAAGTTCCATTAATACACGGATAAGTCAATACAGTTAACTAAGTCCTCATTTCCATCAATATATATAACTTACGTCCTAATTATGGACAATTAATTTGAAATTTTCTAGAAAATTCTACATATATCCTTAATTCTTTTACAATAAGTTTTAAGGGAACACATTAAATGTTAATATAATATAATAAACACCATAAATATATATATATATATATATATAAGAATGAGATAGGCTTACCGTAACGCCTAAGATAGATATATACATATATAGATAGATAGACATATATATATTATTATTTTTGTGTGATCTATATGGACAATGATTTTAAACAGAGTTACTGCAAGGGTGGGTCAATCGCTACAAGTGTGTTGACTAATTTTTTTTTAAAATCCACGCTTCTGACGTGGACAGCTGTATGTTGCCTGCTCACACGTCAAAAAAAAGTGTACGCATCAGAAGGTTAAAATCAATATCATATGTTCTATTTACAAATTACTTCTAAAAAATGTAAAATAAAACACTTTTGTTTCCCCTTAGTGTGGCATTGCAACGCATGCCGGTTTCTTGCTAGTTATATAACTTTACATATGTATATAAAACAAATCGTAACATTTAAATATTTTATACAACTGATAAAAAAGATGACTTTGATTCTGATAAAATCCCTATTAAATCATAGAAATCAGTGGATCTAAAATAAATTTCAATAACCTTTTATATTCCACTATATATCCATCTGAAACAATTTACAAATTTCGGGAACATTATAGATACAATTTAAATCCTCATTGAGCCTCACGAGACACGACTTATCTAGGTTATTATTTTATAAAATAAGAAGTATTCTACAAATGTATGACAGGTTTAAATCAATTTTGAATGCAATTTAAAAGAAGAACCTTTGTTTGGGAAAAGGGGGAGGGGGGTGCTCTTTCCATAAGTGTACCATTTTAAGTATGCCTGA
This sequence comes from Omphiscola glabra, assembly GCA_964017045.1. Lineage (NCBI taxonomy): Eukaryota > Metazoa > Mollusca > Gastropoda > Lymnaeidae > Omphiscola > Omphiscola glabra. The sequence continues at coordinate 30,264,929 of OZ024807.1, read as the reverse complement.
AATGTTTATAAACCGTATTTATAATTCAAAAGTTGTCACATTAAAATAGGTTTAAAATACCATAGATCTAGATTCTGAAGTGATCAAATATTCGGAAAAATCTAGACCTTTACAGAATGGAGTGGGTACTATTTTTGTTTTTGTTTCTATTAAATCCATCAATATTTCAATACGGATTATGCAAGTTATTGATACAAAGCTATACCTTTAACCATCAATTCACACAGAAACGTTCATGTTGTCTATTCCTATTGGTATTAGTATCATATATATATATATATATATATATATATATATATATATATATATATATATATATCAGCCAGTATACAAAATGTACTCGGGACAGCATTGGGCAAAAGCTATAAAGCTCTGGACACGGTATATTAGGGCTCTGTTATTAATCTTTGCTAAAGTACCATTCCATTTTTTTTTTAATCGGTAAAAAATTCAAATGTTTTATGGCAACTGTAGAAATTGAACATTAGACCAGCCCGTTTCCATTTATAAAATTTAAAAAAAAACAACAAAGTATACATACATACATATACAAAAAATACATTAAATATACATTTTTCATTTAAATAAAAAATGTAAAAATATTTACCACTTTCTGTATTTCTTTTAAAATCGATTATGCACAAGCAAAATGTTATTGAATAAACCATGAGTTTCAGATTAGACAAATACACTAGATTATCCATGTTGGAAAAAAAGTCTTTAAACTTTAGAGAAATCTTTTGAGAGCGAATAATGACAAAATTGTACTTAATAATCAAATATGTTGTATACAGTTTTGACATGATTAACACCGTATTTGTTTCCTCTTCAATAAGTCACATTTTTTATATACCACACAGTTGTTTATGAGTCATTTTCTAATATGTAATCACTTTACTATATGACACATTAAAAGTACTTGAATTTAATTATGTTCAAATGGGAATGTTTCTTAGTCATTAACACGTGTTGTGACTGTATTTAGATATGTATTAAAGAATTATCAAAAATAGAGTGGATGATTACAATAATATTTAAAAGAAAAAAACAAAAAAAAAACAACACAAAACACTGCATCAGGACAAATACGTTCAATGTCCACGTTAAAGTTAATTTAATGTGTTAAAGTTTGACACTTTTTCTCATTGTTCACTAACAGTAACTAATTAAGTCCTTTGAATGATTTGTAGGAAGTCTAAACCGTTTAAATGGAATTAAGTATTTAACGACAAAATATTTAAATTACCATTCAAGTTACCTACATATTTTGACTAGACATTCTTAAATGTACAAAGGCGACAAGAACTACCACTAGAATAGAGTGCACACTACTGAAAACAATATCATCACCGTAAACACAAAGCATTATTCAAATCAAGAAATCGTTTACTAAACCAGCTTGAAGTGTACCTATGAGGAAAACAATGAAAATAGAGTAGCTAGCGCGTACGTAGGAAAGTAACGTTATACCCAAGCAGCTAATAATGTACTTAGAAGACCTTAGTATTAAAAGTACTTTAGTAACAAAATACACATTTCGATATAAATTTAAATATGTTTTTCCCTTTTAAAATGTGATCACTTTCATATTGTTTCTTGTTTACTTAAGCTATTTGGGTGCATTTATTGTGTTCAAAAATCAGTAAGACACGTTGCTGTATCAAATAATAAAATTCACAGTTTACAATGATATTGAAAAAAAAAGTGACTTAAGTACTTTTAGCACTAGATTCTTCTTCTGTTTCTTTTCTTAGAGGAGATTATCCATGTACCCTGCAGTTAGTAATGCACTTAAGCATATAACAACGTAATTAGGAAACGTACATTTTAGGAAAGGCACATAGCAGTGTACAAGGTAGTTTGACTTTACATACGTATATTACATAGTAGTGATCAATCATGCACTAAAATCAGGAAGCCAAAACAACATAACCTTGTTCCCAAAGGATGTACACATAAAAGTAAGAATGTAATAACGTTGCCTAGACTATAAACAGGTAGATAAAATCCTCATGTACTTATCCATATGGTATCCATATATAGCTAAATACAGTTTTGTTGTTCATCCATCAACATCCATTACGACAATCTATACATCCGGTTTAGGGGTTGGGTCTCGTAGGTTCATGCTAGTGAAATTTGTGCTCGGAATAGACTCTGGCACCGCGGGCAGGGGATTGTTGTTGTATTTGGTGATCTAAGATTGCTTTTTCGGGCCAGCCTGCGTGTCTTAGCCGTGTTTATCCTTCTGGCTAAATGATACTGAGCCCCCTTCTTGGCAGCCGATCCCCATTTGGTTCTGTCCTGGGCTGTCTGCACCCATTAAAAAGGGTTGATGCTGAAAGCCTTTAGTGACGCTTTCAGTGAGTCTTTTTAATTTTTGTTTTTTCCTATCTGGGAGTGCTTGCCTATGGTAAGTTCTCCAAAGAAATTCTGTTTAGGTAGCCGGTTGTCTTCAATATGGGCTATCTGTCCAATGCAACGGAATTGAGACTGCACCAGGGTAGTGAAGATACTAGGTAGGTTGGCTCTCGCGAGGACCTTTGTGTCAGGAACTTTCTCTTGCCGATGAGTTCCAGAGGCAAGCTGTTTGAAAGGGGTATAGTTTCTTAGGGTCGGTTCACACGGTCAAATTTCACGTCAAGCATTTGATGCAATTCGTGTATGAAGCCTTGTCACAACTTTCAAATTACTTTAGTATTATTACGCAACCTCCATATCACGTGAACAAACCCTAAATAGAAGTTCGTCAATCGATGGCGTGTTTACATTGACTACCGTGTAACTTTTTATATTACTGTTTATCAAGGCAATATGAAATCACGTGACCAAGCACCACCATACTATGATGGCTAACTATTGTAAAAGCGATTATATGAGTGAAACTCCAGAAATGGAAATTTTGAGTACTGCCTTAATTACAGTTGTCACGACAGCTTATGCAATAGAAGATGACAAAATTAAACGTAAAAATGGAAAGAAACGATTATGGTGCAGACACCATCTTCTAGAAAGAAACGAGCTATGTGCCTGCAATACAGTGGCAAGAAAATTAAGATATACAGATTCTGAAAACTATACAAGGTTTATGAAGATGAATGAAAATACATTTATAGATCTACTACGGCGAGTAAGACCTTACATACAAAAATGTGAGACTAACACGAGACAACCTATTTCTCCTGAACTTAGACTTGTTGTAACTCTTCGATATCTTACATCAGGTGAGAATTACTGATACTGATAGCTACTACTTAGTACTGAAAGTGAAATTAAATTTAATGAAATTATTCATTATTATTCTTTTAATATAAACAATTTTCATTCAATCATTGATATGTAGGCTTTTAAATGTTATAACTATGTTAATTTATTTACACTGTTATAATTAATAACATTGTTATTGTAACTGATCCATTGTGAATTAAATTCGTGAATTCACAAAGTTCAGCTGAGCCTGCGACTATGACTCTGACTATGATGAGTTCTATTATTAATTATAAAGTAAAATGTAACTATATGTAATAAGAGTAAGAGTATTAATGTAAAGTAAGACCTATATAAATTAAATAATATATATATATATATATATATATATATATATATATATATATAATATATATTTTATAAAACTATGACATTTAATTTGAAAAAACATAAAACCATGTTAATTACGATTGAAATTATGTTATTGCCAATTTAAATATTATAATGTATACTTAACCAAATTTAAGCAGAAAAGAAAGACAATTATAATTTATAATATGCAATAGTATTAGGCCTATTTTTAAATTATTATAATTTCTAATGATTTGTTTTTCAAATAGGAATGACTTTCCAGGATTTGGGATTGTACCATAAAATTGGTAAAAGTACCCTTACCAAGATTATCCCAGAAACATGCATAGCCATATCATCTGCACTTGAACGTTTTTACTAGAAGGTAGATTATTTGCTTGCCTGAAGATAATAAGCACAAGATATGTAAATTGTTTGTTAGTGTCAACAAGGAGTATATGACGATTCTTTAGTACATTTGTTTAATATCACATTTTAAGTTTGTTAGTTAAGGATGACGTAGGCCGGACCCTCATGTTCCTTTAAGTGATATTTGAAAGCCGTATCGCGTGCATTGCTGTGACACAGTGTGTTCATAAACAAGGGTTGTCCTAGAATAAGATATAGATCTGAAGAATTATATCATTTCGTTAGCCCTCTCAGTAAAGTTTTCTCCTAACTGACTGAGGTGACGTAGAGTGGACGAGACATCAGGCTAGAATAGTGCATTTTATCATGTTAGGAAATACTGTAAAGATAGTTATTATTATTTGTTTTTTCTAAAACGTGGTTGTTCTTGGTAAATAGTTACACAATGCTGACAATATCCAGTAATCTGTAATGCAAAAACAAGTCGAGACCATATGTCTTCAAGGAATGCTTTGTTAAAAAAAAAAGTAAAATTGTTAGCACTAAATAGAAATAAAGTCGTTTTCAGTTCATTACTGAATATATGTAGAGTACAATTCGTTTCTGGAACTGTTGATTTATAAAAAGAAAGGGTTTTATGATTTGTCAAAAAATTTCACTGTGAACTAAATGTTTGCTATCAATGAACTAGTATAATTCATTTAACATCTAACTGTTTTCTTTACGAATATTCGAAGTATAATTGTATGTAGTTAATAAAAAAAAAGTATAACTCCAGAAGAGGAAAACAAAATTATGCTCTTATTTAAAAATAAATGTTATGTATTAAAATATTTTTTTTGACAGAAACTCATCTTAATGTTAGCTGCTGGGGCAGACTGTCATTTTAACGTTCATACATCTTTACTTGATATGGTGCTGACAGTTCAAAATAATAATGATTGTATCCAAGAACCAACTTGAAATGTATACTAGTTTTTTTAAAATGACTCTAAATGACAAAAAATACATCTCTAGCTATGTATTTATAGATATAACGCTGTGCTCAGTAGTCGAGTTAAATAAAATACCCAGCACGTATGACTAATAGGGGTTGTTTGAAAGTGCCTTCCTTGAATGCGTGTTCTATTAAGTAGTTTAATTAGATGTGACGTTTATGCCTTGCCACCGCCACTGCTTGGCAGTATATTTAAAGTTATCAATATTAACTCATATGACTATAGAAAAACTTGCGATTGCATATTTAGGAAATGACGGTGACAGGCAGTGCTTATATATTTGACAAGCACTAAATAATTAGGAAGTATAATAGTTTCTTACTTTGCGAAGGAGCGTGATGTGTTGTGTTCTTTAAAAAAAAATATAAAATATATATAAATAGAAATAATCTCTTGAAGTAACATCATACTAATGTATTTACTTGAAGATATACCGCTTAACTTCTTTTCTATTTTCGAACTCATCTAATTGTTATTTATTATCACTGTTTCTATTGTTGTGTGCTTTTTCTATTTAAAAGGTAAGAGAATGAACACTCTAATTCTTGTTGGTGGTGGAAGTCATGGGAAAAGCTCACTTGGAAATATTATACTAAAGAAGAGGGCATTCAAGGTTGATGATTGTGCGGAAAATATCACAATTCATATTTGTAGGAACAATGGATTTGAAGTCATTGACACAAGTGGATGCCGTACAAAGACGATAATTTTGTAAATCTTCACCTGTATCAGCAAACACCTTCTTAATTGTAATACCTCTTTGCTTCAATTGAAGCACTTTTCAACACGTGCTATGAGATACCAACAAACCGAAATAGAATTAGCTTTTTTGTCAAATCTTGATATTGATAAAACTGGATTTGATGCTCTAATATTTGTCATTAAACATTGTATAAGGAAAACATGCCATGGAGCAAATCAAATTAGATTTTGGAGAAACTATTTTTTTCAGAACTGGGTCATCGTTGTATTTACATTTGAAGAGAACTATAAAACAGAACAAAAGTTTGAAGATTGTATCAACAAACAAAAATGTGATTTAAAGACACTCATTGATGAAGTTGAAAACATATATGTTTTAATAAATAACAGAACAAATACAGAAAGTGTTATGAAATCACTTGAGACAAAAATAAGAGAATTAAAGGAAATAAATACTTTTAAATACACAATTACTGAATATCTTAGCAATGCTTCTTTGAATTTTTCCAAGCGCTTGGAAATAAAATGCAAGATCTCACAAAAGAAAGCTGAATATATTTTATTGAAAACAAGAAGTTTATTACACGAAATTGAGACTTTAATTGATCAAAACTCATATTCACAATCTCTAGCGTCATCTACAGAGAAATATCTTAACGACTTGATGCTTTTAGACTTGGATAAAAAATATTTCCCAAAACATCGAAATACAAAACGAGGAATTTGATAAGCTTATTAAATTTTTAGAGCCTGTTAGAGGAATATCAATACTCTCAGGGTCAGGGTATCAGTTCCACCAACGTTTCTGCTCTCTACCAGCTCCGCTGTGAGGGGGTTTCGCACAAGTGTCACCAGCCCTCGGCACTTTGCACAAGTGCAGCGGTATACTGAGAAACCCGTGATGTGCAATGGTGCTTTTTCAGTAGGGTTTCCTGCAATAGAGCTACGTCCACTTCCCGGCTGTGGAGTCGGTTGGTGAGTTCTGGGATTTTCCCCCTGACCCCGTTACAGTTAAACTGCATAACTACTAAGGTAGTGAGGAGGTGACCAGCGGCACCTTGCCTAGTGCCCCCAGTAGCACTAGCGCCTGCAGTCGACCTGAGCCCCGTCACCGACCTGCAGGGGAGGAGGAGATTCGAGGTCCCCCAGGGTTGTCAATGTTGTTCGCACTAGCCATATAAAATGAATAAAGGCTGGACTTTTTTCTCTTATCTTTCCCCGGTGAAGGACTACCTTGGTAATCTCTCACCTTCGCCCTGGGGAATAGACGTAACGAAGTGAGTTTTTTCGCTTCGGGTAGTCTGCCCTACCGTACTGGTATGTCGCGCCACGTAGAGGCAAAACTCTCGCGGGGACTGCAGAAACAGTCCTTTTTACATTGGAAATACAGTATGCTTAAGAAGCCGCTGTAGGACGTGTTCCTAGACATTCAATAAAAATAAAAATAACAATTCATAAAACAATAAATATCATCCTCTCTAAAGTTAGCATTACCAGTCGTAATGTGATATATGCGAGTGTGTGCCGTAGAAGTCATTCTAGTTACATAGGCCAAACTGGGAGAAGATTGGCAGATAGGTTCACAGAACATGTTCGGGATATCGAACAATGTAAACTTTCCCCAGTCTCATTACACGTCAAAAGACAAACATAAAGTTGCATTACATGTATCCATTACGGCCCATATTTCTTGCACAAACATACCAGAGACGTAAACTTTTAATGGAAAACAAATTTATTCAGGTTTTAGGCACCATATATCCACATGGTGTGAATCAAATAATCTCTTTCCAATGTTTCTCAATTACCTTTTATTTTATTTTTTATTTTTATTTTGTTGTTGTTGTTCTTAATATTACTTAGATTTTATGTATCTCCCCCCCCCCATATTTTGTATCCATTAAGATTATCTACTTAGTTTTTCTTTGTACCAATATGTATATTCTTTCACTTCCTGTAATCCTACTTACTGCAATTTTGTTTTTTTACTGTTACTTGTCATTTTTCTTTTGGTCTTGTTTGTCGATGAAGGCTTTAAGCCAAAACTGTCCACATCTTTTGTCCTGACTATTAATTCAAGTTTAGCATACCTTGTTCTTATTTTTCATTTGTACATCTTGAATGCAGTCAATGAACTATTGCTATTGGCAATGAGCTTATGCCCCAAGTTTCAGCTCGATAGCTCGACGGAAATTTGGCAAATTTGACTTTAAAAAATTGAGCCGCCAAGCCTGTCTGCCGACTACAGACTTAAGTGAAGTTAATATAAAAGACTTAATTATAAAAGCCCTAAAAAGCTTTTTCGTATAAATCTTTTATAAAATGTAATATCAAGGAATTGGTTAGGGGGATGCAAATTTGACAAAACTAGATTACAAGTAAAGCGCTTTATAAGAATCCCAATCAGTGCTCCCCCAACCCAATGCCCTCACAACTCAACATTTATTTAGGCACTTGGGATATTTTTTTTAAAGATTCACCTTTTGCTTAGTTATCGGAAATCTAAATTCATGTTCTACTTAAAAAAAAAAAATTGTGTTTGGGGTTAATAGATGGGACTGCAAATTTGACATACTGTGTTGTCTGCAACAAGTCTATGCGCCAAGTTTCAGGTTAAATGGCATTGCGGGGAGTTTTTCAATTAGCTAACGAAATATTTTTTTCAACAATCCAGACACTAAAAAATGCAAATATAATTTAAATATTTTTATACTGATAAAAATGCCACAAAAGCGTTTAGTAATATTTAAATTAGTTTAACTGAAATAGTTCAATTTAAATATGACGTTATAAATCTGCAGTATAAAAGTTTGTGGGAAATTAGAACATCGCTCTAGTTAAGACTTATGATTATTTACAATATTTACTTGCTGTCGAGCAATAACAAAATTCTACGTGTTGTCGTTGCTGCCACGTGAGTTTTCAAACTTGCAAGAGGGTGTTCAGGGGAGGGGGGGTAGCAACAAGTTTCAATCTGATGAAGTGCGTTATTGAATTCATTTTTTACACGTTACATTATTATAACATGGTTGTCGCATTGTTTGTCGGGCTTAAATTAGTTGTAGTAAATAGACTCCTCTGAAAATGAGAACCATGTAATCAAAACATGATTTTACTGCATGATGACAAAAAAGTTTTCTTATCATAGCATACCATCCAACACTATATCTTGACATATTTATTAATACAATATTTCATTCATAAAAAAAAATATGTTCCCTTGTCATATTTTGAACGGAAGCCACCTTTTTTCACACCTGCAAATTTAAAAGAAAATGAAATTATTGTATGACATAACATTTCAAAGTAACACATAAGCTTTACTTATTATGTAATACATGTTACAAACAAGCTAAACAGTTCCATAATTTCCCGAAATGACCAGCCATAATGAGAAATGGCCTAGATGAGACTGCTATACTACAAATGAACAGTGTGCATCCTACTTTTGCAGCTATTTCATTAACAACACGAAATCCCTTGCCATAGATCTCTGAGCTGAGGCAAGACTATTTTTTTTTTAAAGTTTTGTAAAGACATCGATCGCACTCTCTACAATCTGGGAACAGAACAGGTGTTCTGAAATAATGCTTATTCAAGAAGAATTTTTTTTTTTCTGAGCGTGAAGCATTTAACAGTTGAATCCATAATCTCTGAAGAAAAAAAAATGACTAAAAAAGTGGTGACACATTCGTAAAGTCAAGAACATTTCGGAATTTGACCGTCAGTTTACGGTAAATTTTCCAATTTACCACTTTTGCCATCCAGTTCAGGATGTGACCGATTTTGGGTTTTAGCCGTAGTGAAAGAACATACGGGTTAATAAAGCTTGACACCTTCCTAAAATTGATATATCTCTTAGTTTCTATGGATTCGCCACCTTTCATTGTCTAGAAACGCACCATCAAAAATATTATTAAACTACGTCGTAATTTTATGATAAGTAATGGTGCAATCAGTTCAGAAGCATGCACTAAAAAGAATATAGTTTTACTAAGCCATGCTAATCAATTATATGGATATTGTACAATGTCTTTAAATACTTGACACGTGCAAAAAAAAACAAACAGTCCTTTGGATCTCAGGAATAAATAAAACATAAGACCAACCAATAAATTAACACTTTGCACATTTTTTCATAACGTATGTTTCTTATAATGAAGTATGTCTTAATTAACGGTTACAGTAATCGACATGTGTACACAGATAGATATCTTTCATCATACCTACTTTTTGAACCTTGACAAAGTTTCTTTTCAAATACTAGAGGATGTTCTCCTAAAAAGAAATAATTACAAGAGCAGTTTCTCTACAAGTCTCTATTTAATGATTACTTAAAGAGTGAGTCATTACCTCATGATCTCTTTATCTATCATGGCAATAATGTGTCCTTAAATTAGACGCTAAATTAAGGCATTTGATAAACAGTTTTAAGTCTGAACGCATCGATAATCTTATATTGATATATATTAGAGAGTTGTTTATCAATTAAATTGCAGATTTTGAAAGAGTCGTTTTGCCGGAGAATAAGCTTATTCAGATGTTACATTTATCTAAAGTTGTTTTTGAACTTGTTCCAATAAATTAGAAAACAAAATCGTGTGTTTATATTATAATTATAAGACATGTGATTATTTATATTCTTTTTCTTGTTGTCTAGCAATGATTAAAATCAACGCGAGGTTGTTGCTGTCATCAATTACCACTGCTATTCGGCTCTAATTTATTCATTTTGTTTTTAACAGTTTCGTAGTCAAACATTAAAATTAACGCTCGGCTTCAAAGATAATGGTATCGTATTATGCACACATTTAACCATCATAAAAACTGGTGCGGAAGGGGGGGGGTGGTTATTGTTTCTACTTTCCAAAAAAGCCCTTTTCAGCGCTATGATCCACAAAATAAAGTTTAAAAAAAAAGAAAAAGAAAAAAGAAGAGTGTTAATAAAAATACTTATGATGGATTTAGTGTGTTATGCTAACCACAAAAGGCTTCAATACAAAATGGAAAATATAACTTGCCTGTATTCCTACTGCGTAACGATATGTTCAATACATGATTTGAGATTCTTGCTAGTACTTTTAGTTTTGCATGAAATTATACGACAGAATTCGAAAGAATATTTGAACTTTAATATCAAAGTAAAAATTGGCAAAACAAGTTTATAGGTTCTTAATGTGTATTTATTGGCAGATCTGACCACATTTATTACACATGTAATTCATTAGTCTGCACGATTTTAAAGGGTAAAATTATTGTACAATTTATGATAACCTTATAATAAATAAAATTATATCTGATAACTAACTTTTAATTTTAAAACTTGGATTTTGTTTTTCTTATTTTTTAAAACTTTAAATAACCTATTGACTGGTATTCATCTTCAACTTAGAAAATCCTTCTAGGGTCACATGATGCCCTTTTATTTTCTTTTTTTTTTGTATCAGCTGACTGTATTTCAAAATTATTTATATTTTGCAGCGATGTGAATGTCAATGAGTGGCGCAAAACGCACGACCCTACATAAAGAAAACTCAGCTGTGCCAAGAAAGAGCGGCGTAGTGCGGAAAAGAAGTGGCTGAGGTCAGGTCTTGTTGTTTTTAGGCTGATGTATTATGCTGCCAAGAAACGTGTGACCAGGATTGTTTGTCGTGCTAAGACTTTTTTATTGCTGAAATCTAAACCTGTGTCATGTTCTTTGGACCCCATCCCCACCCCCCTGTTGGTTTTGTCATTATATCATTTGCTCCCAACGATAACCCACATATCAATGAAATCTTGTCTTCTGGCATTAATTCCTCTATTTTTTAGACAGCTGTCATCAAACCGTAGCTTAAGAAGACTGATCTTGAAGAAAAAATTTAAAAGAAATAGACCTGTATCTAAATTAACATTTTTATTTTAAAAAATTGAAAAACTAGTTCTAAAACAGCTGTTTGCTTACTTAACGACAACTCTCTTTTCTGTCCCAATCAGTCGGCCTATAGACCTTTTCATAGCATAGAGACAGCTCTCTTGAGAGTCAACAATGACCTCTTGCTCGCATTGGACAGATTTGTTGTTCTGCATACACCGCTATCCGTCAGATGCGCTCCATCTGCGACTACCTCACAGTTAGTGCAACAAAAGCACTAGTCTGTGCTCTTGTTCTCTCTCGTCTTGACTATTGCAACTCTCTTCTGTCAGGTTCACCAAAACACTTCTTAGAAAAATTAGAAACGATTGAAAACTCAGCTGCCAGGCTAGTTCTAACGCACGAAAACGTGATCACGTCACACCACTACTTCATTTATTTCATCGGCTCACTGTATAAGCACGGATTGACTATAAAGTTTCTGTTCTTTGCCACAACATTTTCTCGAATTCCTTACCTTCCTATCTAACCAAACTTCTCAGTAAAAAAATCAAATAAAATAGCATAATACCTTCCAAAATTGTTTATATACTCACAGAATATAATATCTTTTATAGGAAAAACAATGTAAAGCTACTTATTACCTTTTTAGTGACTAGGACGAAATCGAAGTTTATGACAATGTTAATGGAAGAAAAGGTGCCCTGGTTGGAATGAGTAGGAAAATGTGTGATTTTTTTTATGTATTAAGAAGGGGAAAATTGAAACAGCATCGCAAATGTTGCTATCGATTTTAACGAAATAGTAAAATGTAATATATATATATATATACTCTAGCTATAGCCCATCCAACAATGGTTGCGGCAATGAATGGTCTTCTCATCTACACAAGTAATTTACAAACATTAAAATGACAAAGTAACATATTATCTCTTAAACCCAGAAAGTTACACCAATGTTATCTATAAAAAATGAAAGGTCAACACCAACATCATCTGTACCAACGATGAACAGCTGCGGATGATGTATAACTTCTTCATCATGAAACATGCCCCAATGGCCACTGGATCCAAATGATCATGATGGGGCAAAACAAATAAATGTCTTTTCCCCGCGCGGTATGTAAGATAGCTTTAAGTGTGTGTTTTTTTAAATTTTATTTCTTAGTTTGAATGTTGAGAAACGCTTCATTATTGAATAATTTTTGCTCTTCTAAAAAGCCAAATTTATGGCGAATGAAAGTAACATTTTCAACCTTATATAATGGTTTAAAAATTAGTAGACTAATACAAGGAAATATAATCTTGTATTTAGAGTATTGTATACAGAAATAGAACAAGAAAAGTGGGGAAGAAAATGAGGATAAAAAGCCGAAGAAAATTTCGAACTGAAAGACACTTTCTTAATATATACTTACATAGCAAACGTTATTTAAAGTGTCATATTTTTAAGTGTATAAGTTATAACTAAACAGGTGGAATAAATTAATACTTTTATTTTTATTACAATCCATGTGGGATAATAATGTTAAACAAGAAAAGAATTTCTAAAAATAATAATCTTTTCCTAATATTTAACTGTTATCTAACTTAAGCTCAGGGGTTTGGTTTAAATAAAAAAGTACACACTTTTGCGCAGTATATCTAAGTATGATGTGAGGGCGTACATAAAACACGTCAATATATTTATGTTTGCAGTTGTGCTGTACCTATTTAAAGCACGGATATAATTAGTTCCTTGAGTTTGTAGAATTTTTAGAATATCTACAGTCAAATTTTTAATTAACCATTAGATTATAAAATTATAAAACTAAGTACATAGATAAAATATTTGTGTTACCACATTTATATTTTTGCATACACTGCAATCTTGATTGAACTATATATTTTCAGATTTTTTTTTTTTTAATTGTACATACAATAACGTATTTAATAAAGATTTGCAAAACCAAAGCCAACCCACTTAAGAGTTCCATTCGCTACATGTATCGAGTTTGCAAACCCTTACTTATACAAACCGAGACAGACATATCGTTTAGAGACTTCATTGTCATTGAGTTTATTATGTCCAACGATAATGAAAGTTCCCATAGCTATCCTCTAAACATGGTGTACATTTTTTATTGTATGAAAATTTTAACAAAATCATTTCTACTGTATAAATAATAAAGACGTGATATGTAATCATTATTAAACTTACAAGAATATTATGTACTTTGTTATTACTAAAACGTTATTAACGTCAAGTAAACGATAACTTTTAAAATAAAACATATCTTTGAAAGAGTGGGTTTAATAATGTATGTATATAAAGCCCATTAAAGGTTTGTTTGTTTGTAATTAAAAGATATAAAAAAAAATTTAGACCTAAAGAGCCACTATTTTGAACATATATACGCTAATTTTGTAATTTCACATATGATAGATATCCCAAGGATCACGATTAACTTAAGCCCACAGGCTGGTGCCGTACCGGATCACGATTAACTTAAGCCCACAGGCTGGTGCCGTACCGGATCACGATTAACTTAAGCCCACAGGCTGGTGCCGTACCGGATCACGATTAACTTAAGCCCACACGCTGGTGCCGTACCGGATCACGATTAACTTAAGCCCACAGGTGGGCACAGTATGACCACATACTTTATCCGTTCCCGAGCATTCACTAGTGACTATGGAGTACAAATTTGAAGCGAATATCATATTATGCAATCAACGACATGGGACGACATTTTAATTAATGTGTATAAATCAATTGATCAGTACATGGATTGGACAAATTTGAATTAGCTCTAACCAGACAGTGGTAAAATATCCATAAACAATATAAAAAAAGGAAGCACGTTCATTTGGACTAGGCAAAAGGAAAGGCAAATATTTGTTGTAGCACACTCTTGAGAAACTTTGAGAAAATGAAGTAAGTGACAAGGAACCGCAAAACTGTATTAATTACCACTGGGAACCCAAAATAATTGCTTATTAATGTATGGTAATAGTCTTATAATAATACTTAAACTTAGAAAACAGAAAGTGTTTATTTTTTCATGGTTAATTTGAAGTGTTAAGTGTTAAAAAAAACCTAATATCTTCCTAATTCCCCCCAAAATAATATATATAATAATGAGCTATGCTGACCGTAACGCCAAAAAATCGAACAAAATTAAATACGTTTGGATTCTTAGAAAAAACGATCATAGGTATGTTCTATTATGTTATGAAATTCGATCAAATTTAAATGCGTAAAAAATGTTATATATATGCTTTTTTAAAGTAAAAGTTAAGTATTATTATTTTTATACAAAGATATTTAAAGTATCAACAAAGAAAGTATGTTAAGCTTTTTATATGTGTTTGAAAAATAATTAAACGAAACAAATTATGATCAAAGAATTACACATTAATCACATTTATCGAAAACCCAAACATGAGTAGTTTTTAGTGCGTTGTTAAAATTTCAAAATAAAAGTACATTTAATTTATTCTAAATAATCCCGCAAATGATGTCATAGTGCGAATTGATTATTTAGACAAAGCTTTTGACAAAACTGATAAAGTATTTTCACACTTCCAAAAATGAAAATTACTAAATATAAAAGTACGCTTTTTACATTTTTAAAATTTGCTACAATTAAATATAAATTTGGCTCTGTTTTTTTTTAAATCTAATAAGATTTTACTTTGTATTCATCCTAAAAATATACAATTAATACATTTTTAAATAAGTAGAAACTTAACCTTTAAATATACTTTTAATAAGAAAATGCCCTTTAAGTCAATCAATGCAGCAAAATTACGTAACAACATAATTTTTACTAAAGAACTTATCAATCATCAAAGTAAGAACAAATCATATGAAATGCAAAAAAAAAAAAATGTTTTTGCGTAAGTAAGGGGGTTACTAGGCGATTTTTTATGGTGGGGGTATATAATATTTTAATTTTGACCAAGGCAGCAACAGATACGCCTCAGAATGAATTTGATAAATAATTAATATTCTTTGGTACATATGTATCGGGGGTAGGAAAAGTGTGTGTACATTTTGACGTGGATGACAATATCTTTAAATTCAAAGATATTACAGTTGTGAAACATATAATCTATTTTCTTATTTTACAAATGAACATATGTTTACTAAAAAAAAAGCAATGAAGATTAACAAAACATAACTAAATTCATATAACTATACCAATAAACATCAAAAGAGCAATCATTATACCATATGAAAATTGTATATTTTAAAATCGAGATAGGTTAAGATTTTCTTAGATAAATCTGTAAATATATATAGATAATTAGATAGATAGATGAATATATAGATAGATAGATAGATAGATTGATAGATAGATAGATAGATATATATATAGATAGATAGATATATAGATAGATAGATAGATAGATAGATAGATAGATAGATAGATAGATAGATAGATAGATAGATAGATAGATAGATAGATAGATAGATAGATAGATTGATATATAGATAGATAGATATATTAGATAGATAGATAGATTGATAGATAGATAGATAGATATATATATAGATAGATAGATAGATAGATAGATAGATAGATAGATAGATAGATAGATAGATAGATAGATAGATATATAGATAGATAGATAGATAGATAGATAGATAGATAGATAGATAGATAGATAGATAGATAGATAGATAGATAGATAGATAGATAGATAGATAGATAGATAGATAGATAGATAGATAGATAGATAGATAGATAGATAGATAGATAGATAGATAGATATATAGATAGATAGATAGATAGATAGATAGATAGATAGATAGATAGATAGATAGATAGATAGATAGATAGAGAGATAGATAGATAGATAGATAGATAGATAGATAGATAGATAGATAGATAGATAGATAGATAGATAGATAGATAGATAGATAGAGATAGATAGAAAGATAGATAGATAGATAGATATATAGATAGATAGATAGATAGATAGATAGATAGATAGATAGATAGATAGATAGATAGATAGATAGATAGATAGATAGATAGATAGATAGATAGATAGATAGATAGATAGATAGATAGAAAGATAGATAGATAGATAGATAGATAGATAGATAGATAGATAGATAGATAGATAGATAGATAGATAGATAGATAGATAGATCATACGATTGAAAGAAAAAAAAAACTTTTGTGATTTTATACATGCCCGCAATTTTTTCTGAATTAATATTAGTATTTTTTTTCAATATTCCGTATTTGGCCCTTTTTCCCTAAATTATTATGTTTTTCCTTTTATGAACTAAATATAATTTCTTATGCGTTTCTACACCATTCCACCGATTCCGATAAGCTGTTGTGCGCACTCCCGCAAATGTTTCTGAATTTAGTTTATCTATTTTGAAATATTCCTTTCGGGGGGCCCTAAATAATTTTTTTCTTCTATGAGCTATAAAAATATAATTTTAAACAGAGCTATTGCATGAGTGGATGTAATTTAATCAAATACAAATAGCGAAATTTCTTTTTGTGTGTGACGTAATAAGTAGTTTTCTGAATTAGCACACATTTTACAATTTTGAGTTGGGGGGCCTGGGCTTAATTTGTAGTTTCTATTTTTTTATTTTGTGTGCTCTATAAATATGATTTCAAACACAGCTTTTGCATGGTCTATCATTCGCTAAACGTGTATTGACTAAATTTTGAGAATCCACGCTTCTCATTTGGACGGCTGTGTGTGACCTACTCAGGCGTCGAAAAACCTTCTAATTTGTTTGTATAAGCACCAGACGCAAAAAAAAGTGTCTTCAATTAAAAAAATTACTTTAAAAACGTAATTACATAAACGAACACTTACTTTTTTTCTTTTAGAGGCATTGCAACGCATGCCGGGTTCTAGCTAGTAATAATAATAATAAAATTATAAAAACTAATTTTAAAAATGATAAAACAAATGTTGTTTTGACATGAAAGGAAAAGAAAGATAACATAGCTTATCCTTTTTAAGTTTTCGTGCATGAATTAATTCTCTTCGCAATATCAAGTGGTGTTCCGCGTTTAAATAAGGTAGATGATTTTCTTTTTTCTCCAGATTAAAACAAAAATGTTTTAATTAGTATTTAGCCACCCCGTGCCGCGAAAGCGGGAGCGTCGCCATGTAAAATAGGTTGCGTCCACATGGGTTTTGCCTCTGCGCAGCGTAGCGAACTAGTAAGGAGGAGCTGGACACCAGAAGCTAAAAAATCATTTCCTCCGGTCAAAAACACAAACGAATGATTCCATGGGTAAAGGAGGTGGTGACGTACAGCCACCTTCTTGGAAAGGGAGATACGTGCCCAAACTAAAACATCATGGCTATTAAACCTAAATCTTTAACACAGGTCTGGTCGATCTTCATAAAACCTCACTACCACTGCCGGGGTACAGGGCGGTAGTTAGTACGACTACTGTTGAGATGGCTGGGACGCATCCCCTCACCCATGGACATTTCAAAGGGAAGCGGTCCAGCTTATGCATGTGAGGCGCGCCTGGCATGGGCAAGGCCAACAAGCGACTGGTCGTAAACAAATGGGTGCGAAGGGACATCCAAAACAAGCCCTAGTGGTACTTTAGTTGAATGTGAGTGGGATCTGGCAAAAGTCGCACGAAGTAATGAAGCTAG
The DNA here is from genome assembly GCA_964017045.1 of Omphiscola glabra. Classification (NCBI taxonomy): domain Eukaryota; kingdom Metazoa; phylum Mollusca; class Gastropoda; family Lymnaeidae; genus Omphiscola; species Omphiscola glabra. The sequence continues at coordinate 30,246,807 of OZ024807.1, read as the reverse complement.
TCCACGAATGTGAAGTGAACGCGGCACTGTTCCAGGAAACCATACTCCATGGTAAGACTTTTCACATAACAGGTAACTCGAGAATTATTCGAACATGGATACTCTCACGTTGTGAATAACAAAATTTTACAAGACATTCGTTGCGTCAAATGTTTACAATACTCCTCGCAACCCAATCACACTCTTTTCCACGGGGGAGAAAGTCTTAACCAAGAGATTATTGCAAAGAATCCTAATGCCCAGTGCCCCAAGTGGGGTTATCCAGATCGAACCGCCTCATTCTAGCAAGTGGGAGAGGTCTGCTTCGAGACGAATCTCAGTAGGTTACAGGATGGAGAGAGTGCACCCACTCTAATACATACTGTTCATTGCACGGAGTCCAGACAACACCTGACTCTAATCTCAGGGAACTTAGCGTCTAGTCAGCGCGTGGAAGGGTTAAAATAAATTGAGAGTGACAATCTTCCCATCCTGCTAGAGATCGCTTTTGGCAAGACCAAAGCATGATGTGAGAAACGACTCTTGTTTTTCCGGAAAGTCCCATGGGGCGCGTACTAGCAACAGACAAAGGCCAAGCTCAGTCTGCTTGATGTCAAGTACATGAAATCGATTTTGCCTTCAAGAGGTTAAATGACACAATACTGTGAATTGCTCAAAAAAAATCCCTATGGCTAACGGAAAACAAAAGTATAGGCCCTAATGGATCACAGACCTGAAAGACCTTGTAAAGCTGAGAGCAAAAGCCCGGAAACAAGCAGTGAAACGGGAAAAAGCATGCAGCTGGTGCACGCTACAATCGTCAAGCGGTCAATCCTCCCGCAAGGGTCCGCTCTCAGCTGCACACTTTTCCTCTACTATGGTTACGAGCTGCAAGAGGAACAGAAGTCCGAGAACGCGATGTTTCCGGATATCTCAAGTAATTTAGAGCTCGGGAAAAGATGCAAGAACTTGCAGAGCCGGCTATAACACGACCTAGATATAAGTGAAGCTTATGCGAATAGGTGGAAAATGGTTGTGAACACGGACAAGTCGGTTTACTCGACGTTCACGAATGGACGAAACGCATTTAAAGTGGAAACGAAACTGACAATCAATGGTAAAGAAATGAAATAGGATCGGACTCCAGCTTATTTGGGGTCAGGTGAGACCAAAACTCTAACTTCATAACAATATACACGAACTATGTGCCAGAACTTACACAAAACATAGGCCTAGTAACAAAGCTGGCCTAGAGGGACTAGACCGCATCCAAAACCGAGCTCTTCGGTTGGTATGCGGGGCGATACAGACAACATTCACGGTGGCGGTGGCAATCATGGCAGAGGTCGAACCGCTTGCTATCAGGCGGTAAAAGGCTGTCTTTACGAAGAAGGAGCGATATTGGCGAATCAACAGGTTAAACAATGCTTTCAGTTGTAAGAACTGTGGGTAAAAAGAGTCATATTAAAGAGAACCTCCTTCATGCACACGAGCCATAGTCTTGAGGAAGACGTGGCACTACCCAAACACAGGGACAAAGTAAGGGAGTCCCGGCACGGGGCCCCTACTAGAGCATTACCGGACCTGAGATCCGGCTCGCCATGACGAACACCAACGTCACAAAAGTCAGACTAAATCAGAATTATCCGAGGCAGCGCCAAAAACGATTGACGCTTACCCAGTCTGGTGAAAGTCTTCAGAGACGGCACATACTTCGCAACGGAAAAACGCAGTGGATTCGGTGCTTTCATTCAGTATCCCAAAGTATCCCAGTATCCCGCATGAGGAGCTATCCGGACCCAGTGGAAAAATAGTACGAGACTCGATGAAGAGATCGAGCAAATCATAATTGCCCTAAAGAGAGTCTACCAAGGCCTAGAAAAGAGAGTAAACTTTACGACTCAAGCTTCGCTCTCGAGCAAGTTGGGAGGGACTCCAAAGGATGGTGAAGGCATTCTGGAAACAGTTGGAAACATCAATGCCAATTGCGGCAAAGTAATTCTACAGTTTATCGCTTCGCATGTTAAAGTGACGCAGCACAACAGGGCGGACTGCTTGGCCAAAGAAGCCGTGACCCAACAGCAACCCGATAAACCAAAGACTGAGCTTGTAGTCAACATTTTTTGAAAATATCACTTTCGAGAGAAGTAGTTGAAGGACTGGGCCGCATAAGAAACTGGACGACAAATATACCGGAAAAAGACGCGACCAAGCAAGAGTGACCCCTGGTGGACACTAAAGAGAGGCGTGCAGAGCCTCGTCAACCAGATGAATGCAGGTCATTGCGCGACGCGAAACTACCTCCACAGGCTGGACAAAGGAAATAAAAAAAAATTAACGTAACTTCGGAAAGGCAGACGAGACAGTGGCCCACTTGGTGGTTTCCTGCCCTGGTGGTGGGAAGAAGGCGGGGTGTCGAGACCAAAAAGCCTGCCAAGAATATTTCTTTTACGGTGATGCCCAAAAGATAAGGCAAGCCGCCACAATAATAGCCAGGGCTATACCAGATTGAATCTCAGCCCAAATAGAGGCTGTGACATTATTAGTATTTAGCCACCTTAAAAAGTAATTTTGCTTGTTGAATTTAGAAACTTTTTGAAAAAAGGTATCAAATAATATATGTAGTTACATATATATATATATTTAATTGCACAAGAAACTTCATTAATGTATCATTCTTTCCAAAGTGAATTTATGTATCATTCTTTAATTCTTTAATTATAAAATTGTTTCACCTTTAAATAACCTTTAAAAGCCAAAAGAAACAAACACTATTCGCAGTAGTGGTTAAATAATGTATCAGATTTGATAAAGTCTCATTTAAACAAAAAATGAGAATATAATTAACATTGTTCTTTATGTTTTAATAATTGATATTTAATGAGTTATCATTGATTCGTTTTATTACGTCACTGAAAACTCTCTGTAAAATTTCTTTTACAAGTTTACATGCCAGTGCAGACTTTATTTATGTGTCCTATGGGTCACAGCTAGTACCGGCTTTTTTTTTCAAGTATTGGAAAAAATATCACCTTGTCGTTTTGTCACCTTGTCGTTTTGTCCCTTGTCGTTTTGTCACCTTGTCGTTTCGTCCCTTGTCGTTTTGTCACCTTGTCGTTTTGTCACCTTGTCGTTTTGTCACTTGTCGTTTTGTCATGGAACCATTTTTTTTTATGAAAGAGCTGGTGAAATAAACATGCGGTGTAAAACCGGTTTTACATTAGAATATTAATATAGTTCAGGGGCAAGGAACAATTAGCCTTTGGTGGCATAGGGGGGGGGAACTAATTGGGATTACTAAAGTTTGTTACTTGTAAGCATGTTTTGTAAACTTTTCAGCATTAGCCCCAATGCTCAATATTACATTTTGTATGGCATTTTCCAAAAAACTTTGTTTTTAGAGATTGTTTAATTTTATTTTAAAGTTTCTTTCAATATTTTTATTTGGTCTCTCTCTCTGTCATGCGCCCTCTCGTACTTCACTCAGGTGCTCTCGTCAAAATAAGAATTTTTTAACGAATTTTCAATATCCTCTCGAATAAAGCTAATTTTTTGCTCATCATTCCAATATAACACAAATTATCCAAAGCCCCCTATTACGGAAGAAATGCATCTCTTTTTTTTAAGTTTATGGCTCGTTTCGAAACAGTCCATAATAAAGGACGATACCAAAGTTTAAATACAATAACAAATAATACGATACTCAAAACCAAGGCTAATTACAATTAACAAGTTTTTAATGTGTTAATTTCAATGAATTACAAAAGCAAGAAAATATGATTAAAACTATTAACTTACAGTTTGGCTGGTACCGGTAATGTGTTAATAATATAAAATACAATGAGCAAAGTTGCACAATGAATGAAAATCTACACACAACAAAGTACAATAATAATGTACGCTAACAGTCTCGTGATAAAAGGATCTCTCTCTCTCCATTTAAAATGTATCCTTTTAGAGTCTCCTTCAAATGATCCTTCCCGAAAAGAATACGCAGTCTCACTGCTTCGCGATTCCTCTAGATCAGCGGTTCTCAACCTTTCTAATGCAGCGATCCCTTTATGTAGTTCCTCATGTGTGACGACCCCAAAACCAGAAACGTATTTTCGTTGCTACTTCTTAACTGTCATGTTGCTTCTGTTATGAATAGTAATGTAAATACCTGATATGCAGGATGTATTTCCATTGTTACAAATTGAACATAATTCAAGCATGGTGATTAATCACACAAAAAACAATAGGTACTTATATATTGTGAACTACAAATAAATGAAATCTTGTTTTGAAGCAGGGTGTAGCACGGGTAACAGTCTTAACATAACAACAGTAAACTACATTGCTACATTTTGCGACAGTATGCGTAAAAAGCCAACGTCAGTGCGAAGGTTGAGATTACTTCTTACCAGATCAGAAATGCTCGGGGCAAGGAAGATCGTATTCCACAACAATTCTACTTCTGTATATAGACCTGATTACCATGACATCTATTATTCTGCGGACAGTGTCGTTAGATAATGGAAATTGTACTCAATTTCGTAACAACTGTATCTCCGATCATAACGCGAACAATGTTTTTGGCCGCTGGCAGCAATTCATCTTCAGCAATGGTGTGAGGTTTCATAGCTCTGGCGATGCTGAGTGCCTCAAAATATGAAGCTTCAACGACTGCTACGTTCTGTTTGTGGTACTTGCCACCAGTGTCAAGTCTGGCTTTCTGGAGTCTATCAGCTTTATTTCTAAAATAGTTGGTATCGTTGCCGGCAAAACTCGGATGCTTGCTATCAAAATGGCTTTTAGTTTGTTCATAGATTCGCCTGATAGAACTTCACAACAAATAACACATTGCGGTTGCTCAATCCCTGTTTTAATTATTGAGGTGAAACCATACTGCAAATAATCCTCACTGTATTTTCTTTTCTTAACTTTCTTCTCTACACGATCCACTGTCATGGGATGGTTTGATAAAAGATGGTATATTGAAGATCTCAGTGTAAAAATAGACATGTAACATTTTGAAGAGTTTGACAAAAGGGGATTTTAAAGTTTGAAAGTATCCAACATGTTTTCAAGTAAAAATACAATTATATAATGTGCCTGTATTTAGTGATACCATTTTACTTTTTAAATATATCAGTTACTAGGTATTTTGTGACAGATTTTTACAGTTTATTATCAGACTGGCTCAATATTGTGACTTGTCAACTTTTTACACTGAAAATTGACATTTATTAATGTAACAATATTTTATGGTTTTTAAAAGCCAATCACATCTCTTATTCATCACTCATCAAACTTAAGTGACCTCTCTAAATAAGAAAACAAATTGAAGCCGAAACAAAAAAAAACAATTATTTTTCAAAAAATCGTAATTTTTTTTTTACCTTAAGCAGTGTACAAGCCACTCAGATCTTATACAAGCCACTGAAATCTTGTACAGGTGGTGTAATTTCCATGTAATGAATCAATGATAATGTAATAAATTATATCAAATGTATACTTTCACAGTGCCAATATCATTCAGCTTATTATAAATTATAAGTGACATATAAGTAATATGACTCATTATCACCTTGAACTGGTACTGAAATTTATGGAATAGGCTTATGTTATGCTATTTTACACATACACATAAGTCATTACTCAGTTCACTGTAAGACTTTTATTAATAACATAAAAGATAATGGCCTGAATTTTCAATAACAATAAAAACATAGAGATATTTTTTAATGTGTTTAACAGCATTTTATCAGGTGGTACTAAATACAATTGTTTAAAATGATGGACAATGACTATGTTGTAAATCATTGTAGTACTCTCATCACTCAATGGTCAGATTCAAAAGAAGGCGTGAAGCAGTAGACAAGAATACTTTTTATTTTGCGTTTTATTTTTATTATTTTTTGCCTTTATAAATCGTCGTTCATCAGGTGCACTGTTTAACTTAGTACGACAGCATGCTGAGCTTGGGCAAAATAGTACTGACTGCAGGTGAGGGCTACTGAAACTAATTAAACTAATCCTAAACTTTCCTCTCAGTACACTGCTTCTAATCACATACAACTTGAACAGTGAGACTATCTTTACCCCATGTATTATCACTAGAAAGACTCTGCTTCCTTAATCGATATTAACTTTTGCCTTTACATATTTACTTTAAATTCATCGTAGATAACAATAGTAGCATTTATTGTTCGATGTAATTTCAGCGTCTGACATTTGACCTATATTCTTTATTTATTTACATTTTCTTTAGTTGCCATTGGTTAAGCGCATCACTTGATATTAAGGGAGGTAACTTTGAGTTTGTTCTTCTACATTTCGACTGGACTTGTCAGATTAGTCTAGTGTACGTCCTATTTATAATCCGCGATTACCCTTAAACGAGCTGATTTGTGCAGTAATTTTCACTGAAAATTGGTGACATGTCTGGTTTTTCAGCTGGACCAAATCAATCGGTTTCTAAGACCATCATCATAAGAAATGTGTGTTGTCCAATGATCCTTGGCGACCCCCGCGAGAACCGCTACTCTAGATCATTCGACAATTTTCCTGACTGGAACTGACGATACTAAGCTTTGTTGTAAAAAAGACTAAATTTCGCTAGCCATATCCCAAAACGTGGCCTTTGAGTGTTTGTCTGCTAGAGGTTATGCACGTGGAAAATGTGGAATGTCTCCTAAATAACACCCATATCAACCCTATTTGGTACATTATCCTTTTTTAACCATATTTAGATGACACGGCACACGATTATGTTGCCAACACCAGCACAGAATTTGAATCATGCATAAGTTTTTCCATGGCAGCAATGCTATGTTGAAACTTAAGCACCTATTCTGGGTACCTCTTCCAGCAAAGATGTCCCTCATACCAGAAGTGAATAACTTATGTGTCTTTTAGAAATGTAATAATTGGGAAGTTAACATTTGCTCATCAATGTTTCATGTTTTCGGCATAGCGCAGTTTTTATATTTTAAGCTGGTGATATATTTTGCAGTGCAGCTGGGTTTCAAAGTTTATAATGGAAATCATAGATTGCAACTTTTCGTAGCCAATGTCACTATCCTTCCAGCCTTAGATTGATGATGCATTGGTTATCCAGTGAGTTGTGGATATGAACAATCTAACCATTCACAGTATAGTCAAATAATTTGTATATTGATAGTATTTACTTTTTTGTTTTGCAATCAGCTATATGTTATGGCTTCTGCAATTTGTCCATCCCACTGCTGACAGAAGAAAATTGGTAAAAGCTTTGAATTATGATCATATCCAATTAATTTTTAATGGTCCCTCTGTTGAATTCGTGTCACTGAAAAATTAATTTTTGCTCGGCTCGGTCGTACTTTTTCAGGGCTTGAATGGAATTTTACAAAATTAATAAACATCAATTAGCAAATACTTTTTTAGAAATCGATATCAATTAGCCTGTTAGCATATATTTTGATGAATATTATGGCTTAACTAAATATTTATTTTTATTATTAAATTTATTAATCTCAAGAAATGATTTTACAAATAAGAAAATGATAACGATAGCCATAATTATATCATAAAACTATTTAGGCTACTATTATTATTAATAATTGTATGCTGATAAAATACCTGAATTATGCTAGTACTAAGAAAAACTAATATTAAACTATTTGAGTTGAAACATTCTAATTCTAATTACACGAATTATTTTACCCATGGGCATAGGCCTACTGATAATACCACATATTGTATTATTAACTCGGACTAGTGAGTTAGTCTTAGTAAGATTTTGTAATCGTGGCCTATGCCTATTACTTGGAACTACTCGATTGTTTTATCACGGTTGTTTTGTTAGCCAGACATAAATAAATTATAAATACTAGGCTTAGGCTTGACATTGAATTGCGAGCTTTTCTTAGTGCCATCCATGCATTTTTGTAGATTATTTATTTCAGCTGGATCTTGAAAATTAAATCCTATTCAAGGTAAATTAAATGAAACACAAACTATCAACTTACCGGTGTTTCCTTGCTCTCTTGATTGTTTTGTGTCTTTTGTGACAAAACTATATGCAGCAAAGCAATGCAGTTTCTTCTACTACTGCAGACGCGAGGCAGAGGTGAGGGGGGGGGGGGGAGCGTGATTAAGGGCATTCACTCTGAGTGCTAGCTTCAAACTTTCTTTCGTTGCGCATGACCAGCTCGAACGCTGTGTATTATAGCTCTGTGGACGCCCTCTACTCACACTATATACAAGGCGCACCGGGGCCATCTCGACCAATAATTGCATAATCAAATAAGTTGCTTAAATATTAAATAGAATTTGCGTGCAATTCTTATCGTGAAACTATCCGCAGGGAAAAATAAAAACAATAATTTTTAAAATTAGATTTGTATTTTTTTTTCTTCTAAAGTGTCTGACTCATTAAAACATTATTTAATAATATAGCAATTTAAAGTAATATGAAAAATTATTGATTCTTCTTTTTGAAAGTATAACGGAAGAAAAAATATAATATAAGATAATAATTGATGGACTGTATTTTTCCTCTGCACCCTCTTCCGTCAAAAATTAAGGAAACCTCTAAAGTTTTTTTTAATGTGATCTGATACTTGTTATACTTCTTTTTGTCCTGTCTATGAATTCAAGGTTAGCATACTTTTTTCTTAGCATAAGTTTTGAAACAAAGTTTATGTTATGTATGCGCATTTAGTGGACTGTAAAAGGATTGATAGCCACATCAGGAACTTTAGCTATTAGAAATAACATGATCATTTGTATGTATGTATTTGTGCTTGTACATTTCTTTGGATGGCCGAGTGGTCTAAACTGAGAAAATCTCAAGCTGATGGTCAGGAGTTCAATCCCCACCAAAGCCCAGTCATGCAAAAACACCACCAGCAGCCCGGGTAGATGGGACTCGTTAACCTTGGACGGCAACTCATCTAAGAGAAGGCAACTCTGAAATCAAACCCGGAGATGGAGTCCCGATAGGCGGATAACATTGATACAATGAAACATTCCAGCAACTCCTGCGACGCCACTGGTGCCAAGCTGTATCATCCACATGATGTTCCCTTCGGATCAACCATGCGGCGTGGTGAGAGGCGATTTGCTGTTGGGAACCAGCTAATAATCCTATAAGAATAATCCAATTGTAAATTTCGTCCTGTGAATTCCATACCATCGTCATTTTGTGACGGACAGATGCCAGCAAAAAAAAACATTTCTTTGTATGTTTATTCGTGTATGTATGTGTGTATGGTGGGTGTTGTGTGTGTTTGCATTTTATGTTTAAAGGGAATACCCTTCCTACTTGTTATTAGCCTTCTTTTACAACACATCACATCTCTTGATCTGTATTTTATAATGCAATCTCACTTGGGCGGCAAGCTAATCACTAAACATAGATTGTTAATGACATTTGCAAGGCCAAACGAAAAAAACCCAGATCTGACGTTTCTTTTTGTCCCCCAAAAAATCGAAGTATACGTTGACAGGTTAAATGTATAATTATGTTTCGAATATCTTTATATACGTCATACATGTGTTAATATCCCCCCTCCTTATATGACTGCTGTTTACGCATTTCGACGACTGCTACTCTCTTATAACGGTTGTTCAGTGAATTAATGACCAATGCCGCCAAAAAAGAAATTAATAATAATATTTAGTTCGTTGTATTGCTAATATATTTAGTCTTTACTGTAAAGTCTTATTGCATAACCATGTTTAATTGGTTAACTTTTTTGACAACCGTGTTTGTTTATGCTTTTAATTCCTTTAAATGACTTAAGTACAAATAATTAATCGATAATTGCACTATTCATGTTCACTTTTGGGAGAAAAAGTACAGTATTGATAAGTTCAGTAAAGAACTATTTTAAACCTGACACAATGTAAAATAAATATATGTTGTTTTTTTTCTAAAAAAAGAACGATTATCGTGCTACAACTATGTGTTAACGATCAACTATAAATAATGTTATAAAGAAAGTAGGTCGGAATTCTTTGGTCTAATTGGGGTAATGCTACGGCGTAAACAGCGTATCAAGTAATAGTACATTGCTGGTACATTTTGCCGAAAGATATATTTTAAATACATTTTTCATTTTAAATTACAAGTAAACCATAAAAAAAGATTTTTGACATACCCCCATGGAGATGACATGAAAAAGGAAAATATCAATTTTGATAGATCTTGCTAGTTTTGGTTTCGTAAAACAAAACTGAGTAAAATAAAGTATAAATATGCCACAATAGTAACGTGCCCCTAGATCATGAATCTCGGAATAGGTCCATGGAGAATAATGTATCGTTTAATACATAATTTGTACGCGCTTTGTGACCCCGGCCTGGTCTTGCTATGCCAAGACTTTTAACGGTATTAAATGACTGACATTAAAATATTATAATTTTCTTATCTAAAATAAAACAATTAAAAACATTTCGTAATTTATTTAGATGGCCACAATTTTAAGATTCATATTTAAAAGATTAGTTTTCGAATCATCATTCTTATAAACATTGTAGATATCCACCGACTCCCAAAACAACCCAAGGACGCCAGTAACGTTAACAAACTTAAAAATACACTCGAATGACATTTGTTCTCGTATTTTCAAACAATTTCTTCAGTTTTCCCAAAATTGTTTTTGTAAAATGAAACTTACAAATCATAAATGCTGGTAAATGCATAACTGGCTTGAGTGGTGAAAAGAAAAAAAACATGTTTTGATAATTTGGTCAAAACAACTTATTTACGTCTTAATTAAAGAGATACACACATTCGTATTTCTCTGTTACATTACGAACCGGGATTCTCCCTAACTACAATTCCCAAGAAAATGAGACATTCGGAATTTCCCAGAAATTGACAAAGTAATTGGTAATGGGGGCGGTCCTCTACTGGGAGAACGTTTATAGATTTACGGTCCACTAACCATTGTATTATTTCAGATTTCGATACATACATGTAAACATGTTTTTATAGCTTTACTTGATACCTTTTTTGATCAATAAAAATAATTTGAAACATTACTTGTACTTGTTATTGGTTTTAATATCTTTAATAAAAAACAATACTTCTAGATATACCTAAACTTAAAACCGTCAAACCAGTGTTTCTTTCAGAAATTTTCCCCCGAGGGGGCACTTTTGACGTTCGGGGGGGGGGGGGCAGTGCCAGTTTTTCAGTGGCCAGAGGCGTAGCTAAGGGGTGTCAGATGGGACATATGTCCCCGGGCGCCAGACTAGCGGGGGCATCTAATGGGCATAGTGTTAATGGAGGAAAATAATAGGTTTCAGAGCTTAGCGGGGGGGGGGGGGGAGGGGAGGTGTAAAAATGAATATTGTCCCCTGTCATCAAAGACTCACGTCAGTGACGTAGCAGTGTGGGGGGGGTGAACATTTGGTCTTCCCAGGTGTCATTTTTTCTTTAGATAGAGCGGCGGGATTTTACGGACATCTGCAGAGTTTCTATCGAGAAAGGTAGCGTAGCAAAAAAGTTAACCCACCTAGGGTGGCGCTAACACTAGGCACGCCGCTGGGCAGTATATATCAGCAACAAATTTGGCTGTCATGGCAAGTAATTTTTATCGGGAAGTAGGGCAGCAGAAAATGTGTGATTGTTTAACAATCAAAAGGTGCATTTTGGAGTATACATGATTCGAATGTTTTGATAAGACTTTCATTTGATCGGGGGAAATAATTTTTCAAGCGTCGGGGGAGGCATTATAGCGACCAGTGCCAGACACAAACTAAATTTCTGCTTCTTTTTCTGTCTATTAAGGGCCCACGATCAATTTATTGATCATTATGGCTCCTATGAATGTAGATGGGATTTGCAATGTTTCTGTGCCTGGTGTTGATGCAGATATTTCACTGGTAACAAGAGTTACCTAGTGAGGGTATCATGCACTGTATTCAATGTATCTTTAAGACATTGTGTGAAGGGGCATTTCAAACGTTCATATATTTACTGTTAGATGTCTCGTAGAAAAATGCGAAGAATACATCAACATACACCAACTATATCTGGACTACAAATCAGGTTATGATAGCATAGACAGGAAATACATGAACGATGCTGTGCTGGAACTTGGAGTCCTTAACAAACTTACCCGACTCATACATATGACGATGGATAACTACAAAAGCAGAATCAAAGTACAGAAGGAGTACTTGAGGGAGTTCCCAATCAATCTGGGCCTCAGACAAGGAAATCCGTGTATCATTTTCAACATCACTTTAGAAAAAAGCATTAGAAACATACGTGTAAGCACGTGAGAGGTGGTACAGAACAACCATAAGGAATTTTATAAAGCCAGCCACTGCAATACCTGGCCTACACAGACGATATAGTTCTACTTGGTAGAAACAGCATTGATGATATAATTAAAACTTTGAGGGAACTTGAAGATGTGACAGTCAAAGCTGGTCTTGATGTAAATAAAGCGAAGGCAATATTTATGATAATGTCAGGAAATATGCACTGATGACTTCATCAATATGAACATCTACGCCTTTGAGAGGGTAGCTACTTTCAAATATCTAGGGGTGACTATAAATAAGCAAGAGGAAATACAATCGGAGATGCAAGAAAGAATAACAGCATGCAACCGTTCTTATTTCAATTTACAAAAGCTACTGCAAAGCAAAAATCTCGCTAAGGGAACAAAGAAGGCAGTATACACCACTATCACAAGACCAGTAGTGAGACTTGGTTCCTACCAGAAAAGCAGAGAACCTGCTAAATATATGACCCGATGATAGACAATTTTGTTTTGGATAATCCGTACAAACCAAGAGCTATATCAATTGTACAAATACCCATCCATAGTCACAGCAATATAAAAAAGGCAGACTGCCCTAGGCAGGACAAATTGAAAGGATGCCGGATTCTGGAGCAACAAAAACGATCTACATGCAGAAACCTGGGGGCAGACGGCTCACCGGTCGACCAAGACTGAGATGGATTGACGATGTAGAGAAGGGCTTACAAAGGTTGGGGTTCGCACATGGAGTTGTAAAGCGATGGATCGATCCCAATGGAAGAATGGGGTGGAGCAGGCCAGGGCCCTAAATGGGATGAAGCGCCACTGATGTAAACATTTCAGATATTTGGGTGGGAAGCGCTAGAAATAACGATAATAACAGGACATCACTAACTCTTCCACCAGCACAATATTAAATAAATTCACTCCAATTGGGAGCCCTTAGGGTATGTTTTTTATCGAGAGATACTCCTTAGCTTAGACTCGCCCCTTAAAACGTTATAGGCCCCGGAAATTTTTTGATAAATTCAAAATGCATTATTTTTTTTTACATACCGTAGTGAAATTTAGTTTCGCACCATTAAACGCTTAACTGTAGAGCAACGGGAGAGATGCTAGTTAAGATTTTAGGTGTCATTTGAGGTGAGGTCTGCAACCCACATAGCTGCATGGGGCCTCGTATATTTTAGGGGCTTAAGGTTGGGCTGTAATTACATTAAATTATCCACTTTTACTGCTAGGTAGGGAAGGAAAAAAACGAAAAGTAGCACGGGTGCCATAAAAAATCAAGCGACGTCTCTGCTTGACTAAGTGTGTTATGCAAACATTTTTTTAAAAAATGAAAAGTAATGTATTTTTAAAGTTATTATTTTAAAATATGTTTGGGATCAACTCCATACAAATAATGAATTTACTAAAAAATATTTTTAAAATTAAGAAAAAAGAATTCCTTCCAAAAAGGTATCCATCACAAAAAAGAAATGCTAAAATAGTTTTACATTTTGAACGAAAAAGAAAAACCAAAAACATACGTTTATTTCGAAATATTTCCAAGTTTCACCAAAGTCAAAAAGAAAAAAAGCTTTTCTGTACAAAGGGCTAAAGACTATATCTTTATGGGTTTTCAAAATTGGTATTTATTTAAAAATCATATGTAACCGACATAATTGTTCAGAAGTCAAGAATTGTTTATAAAAGACTCATATATTTATTAATGTGTGATTTTTTTCCGTATAAAATTAATGTTTCAATTCTCAATCTCAATATTCAGTGGATTGAAATGTTAATTAAGAAATTTAGACTACTTTAATTTGATTCAGATCATTACAACTTGCCTCTTCGATATTATACTTGAATTTATTTTTTTTTACCAATTCCATATAATTTTTTTTTAACTACTAATAAAAATGGCATTTACAAGATAATCGAAATACTCGATTTTTTTTTAATTCGTTGTTTAAATATATATTATATTCTTTCTACTGGATTATCATCTTAAAATAATTTTTTTTTAAATAGTTTAAACAGCTGGGGAAGATTGTTTATTATTATTATTATATTAACAGAGAAAAGTCTTTGGGGATTTAATAAATAAAGACTATTTTTTAAATCATTTTACTCTGTTCCTGAAACTGTGTTTAAAAATTAGAAACACTCGATTTAATAATTATGATGAAATGTCCACTATTTGTATGTAACCGGTAAATTCCTAATTTTTTGTTTTAAAATTATTATTATTATTATTTTTAAATGTTCATTTTATCTATGTCAGCATACATCTATGGAATCTACTACATTAAAATGTTTGCTAAAAATGATTTTTTAAAGCATGATACTATTTTACAATATCATTTGAAAACAGATTGCACATGTTTATTTCTTAGCAAGAACTACCGGTATATTTAATTTAAAGACATTTATATCGATGAAAAGGTAGTTTAATACAGGGTTATTAAAAAGTCTTTCACCTTTTGCAGCTGCAAAATGTAATTAAATAAAAGATACCGATATCTGATAATCAGAAAAAGTAAGATTTAGCTTATGATCAGGAGCGGCCAATTTTCAAAACAATACCATATTTATAATCGATTTCTGCGAGCCTGTAACAAGATTAACCTGAACGCTATGGATCATCAATCTATATCGAACAAAGCGATATTTTATTTGTTCCAATAATTGTAATCGATTAAAGGCACACATTTCAATAACTTTAACATTTTTTATAAAAATTTAATTTAGAGTATTTTTTTTTTTTTTAATTATTTTTTCTTACACATTTTCCCCCGGGGGGGCACTTGACTTGCTCCGGGGGGTAGTGCCCCCCGGAGGTATGCCTGAAAGAAACACTGCGTCAAACATGTAGATGGTTAGATAGGTATGAATAAATATGTGTATACATTTTATTTATGGCTGGTAGGCATATATGCCGAAAGGTAAGTACGTATATATGTATCAGGTAAGTATGTAAGTAGGTAGATACATAGGTAAGTAGGAAGGTCATTTGACATGGACATATGTATATATGAATGCTGTTAAGTGAGTAGAACATTAATTAATTAGTTAAATAGAAATGCATTTGAGTATTAGGGTATGCTTAAAAAAAGTACGCAAGTAATTAATTGTGTAAGCTAGTATAGGCAAGGAGATGTTTAGTTAGTTACTACCTGGAAATGTTGGAACATGCCTAAAAGGATTGAGATTATTGGTGCTCTTCCTTACAAAATGACTCAATGCGACATGGGGATATTAGAACAGCAGCTGTAGAACACAAAGAGCAAGCGAGAGAAATCCGAATCTGTATTATTCTAATAAATATTTTACAACCACTGTTCTATTACATTTCGTTGTTGTTAAGGGAAAGCGTACACAATTTTTCATATTATTAATTATAAATTCAACTCATGTTTGTACATGCCCCTAAACCAACAAGGGAAAGAAATGTGGATCACTTTAAAAAATTTGAGTTGCGCGTTTAAAAAAAAAAATAAACAAAGTGTTTATCCTTGTAAACTTGGGCCAAGCCTTTATCATTGACCCTAAAAGAAAATAAAACCCTTTTTTTCGTGACAGTAAAAGCATCATATGGTCATTAAAATATAAAAATAATACATCCTCTTTCTTTCACTTGCATGGTGTTTTGCCAATTGTTTAAATGTATTACTTCATTAATTTTAAAATTTCTATAAACCAGTTACCAGTGTATAGCATATTTGAGCTTTGATATACTACATTACTCTTGTGTAAGATACAAATAAATATTATAGTACGTTTTTAATTTGCATACAATTTCTAACTTCATCTAAGGTACTAATTATCAACCCCATACATTATATCTATATGTTTGACATACATTTTAATTAAGAATCTTCAATTTAAGGGTCACAAAGGAGAACTTCTAATAAGGTGTTCAAATAATGTTTATATAACATAAAAATCCATCATTAAAATGTGACAATGCACTATATACTGCCTCCTCCACTGTTCCCTTTTCAATAAAATACTCTTTTGAACAACGATTTTAATTATTAATTTATGTAAGCATTCCTTTTTTTTGTTTCTTGTCGTAAATAAAGCCCCTCAGCAACCAATCGTTTGTTAGATTCGGAAATACAGGCTCAAGGAAGTTTACAACTGCTTCTGGAAGGCTATGTCTGTGCTTTTATCTAGCAGGATCAAGCTTATATTTGCACCTTGAATTGATTGGACGAAATGTATTAGTTAAATTATCCGAAGAACCGACATGTTGTACAAAAGATATTTTATTTCAGTCTTCATTTGAGCCAAATTTTGTGCATTATGTCGAATGCCGAAACAAAATAATTTGGTTGTGTGTCAATCTTCTTGTTGGTCAGTCTACCAATACCACCTATACCCTTGCCATCATCAAGTTTTCTACCCTTATTTTCTGCTACCATTTGTCTCAACATCACACTGCTTCTGCACTTGTCTAACAGGATCTCAGTGTCTTTACATTTACCAGGTTTTTTTTTTAGAAATGGCAATTACAACAACGTGGTGATGTGCATGGCATCTATGCGGCAAAGTGCTATCTACGGACATTGCGCAGTCAACAACTCCTCCATCCCAAGAACTGTCCAGCTTTGTAATTGTATGTTCTCATTCATGTCTCTGTCCCACTTCAACAGCAGCTGCCCCGATGTTCATGTTTCTGTTCGAATTCAACTGCATCTGCCTCCATGTTCACGTCTCTGTCACAATTCAACAGCAGCTACCTCCATGTTCATTTCTCTGTCCCAATTCAACTGAAGCTGCCACCACGTTCATGTCTCTGTGCTAATTCAACTGCATCTGCCTCCATGTTCATGTCTCTGTCCCACTTCAACTGCAGCTGCCTCAATGTTTATGTCACTGTCACAATTCAACAGCAGCTGCCTCCTTGTTCATGTCTCTGTCCCAATTCCACTGCAGCTGCCTCAATGTTTATGTCTCTGTCCCAATTCAACAGCAGCTGCCTTCCATATTCATGCCTCTGTACCAATTCAACAGCAGCTGCTTCCATGTTCATGCCTCTGTCCCACTTCAACAGCAGCTGCTTCCATGTTCATGTCTCTGTCCCAATTCAACAGCAGCTGCCTTCCATGTTCATGCCTCTGTCCCAATTCAACAGCAGCTGCTTCCATGTTCATGCCTCTGTCCCAATTCAACTGCAGCTGCTTCCATGTTTGTGTCCCTGTCCCAATTCAACAGCAGCTGCCTCCATGTTCATGTCTCTGTCCCAATTCAACAGCAGCTGCCTCCATGTTTTTTATGGCCAGTTTATAATTAATTTTGGTCATTGGATCCGGACTATTTAAATAAAGGAGAAGATCTTTAGCACTGTATTGCTCATTAGGTAATGGGGTCCGGACTATTCGAAATGAGTAGAAGGTCTTTAGCACTGTATGTCCTCTTTGCAAATTTATACAATTGATGATGATATTATGTGCATATCCACTTCGAAAACTTTCATTGAGTTCACATGACAAAGTGTAATGACAGAAATGATCACACTTCATGTTGATTAAAATGTTATCAATCGAATTTTGTCCATAAAGATCAATTTATGGTTTGCACTAGTGCTCTGTCAAGAAGAATTCTGCCTTTGAAGTTTAATTTTTTTGACATATGAGCAAGGGTTATCAGCCTCGATAACAGGTCGTTTATCTGTTTGAACAGTGTGAACAACTGATCGTGTAAATTTATTGCAACATAACTTTCGTTTTATTTGTCGGATAGCCTTTTTTTGTTACCGTGCTTTAAAAATAAAAAGCATAAATTAGAAATAAACGAATTCCTTGAATCAAATTATAGGTTTCAGATAAATTACACAGATAAAGTAATTCAAATGTTAGAACACACGTGTAAATAAATGTAAACCAAATATGTAGAGTTATCTCCCTCAATGAAATGTTGACTTGTTTCCTTGAGTTTATAATTAATATTTTTTTTTTTTTATTAAAAATATCACAATGTTATTCTTTTGGATTCGTGGTAACAAAGAGTAAATTATGATTGCTATAAAAAATTCAAGAGGGTGGGGTATACAAACGTGCACAAAGTTAAACTAAATTTACATAGTTTTTCTTTAATAACAAGTTCAGTTGGTGAACACATGCATAAACATTTTTAACTACGCACTTAACTAAAATTGACAAATTTCAAATAATTTTATAACAAATTTAGGAGGTCTTCTACCTTAACTCTACGGACAGAAGAAATGTGCCCGCCATATATGTTATATATATTACGCTTCTGCTGTCACTCTTGGACTGCTTCTATTTCTTGCGGCTACTTCATAACAAGCGTATTTGGTATTGAGAGTATATTGCAAA
The DNA here is from genome assembly GCA_964017045.1 of Omphiscola glabra. Taxonomy (NCBI): domain Eukaryota; kingdom Metazoa; phylum Mollusca; class Gastropoda; family Lymnaeidae; genus Omphiscola; species Omphiscola glabra. The sequence goes on along the minus strand of OZ024807.1, from coordinate 30,228,245 downwards.
TAATTATATATGTTGGAAAGAAAGTATGGTTCATTAATGAGTTTAAAATCGTGCAAAATGTAATTTCCGATAACTACGCTAAATGATGCATAAATATATTGTTTCAATACAACGCAACTGCGTTTAGTGAGTTATATTTTATTTGCCGAAAATGAAATCGTTTCAATTTAAGTATGGTGTAAAAATTTTCGGTTTAAAAATTGATGGGACATCAGAATATATTTTATAGTTCAGGGGCGTGAAATAAAAGGGTGCAGTGACATTTCATGGGGAACGACGTGTTGCAAAAATTGGGATTCTTAAATTTGCGCTATTTGAGTTCATGTTTTGTCAAGTAACTTAAGTAGATTGGAAATTCATGCATTGCTTTCGCCAATGTTTGGCGGGCTATATCTAGTGTACAATGATCATTTAAGCATAATGGCAAATAAAGGCTGCTATTATCGGAGTGAGACATAACTCACAGGTGATACTGTTAACTACTTTGTCTTTTTCTACTGAAAGTCAATGGCTTTTATATTCCCTCCAATAACATAAATTAGATACTACCATTTATTTTAATAAACTTGTAAAGGATGTAGATGTAATATCGTTGATGAGGAGAGATAAAAGAAATGATTTTTGTTGGTTGAATTTCATTGTGGAAATTCTTTGTTCTGACTTTTTTTGTTATCGTTGTACATGAATTTTTAAGTCAAGAATTATGTTATTAAAGTATGTATAAATAGTTTTATGATTGAGGCGAATTATTTCCCTGTTAACGTTTAAGGGACACTAAATACTATTTATTAGAACAGACCATTTCATTTTCTCCTCTATTATTTCTTATTTATTGCGTTGATTTGCAATTTTTGTGGGTGCCGCTTTAACTTCGTGAGTGAAATTTATAATGTGGGGAGTGGGGATATGTCGAGAAGGGTTGTTCACCAATAAATGTGGCGCACTGGATAATGTGTTTATTATGTTCTCTGTATTTTAAAATGATTTATTAGTTAATGAACGCTTTATTGCATTTTATTTGGTGGCGTATTTTAGGATAATTATTACTTATTGTCTTGTCTGTTTTAGGGCGTTTATGTTTATTCGTGAGCTCTCGTCGAATGAATTTTTTTAGAAAAAGGCCGTGTTTTATTCTCTCTGATAGCGAGATGCGCTATACATGTGTTGTTGAAATATACAGTATATATTAAAGTTGTATTATTTGTACACACAGTACTTGTGTTAATTCAGTGTTATCATTACGTATGAAAATCGTGTAAACGATCCTAATGAAGTAACTGATAAAATATACACACGATCTTGACAGACGCCCCTTGCCTAAATAGAGACAATGCTACACATCCTAGCGCGTTCACAAAACCTCAGTGTTAGATACTTTGTCCTGGCATCGTTTGTATAAAATGGCACGCATACATTTTTGGTGAAGTTGTTGAGTTTCCGCTCATGACTCGAATATGTAATCCACACTTCACAAGTTCATTTCCATATAGGATCGTAATGAATTTACATGACTGATTTATACTTAGGATTATGCATTACTTGAGTTAAGGAATATTCCACACCTGCTAATTCAGTTTCGTTACAATTGATGCTCTTTTACGATCCTGGTGTTCACATGTTTATCAGCTTTGACTCTGATAAACATATTGGACACAAAGTATCCGAAATGTTCAACTACTGAAAAATTATGACCCGCAAAAATATATTTGTAGGGGACTGTAATCCCTGTATCATGAAATTTTTTTTCTGTAGAGTAATGGTTAGTCCAAGCTGTTTACATTCTTTAGAGACGCGAATATCTATCATCTGAAGATCCTAATTATGTATGCAATGCTAAGGCAGATAGAGAACATGCATCTTTTTTACCTTGGCCTTTTCACACATGCTGATGATATTAAGCATCCTATGAGTGTACATTTCGTTTCCAGGCAAACCTAATGAGCATTTTGCAGAAAACGTAGACAATTCGTTTGCGAAAATACGCTGCCTTATTACACTACGCTGCTGATTGGGAATGTCTGATCGACCACACAATTTCAGAACGCTATGCTTATAATCTTGAAATGACCGTATTATTGCAAACTTTATTGATAAACAAAATATTTTCTGTAAGATGCTCAACAGGCCACTCTGGTTTACCAAATCGAATGCTTTTGTCAGATCTATGAATGTATTGCATTTAGGCATATGATGTTCTTGATATTTCTCCTGCAACTGGCATAAAGATAATATTTTTGTTTTTTTTAAATTTGGACCTATGGGTATATGTGGTTAGCAAGAATCTGTAATCGTTCAATGGCGACACGGACACAATTATTTCCAACTAAGCCAATGACATAATTCCTCGGTAATTATTACAATTTCTATGTGAATCTCATGTTCAAGTGACCTGCTTCTCAACGGAGAGGGAGAGAGAGAGTGGGAGAGAGAGAGAGGGAGAGATAGATAGGGAGAGAGAGAGGAGGTCATGAAAGGCCGGAAGAAGCATTGATTAACACAATTTCAGGCATTTGGGAAGGATATCATCAATCCCTATAGCCTTCCCATCAGCATTGGTAATTTATTGAGTCATTGTATACACAAATGCAAAAGTTGTAAAGAATTTAAATTTATTTGAAAAAGAGAGCAACCATTTAAATTTTATATGTATAATGTAATATTATTTTTAATAAAATTGTATATATATATATATATAGATGAATAAATTATATGTAGTTCTCAAGAATAATCCATAATGTGTAAAACATATTTTAAAGAAAGTTTTATTAAATATCTAATTTGTAATTATTTTGTTTTAAAATGTAGTCTTTCATTTATAGATTACTTGAAATTTGTGCCCCCATCTTCATAATTTTTACCAAGTTTTCATGATTACATACAAGATGTACACTTACAATACATTTGTTTTATTAATCGATGCTTTTCAGTACATTTCATTTTGTATAAAACAAACAAATTACATGTTGTAAGTAAACAAAAAAAGTCAAATAATAAAATTAAAAAAAATATGAAGATCAATGTATCTTTTCATTAAAAAAGTATAAAGCCTTTATAATGTTTAAACTAAGAGAAGCACATATCTGCTTTATAACATGCAGAGTACATTTAACTGTCTAAGTAAATTTTATCGTCTTTGTTCCTTTTGTCTAAGTTGGCATATGCAAAACCAAGTGTGAGATTGTAAAGGGCTTGTCTTTCACTCACAAGTTCTTTTAACATTGTGTCCCTGAGTTTTCTGAGATCCTGTATTTGATCCTCTTTCGCAGCATTATACATCTTCTGACATTGAAGTCTTTCTGTAAACAAAAAATATGTATACATCTGGGAGCCTCCTTAGCGTTGAAACAACAACGTTTGAATAAATTAAATTTGAAAGAAATTAAAATTTAAAATAAAATATTTGAATCAAGACCGTGTTCATCTTATTCAAAATGAAATAAATATGTTAAAAACAAACAGTTTGTTTACTATCTCAATTATTTATATATATAGTTGTATTATTGTTATGTTACAAGAAAATTTATATAATGTTTATTCAAGTACTGTTTAAATGACTGTTTATAGCAGCCGAATAGACTTAAATAAAAATAAATACATATGTTATTGTTTCGTAAATTTCATTGTTATTAAAATACTCGAGACGTTGCTAACTCAATCATTTACTATTTAGATTCAAATATTCACAATTTTCTAAATAATAATAAATATGTACATATACAATTTAACCGCGCCCCCCCCCCCACAAAAAAAATGTACATGAGTAGTTTATTTCTCACTCCACTGTCTTGAAAATAACCGTGTGTTCACATACCTTATCCGACTTATGTTGACGCAGAAATTGTACATGCTATTTACATTCATGTGTAGTTTTTATGTCACAATATTATGTGTTACTTTCCACGGGCAAATAAAAAATACGTATTATAACAACGGTCTCCAATGTGTGTTTATCCAGTCATAAGGATATCAGTGACAATAATGTGTTTATAAAGACATACATTGATTAGGAACATTTTAAATAACATTTCTGATATCAGATTAAATTTACCTGCCCTTTCTCTGGAAGCGTCATTACCCATTTCTTATTAGGATGGTCAATAAACTGTAAAATGTATTATACATTTATTATAAGTATAAATCATTTTAATTAATTTAATTTTTTTGTTAAATGATATGTGGTACTAAAGCATACAACATTTAATCAATAGTGTTTATAACTTTATTATTATTTTTTTATATTCCACGGGCCAATGAAAATATCGATATTTAATTATAATTTTAAAAAAAAAACATGTTAAAATTCAACAAGATATTTCAAAAGAGTTACGGAGTAATTTAATAGCTTAATGATGCAGTTGTTTTCTAATTAATATTACTTGTTTTGGTCATGTAGGTGTCCTTTTTCCATTTGATTAAGAAACAATATCATTATTTTTTTTTAAAAATAGTATTCCTTGATCATAAAGAAATGATATGAGTTCTTTTCTCCAAAACTAATCTGGTTATTTCAAATTCATTTTATCAAATAAAATGTTTTAATTTCTACACTGTGTTATTTTTTCACGTGACCTGTCTTGTAATGAACACGTTGTAAATAGAGGCCAACGAGTAAATATGATAATTTAGACACAACGACTAACATTAAATTCATTAGTTACCTTGCTTTCAGAATCAAAAGTTGTAGACTCCAATGGGGTTGAATCTTTAAACCACTGGCTGTTTTATTCAAATAACAATGTGGTATCGATATCGACCTCAGTTTTAAATATCAGTAATCGACTAGATTATATAGATGACGTTTTTTCCAGTAAATAATTATTTGCGAAATTGAGTCTTGTTTACGAAATATACATTTTGGAATTCCATTAAAAATAAGAACACCGGCCTACCCCATACCCCAGTTTCATGTTGATAACAAATATGTCATGCACTTTAAAGGACCCAGTCATAAATATGTAACTTATTTCATATGGGAAATATCCGTTTTTATTTTGATTGTTTTTCTTTTTACATGGGGCATAATATTGAATTTTACACGTATAACTGCTTTACCATAAAGTATAGCATTTCTTCCGCCTACTCCTCACATGTGGTGACTGCTTTTTGGTTTATAGTCTACATAACAAGGTATGGTTATGGCACTATATTTTATATGTTTATTATTTGAATATACATTAATAAAAAGCAACACAGGGATTGTAATTTCCCTTAATTGTGTCACTGAAACTTTTTGCACGCCCTAAAATATATTAAAATGAGTAAATCCAACCCATTTTACCATGCAATATACTACATTTTAAATGTTAAAAAAAAAATAAAGTCCAGCACACGTTAATACATATTAAATGATAATGGTTATTTAAGTCCATACCAAACTAAAATGTCTGGGATTATTGAGTTTGGAGATATTTATTTTAATATGTACGCTCCATGCCTCATAAATATACCATGCTCTTGAAATGAAAAACAAATGCAACTAAATATGGTGAAATAAATAATATATTTTTTTGGTTATAACAATCTGTTTTGGTTTATTATTCATAATAGTAATAAACAGATGCTATTAAATAATTATACTCTCCTTTTATATAATATCTTAACACTCACGTTCAATTAAGTACAAAGAATAATGCTATCATTATTATACCTAATTTATTTTTTATATATAATAACAATACTCACTTATTTTACATTATGTGTACTTGCACACACACACACACATATATATATATATATATATGTATATATATATAATATATGTAGTTTCTGCTTTATATACATATTTATATATGGCAAACAAACATCACAATTACATTGATTAGTCACAAAATTTCAAGAACGAACATTCCTATAAAAGTGTTTTAATTTTCATTTATTGTCATTCATTTTAGTACGATTTCACTGACAAGTCATGATATAAAAGTTCTGTTTTTAACTTGATAACAAAAAAGTCCGAAATATGGCTGTCTTTGAATTGAATGATCAATGCGATTCGTTTGTCATCAGGTGTAAGATATCAGTAATTATGACAGATGTTGTGAAATTTTGGGGGCGGGGGGGGGGGTTGATGTGTTTCTGATATTGTGTAGGATGGATGAGACGAATTATGGGTCATGGCATATATCTGGTTCTGGAAATCCTGGTGATCAAAGTTTTGGATATGAAAAGGTTAAATTTAATGAGATGTCACATTCTGCTCTTTTTTTATTACATGAATTCAGTAGATGAATACACTGTGTGAGAACTTGACACCTCTACTAAACACCCATTCAGGCATATGTCTGCTCTTAAGAAATAGATAGGATCCTTGATGTCAATTTCCCTGACTGTTGTCATAGGTCTATTGCAAACTTGATGCAACGTGAGATCAAATACCGCCGACGGTGCCTCAGCTATTAATTATATTAATGATTGGTTTTAAACACCACCGATTTACAGACTGTATGACTCACTTTATGTTCACATCATCTCAATATCAGAAACCTTATAAAGTTAAAATTAAGTATGGTTATTCCTTTTATACCAGAAGGGGGATAACAATACCGCATTTGGAAACCGATGCAATTATTTTTTTTTACGAAAGATTCATATCCGAAATGACAAATCAATTATTTAACAATGTATCTACGGTTGAATATTATCAACTTATGTAGACACTTCTATCTTTCAATGAAAGAGTCAACTTGAGGCATATCATAAAGTGGGCCATTTGGTTTCCGCGTAATGTATGCACAACATTTATTTTTTAGACTTGACAACTACTATTTTTTAAAACTTTATTTCCTTAAAAAAATTGACAAGATTATGCATCATTTTTTGCCTTATTCCTAAAACATTTCGATTATATTTTTTTTTTTCATTCGACAGTAGACTTTTGAAGGTACTGTACTAACACTGGAGAACCGATTATCTTTTTTATATCCATGAAGTTGATTAGTATTGCTAATAATATATTCCGAGTGAAATAGTACTACGACAGTTAGAAAACCGTGCTTATAACTTATATCAGCGCAAGAGTTGTTAGCCAAGTAATTGATATCTATATAAATATTGCATTAGGTCACTTAATTTAGATGATGAAAATTACCGAAATCAAAATTAATGACACGAATATATTAAAAGCATGTTAAAATGGTCATCTGTTGGTGAGGTACAAATAGCTGCAAATAATCGCATAAGATACAATATTTATATTCACACTAATAGTGTCTTTTTGTGAAGGGCCTGTCATTTAGAGTGAGAGCTTCATTGGAAACTGTTGTTATTTCGACGTTTATAAAATACTGGGTTTAACTATATGCAGGTTATAAAACGTATATGCCCGGTGATTGACAGGGCAGACACAATGCCAAATTAATTTTAGATGTGCTGTTGTGAGTGACAATCAACAAATCACGGGAATTGATTAGAGATCGCACGTCCTTTACAATGGCCAGTTGTGTGTGTGTGATTCTTACATGTTAATTCTACTACTTCTGATCACATGTTAGTTCTCCTACATCTTGTTAAATGTTAGTTCTACCATATTTTGTCACACGTTAGTTCTACTGCATCTGCTCACATTTTTATTTCTCCTACACCTGGTCACGTGATATTTCTACTAAATTTTAGAATGAAATACTCAGCATTGAATTGAGAATGTCAAGAAACTCATTTTAAAATTCGGGCAGAACCACACACCAAACATGATCTCCATTCTTTGAAACTTAAAATTTAGAATCGCAATTTTTACACAAGATATTCTACACAATATTCAATAAAATTACAAAATTGTTGAACACCAGTCTCAATATTTTCTGTAGACGTTCTTTCCAAATTTTGGGCCCACACTTTCATAACTAATAAGTATAAAATTAGTATGGTGTACTTTTAGTGCATTTTAGAAAAAAAACAAGCCTGTTCTTTAAAAAAAAGAGAAGAAAAAAAAAGGAAATTGCAGACATTATTTAAAAATGTATATTGTACATTTAAGGCTTTATTAACATTTTCTTATCTTCATTTGTTGGTGTATTGTCATCGTAGCTGGGTACAATAGTAAATTAGAATGTACAGTCACTCCACCGACACATCATCCTTGTAGGGACTAGAATACAGCAACGGAGCTAAGACTTTTACATTGTTTCATATATCAATCCCTAGTGGACGTTCTCTTAGACGACATATCTTTCACAACAAGAGATTAAACATACAACTCAATGTCTGATAGTTGCTATTTTTTTTGTAATTATCTTAATATTCACGCAATTGGTAAACGTAATCTTAACATTATCATCATTAAGTCTGAAGACGTTTACCAACACATTGATTGTATATCCCTGTTTTCAATTCCCCGAATTACCAGAGTTTTCAGGGAGTAGATCGTCTTTAATAACGTAGAAGGTGTATGGGCTACCTCTGACCAGGAAACGTACCCCTTCGAGAAATGTATCAATCATTGTTTCCCACACTATACTCTGCTCTCACCTGTGGCTCAGAGCAGCTGTAACATGCATAGAAGTCACACCCAGGACAACAGTTTCAACTAGCCCACAAAATTATGTTAAAGGGTATCCGAAGAGCATCAAACATTCGCTAAAAAGGGCTTGTCCCCAATTGAATGACTGGATGCGGAAAAAGGTGCAGAGAAACACTAATCGGTCAACAGACAAAAGGCGGAGACATCTAAGTGATGTGAACCACTCATAACATGTTCAGACACGTTTAATGCCATGGTCATTCATTGCACCGAACCTATCCCAAGCCGTTTGAAATTGTCTTGCTGCTGGATCAAGCGGGTATGTTGCGAGAAAATGAGGCTGACCACTCGCGCACTTCTTCCATTCTTAACCATCACTAATGTCATCGCAGTTTTTAATCAAAAGTTCTGTAGCGACGGGCAAGTGGTGTAGCGACGGGCAAGTGGATTAGCGACGGGCAAGTAGAGTAGCGACGGGCAAGTGGAGTTGCGACGGGCAAGTGGAGTAGCGACGGGCGTGGGTAAAAACTGAACATAAGCGTTCCAGGTCGTAGATTCGTTCTTCGCTGAAAAGGAGCAGCAATGGTGTCCGGAAGACTCCTGAGCAACTGAGACGTCCTTTTTAAACACATACTGCTAACCTCAATGGCATGAGGAAGGGGCGAAAAAAAGTGCCCTTGACATTGTCTGTTCCACTCTTCCCTAACCGGCCTAGCCGAATTGAAGGGGGCCCTATCTAAACTGTAAATATATGAAAGGAAGAGGAGTCTTTAAAAAACATGGGAGCTTACTCGCCACAATTCAAACTAACAGACTTTAGGAAAGTTCAGTTGTGCGCAGAACAGAGTAATGTGGATAGAACATATTGCTAGAGATGCGAGAATAAACTAAGAACTTACTGTAGAATTATTTGGTGTTGGATGAGTCTACTAAACTTTTTTATGTCACAACGTCTCGTGTTTATTTGTGATGTAAATTTGGACTTTTAGATGGTGGTAGAGTTGATTTCCGTTTGCAGCATGCATACAACAACAACGAGTAGTGCAAACACTTTTGCTCACTATCTAATGTAGTGGAATCATCTTCAATGTTATAATGGTGATGGAATAAAATCATGGCTTGAGTGATGTGAGGTCTGGTGGGGCTGGTAAGGACTCAGCAGATTTGTAAGTTCAGGCACTCTGTTCATTCATTGCATCATACATCAGCAAGCACTATGTGATGAAGACTTAGATGTTTATTTGTACTGAAACTAGTCATTGCCACTATGAACTTCGTTCGGAGACAAGCACTCAATCACCACCAGTTCCAAGCTTTTCTTTAAGAAATTGATTCTGATTTATGTGCCTTTTTTATCACACAACATTGAGGTGGCTCAGGTGCGTCAAAATCCTGTTCAATTTTAGAAGCTCCGAAACGAAAGGTATATTTTTTTTTCACTGGAAAAAAAGGAGTTTACCCACAGCAGTCAGATCATACCTGGCATTCACATCCTACCTGGTTGTCAAATATGTCATTTTTGGTCGACTTAATGAATGATCTGAACTTGAAACTTCATGGAAATAATAATTTTAATTGTTATCGGAGAAAAATGTCATTGTTTGAAGCACATCCGGAAGGAGATAACGTTTATTAATTTCACCGTGTCAATGAGTTTTGAGCTACAGTTGATGGATGTCCACATCGATTTTACAACAAAAAAAAATATTAGTAGTTTGAAGAATCATTTTTTGAAGAGATTTTCTGATCTTGGCAGAATTGATAATCAAATTTTCTGTTTCAGAATCCATTTTATTATAAACTTAATGCTGTACCATTTGACCTACAGTTAAAGTTCATTGATTTGCAAACAAATGACTTGTTGAGAGAAAAGCACCAAGAAGGAAAGCTTGTTTTATTTTACAACTAATATTATGATGTTAAGTTTTCGAAACTCAAGAAATTTGCCGCTAATATGGTATCAGCGGTTGGAACAACTTTTGTCTATAATCAAATATTTAAACAAATTAAGTACATCGAACAAAATTAACTGATGAAACTTTGAAATCAATTTTCTTGATTGGATGCATCAATTCAACCAAAAATTGATGCTATCTTTAAAGCCAAACGTCAGTCTCACAATTCTCAATAACCCCCCCTCCCCTTTTTTTCTGCCTAGTTTGTGATACGTGCGCTCTAGGGCTGATGTAACTATCTTTTACAAACTTTGGATTCGTTGATAGCTTTTTATTAATTACTTATGTTGTTGTCTCTTTTTTTTTTTTTTGGGGGGGGGGGGTATAATGCACGCCCTCACACATGAATTACATGGAATACTAACTTAGTTGATCTTTTCCCCTAAAACTTTCGTTCTGGCTTGAAAGTAGATATGCAAAATGATTATGCGACCCACGCTCGTCACTTTGTTCGCTTTCCAGCATGCGTCGAAAAAAAAGTTTGGTGACTCTTGGCAACACGATGAAAGAAGAATACGGGTGTAAAGTTGTTGTTTTTTAAATGGTCAATGTATAGTCCTAAAATTTGTTACACTTTTTGTCTATATATTGACTACACGTGTATACTCATTTCCTATGCTTCTGGAACAGTAGAAACTGTAATGTTACTTTGAGAGAAAACTTTGGGAGATAAAACAAATTATTAGTTATGAATACAAATTAACATATTAGTCGCTTGAGAAAATAACATGTCTTTCACACTTTATTCTATTCATAAATCTTATTTGCCTTAAATAGTAAAGCAAATCATAAACTGCGTTATGCAAACACACACACACACACACACATATATATATATATATATATATATATAACAGCTTAAAATAACAATTATTCTAATTTTAGTATGTTATTTAATATTTGTTTTTTTTTAATTATTAATCATTTTAAAAAAGGATCTATATAAATTAATTATTTTTTATTGATATGTGTATACATACAAATGTTTTAATATATATTTTTTAAAATACAATTTACTTAATATGTTGTTTTTTATTTACTTTTATTTATATACAGGGACGATGAACGCCTTCAATTATATAAGGACTCGGTGGTCAGGCAAGTGTCAATGTTAAACAAAATTATTTTAAGCACACTGTTTACATTATCGATATTTTGAAAAAATTAAATCATCTATTATTTTAGCTGTAATAATAAACCATCACTATTTAAAGGTACCAACAATCTCCATACACAATGTATAAAGATATTGATTTCGCAAATAGCAAATCGTACATTTGAACAAAATATATATATTATTTATATTTGATATTATTGTGTTATTTCTAATTGATATATTCTAAACGATACCTACAATGTTTACACCTACAAAAATATAAATATACCCCACTTTCAATCTTTATACTCTCTCTAAGCAATGTTCCTCTTTCTAAAAAGTATTTAGTTTTAAACCAATGATATATCGTTTTTAATAGCATCCTTAAAATGGCACCTGTATTTTTGGGGAATTAATTTACACATGTCATACATATATAGTTTCCTATATGTCGAGTAAAAGAGATCGCCAGGGTCAGTTAAATATTATGTCATGGCTTGAATCGAACTTTATAATAATAATTTGTTCTGTATTGTAAACTAGTCTTAAATAATTTTTTTTTATATCCGAACTTGATTGGTATACCTTCAATTTTGTAATGAACTAGTCAAACTTTCTATGCGTAATTACTGATAACATTAAATATTTTAATGCAATGCGCTCTATAATCCATGAATAGGTGTATTATTAAATTACATGTCTAAAGTTAAGGATTATATCATATATGTTTCATTCAAATGTTACAAAAACACATATTCTTTAAATAACGTTTTAACTTGCACAATTTAAAAAAATTAAATTAACTTGACTAAGTTGCTCACATAGATCTACTTCGGTACAAAAAGTATGTAAAAACAGGAAATAGAAAATGGAATAGAGACATAAATATAAAAGTATTAAAAATATTACTTTTTCGCTAATTCTAAATGAAAATATACATATACTATAAATAACGACTATTGCTCTTAAAGTTTCTTAATAGAAGTGCACTCCCAAACACTTTTTTTATGTATAAACTCTAAATTTGAAAATCTTTAAAATTACAGCGTGTTTTGTAAAGAAATATTGCACACACTTTCCATTACCCATTTTCGTGTCAGTAAGACAATTGCAATTGTGGTTGCTATTCTATTAGTTGTTTTCAATTTTACAATGACCTGTCTCTCCTTTTCCTTCCACTCAGAACTAACCGATGTTGTTTTTTCTTAATACTTGAACTCCCAGCTGCTTTAGAGATTTTTCCCAATTGTATATCCATCTAAACCTAGGTCTGCCTTAGCGTCCATTTCTCTGGGATTTTAGTTGTGCACCCTCATAACTTTAATTTCTCGCTGGTTCGTATTTTCCATCTATATTCAACCATTATTTTCCAATATGGTTTCCCGAAATATTTTGGTAATGTCCTTAATTAAATATAGCTATGAAAGATATGCACAATTAAACATGTAAATGCATTTCTACATATTCTAACAGGAAATAGGGGCAAAGAAACTATTGATAAAGAAGCTGTCATTGAGGAAAATAGACACAAAGACGCAGTAATTACCAATTTAACAAAAGAAGTTGAACAAATTATGTCCGTGTTTGAACAAGAACGGAATGACATGCTTAATTTGTCCTTACAGGGCAATAAGCCAAAAATGTGGTACTAACAAGTGATACTGTTATTTGTATAATTTTTATTTTTTATATAGGAAAAATATATGGCAATTATTTAAGAATATATAAAATAGTAATTGCTTAAGCTTATTTTCAATTGTATTTTAAAGACTAAATAATTCAATATGATTTTCATATTATAAAAAAAAAATTGATAATGTAAGAAAATATAAATAAATAATTTTAGATATTGAAATTTCAAAAACATTTTTAAAAGTGTGATAAGCGAAAGACTGCCAAATGACAAGGGAAAAACTAAACAAAATGTTCAATCGATTTCTTTTAAAAGCAATTATTGTTTTGCACATTGTGTACCTACTGAATAATGCCTTTTTATTTAAGGTTCAACGTTGTTTTATCGACATCATTAAGTTTCACCTTTGCCTAAAAGTTCATTTTTAAACTTATTATGATGAAAAAATCAAAATATATTATGCAAAATAAATCACGAATGTTTTTTAATTGTTTTATTTCAGGAACAGAACATATATGATGCGTTAAAAATGTAACGAAATCTGAGCATTCCCATAAAAGATGTTTGAGGATTAAAGTTCATAGTTAAACACTTTTGTCGGTTGCCGCCAATATATATATATATATATATATATATATATATATATATATTTATATATATACATAGACATGTATACAAATGAAATTTTACATTAGTGGATGTAATAATAATAAAATAATAATATTTAAAAAAAATAGGTTTAAATATATTTTAACATACACTTTATAATTATTTTTTTTATATTATATCTTTATCACTGTAGCTCTTAAATCCGAATATTAATTAACAAAAAAACATTAAATACTATAAAATATTTTTAATAATTTTTATTTCCCCATTTAGTTTAACCTTCCATGTCCATATACTGTTAAATGATTTTTCTATTCTTCTATAAGACATTTGTTTCAATATTTTTTTTTCATTTTTTAAAAAAGGAAAATTTTAGAACCTATTATATAATAATGCATTTTTAAAATTTAGATACAAAACTAACGTACTAATCTAATGTATTTGAAATATAATGTACTTTTGAAATATAGTTAAAAAAAAAAAAATTAAAAAATATTTCCAAAATTTTATTGAAGAAATAAATTCGTTATTTTGTTTTTCTTATTTGTCGATCACTTATGTTATCATTTAGCATATCGACATATACAATAAAGAAATACATCAATGCACATACTCTCACATATAAAAATGTAGTATAATATTATAACTATGTATTAAAAAAACATATATATATATATATACATATACATATATGTATTTAGGTCAATTGTTTAAAAAAGAAAATAATCTCAGAAAGCTTGACTGAAAATGAATTTTGAATCGTTGAATGGGAGTACAACAAACATTGATGTATAACTTTTATGTAGTTTGGAGTTATTAAAGGAAATTTGAATACACCTGACTGGAGTTTCACAGATATTTTTTGTAATTATTGAAATATATATTTTTGCGTATAAAAGCAGTACAGAAAATCCTTCACCATGAATGCGTTCTACGTCTTTCTATTGTGCATTGCTTCGTAAGAAACGTGTTTTTGGTCGTGAAAAGGAAGGTATTTTTGGCAGATGTTGTTGAAAGTGGGTCACTTGCAAGGAGAAAAGTATTCCTTTAAACACATGGATACGTATTACTTTAAATTTAGTTTTTAAAATATTGAAGATTATTACCTCCAATGATCTCTATCATCATAGATTCCAGGAATTGTTTACATAAGAACATACGTAGTACCACGACTTTCTAAACAACTTTCACTTTGCTCTTTTAAGCCAAGCTTTTATGACGAAGTTTGTTGTTCAAACTCAGGGATGAAGTTTATTAGAAGGACACGAATCAATTTAGAATTAAAAATTATAATTTTTAAAATAAAATTGACCCAACCTTTAAAGGGATTTAGTTTCATATTTCAAAGCGAATCAAAGCTTTTCTTCGACATGTACACTAATGTATAGGCGTTGCAATGCCGTCAAACTTCATTAAATAAACACACACAATTTTGTAGTTGTATAAAATGTACAAAGACTGCGCTGAGCTTAACTTTTTGAAAGGGTTCCGGTGGGTAGAGAGTAAGAATTTATATACAGGCAGAAACCTAGGGGCAGACGACTCCCCGTTCGACCTGAATTGAGATGGATCGACGAAGTAGAGAATGACTTACACGATTTTGGTTTTCGCGGAGACGGAAAGCCATGGATCGATCCGAATAAAAGGATGTCGTGGAGCAAGCCAGAGCCTACATGTGCTGGAATTCACCTGATGATAATGAAATAATTTCAGTTAATAAAGCAATATAGGTTCATATTTAAAAGTGTTCACGCATATTTAACCATTTAAATGGTTCAGCATTCACTAAAACAAAAACAAACAAAAACATTATTTAAACAAATATATATTTTTTAGA
The DNA here is from genome assembly GCA_964017045.1 of Omphiscola glabra. Classification (NCBI taxonomy): domain Eukaryota; kingdom Metazoa; phylum Mollusca; class Gastropoda; family Lymnaeidae; genus Omphiscola; species Omphiscola glabra. The sequence goes on along the minus strand of OZ024807.1, from coordinate 30,212,660 downwards.
ACGCATTATTTGAACAGATTTATTTCTAATCCTTAATTCCATTTTAAAAAGATTCTTTATAGCATCTTGTATACGAGCAACGTATTAAACATGTAGGTGAAGTTAAAAAAAAACCGGGGCAAAGATTAGGTTATTTCTTCAATTTTTTTTTTTTTTTGCAATCTAATCAGTGGGAACATTAGCTACGACTTACACTTTAATGAGACACATGTCTTTGTCATACTCCAAGTAAGAGTTAAAACAGTTTTAGGAAAATATGTTGTTGTTTTTTTTTAAATTTAATTTAATAGTATTTTGTTTTTGGATTTTTATCAATAAGATAGTCGGAAATTGAATTCGGTTTCAGTTTTATTCTTACCATCACTTGAATCGCACATAATGCCAAGTATCTGACTTCAGGACTTAAATAATTTTTAAAAAAAAATAATTATAATTAGTAAAAATTATGTCATGTGTGTGTTTCTTGTGAGTTGTACATTTTGTTAATGTTTATTGTTCTGACAGATGTATCACGTCTGTAGAAGCAGTGACGTATTGTACACACCGATGATTTATTTGTATGCCGTAGTGGCGCATGAGTGATACAAATCATCAGTCAAATGGGAGTCATTCACGCATAATAACTAGGCACTTCTATACTAAATGCTCTTTTTACAGCTAAATAGCTAACGTAGAATAGTAATATACGTTTCTTAGTCTACAAAATCCATACATGTATGTACTGATAATGTAACTTTTCTTATACATAGGAAATGTCTGTGTTCCATGTAGTCATTCTTAAACGTGATCGGTTTGAATTCAACTATATTTACGATATTTATTTTTAAAATAAATGTTAAATGTCGATGAACAGATGCTAATCATTTGGGTTATACTGTGATAGCAGGACACGTTCCTTGATACAGAAGTCATGCAAACATTCATACAAAAATGAAACACTAAACTTATGTGGATGACGTGCTTCAAGATCACCAGACACAAGATTGCCATTTAAACAAATGCACGATGATTATTCCATAAGAAGAATGTAAAAAAAAAAAAACGTTCATAATTGCCTTAAATTATCCCTAGCATGTATGGGCATCAACATTATTAAAGAGGAAACCAATTTTTTTTTTTTTTTTGTAATTTACATGTTGAAGCTTTGAGAGTAAATTTACCGCTAATGTCCAATTATAGCCCTCATAAATTTCTCAAATAAAATCAATACCAAAAAAACCTCTGGCTAATACATGCTGGTTAGTAGATGTATATTGCTTAGTAAACTTAGTAAACAAACATTTAACATTATTTCATTTAAAATTCGTCTAAGAAACATTATATAAAAATACATAATTAAATCATTGTGTGTTTAAAATATGGTTTGACTTTTAAGACAAAGAGTGATAACACAATATTTTTTTTTTTAAATATCTATTCCAGAATTATTTCCCTTTACTAACTAAAATGCGATCTAGATGTTTTAAAAATATCAGATCTGATTGATGTTGTTTTATTAGCATGTTTGATATTTTCTCTTCTTCTACACAATAAATCGTTTTACTAAGTCACAAGACCACCTAAATAATAACAGTGCATGTAAAATATTTAACCTTTGCATCGCTTATTCCCTACAAACTGTCCCCAAAATACCACAATCATTGTCTACGTTCATCAGGCTGACTACTATTGAAACCTACTACTTTAACATTATTGAAAAAAAAGTTTAATTTTACTTGTAAAAAAAATGCTTAGCTTCGTGCAAAAATAAATGAGGGACATAAGAAGTAAATAAAAGATAAGTACCATGTAATTCAATTGTACATTTTCTACTTCGTTTGTTTTCGTCTTTAAAAAAAAAATCCCACAATTTTTATAATGTTTAATCTTATTTATTGTATGTTATTTTTTTTTTTCTTTTATCTTATCAGTTTTTTTAAACAAATATAACTTTCCCTGAATTTTTTTCCCCCTTTTCGACACATTTTTGCATTAATATTTAGTTTTCTCAAATTATAAAAGTGTTGGACTGCGATAAAGTCTTAAAATATATTAAATAGAAAAGAAAATCTGTGTCGATATAACAATATATATTGAGCTTTAAATGAAAAAAAAAATCATATTTCATTAACTTTTACTGTTGTCAAGATTGGTGAATAGAATGTTTCTGAGAGATTATTTTCTTGTCGCAAGTCTACGAAGCAAACATGTTTATTTTTTAAAATCAATATTATTATTTTGTTAAGATGCTTAGTAAAATGATAATCGAAAAACTGTACAGCTAAGATTTGAAAACTAACATTGAAAATCACAAACAAAATATTATTCAGTTACTTTTATGAACTAGGTTAATGGATAGTTAATTAAAATGTTTTATTGAGAGTATCTAACTTAAACGTTTAGAAAATCTATTAATATTGTTTGCTCAAATCTAAGCACAAGAAAAAACGCCGCAGCATCGTTGAAATAATATTAGCATTTTTTTTAGAAAAGCACTATAAAATATATGTTACAGGGGCCGTCCATAAAGTACGTCACGCTCTTTTGGGGGGGGGGGTTGTCTGAAAGTGTGACGGGGGAGGGGGGTCAAGCAATTTGTGACGTCACACATACTTTTTTAACATTTATTTTTAATTTATTTTTTTTTAAATTTTATTATAGCTTTAAAAATAATTTTCAAAAATTGTGTGAAATATTTGAATTGGTTTTATGTCAAAATAGCATGCATTGTGTATCTTCTGAATGTGTTGTTGACGATTTCTCTCGCTGGGAGCGCTAGTAAGCTGTTGCGAAGCCTTGTTTTATGTATAGCGTTGCTTTTGTCATGCAGGAATATTATTATTTCTATGTTGTCCGCTGCATAATTACGTCACTGTGCGAGAGATTATCATAAATGTCCTTCATTGCTTGTGGAACAAAATCTCAAATTTGATGACATTATACCGAGATCAACCAGGAGTTTTCAAAGTAAAACCATATGATCTTTATTCTCCCTCTTTGCAGTCCAGCTTACTTACTTGATCGAATTTGCATAGTATGTCTCTTGTACTTTGCCTCATAAACAATGTTAAAGAAATATTCAGAAATCTTAGGCTCTGGGGAATAAGCCAACCCAAACTGTTCCAGAATCAACTCAAATAAAACACATCCGTCCTTTGAGAATCGCTGCTAGAAGGCTAAGAGAACTCATGGCAGTTATTGCCAGAAGAGCACATGCCATTTCAGAGGATGTTGAGTGGTTAGATGAGGATGAAGTTGATTTGTCTGCAATTATCCTTCCAAGAAACGATGATGGTTAAAGATTGATGTCAGTTTTAACTATGGATGAACACTTCACTTCACCATGGATGGATGATGTCCATTAAATATTTTTGAATTAAACATAATCCACAGGTCCATAATAAGCAGATTCAAATAGCACAAGAGTTTGTCACATGATTTATCAACCTAGTCTTTTTTTAGTCAAATTGTTTTGTTTTTTTTCATTTTTATTTTTTAATCACTGGGTGAGTTCAAGTATCCCTAATCTACTTTTGTTTCCTGTGTAAAAAGATTGCATAGGCGGAAGAGTATCTTAAACTTGACCTCACCTATTGTAAATAAAAAAATAGCAGATAAATAATGTGTATTATATAATTGTCTAGTCTAATTTTTGTTTTCAAATTCAATCTAGATTGAGTTACTGCTTCAAAGTATAACTGTGAAAACTGTTGACAATTAACAATTTGACAAGTAAAATTTATTTTAATAATGGGAACGTTCTTTTAAGTGGATTTTTGTTTTATTAAGTTTAATAGTGACGTAAGTGAAGCGTGTTTTAGATTAAATTTTAATTAGGTGGTAATTTTAAAAAATATGTGTTCGAAAGTGTGACAAACTTTAGGGCGGGGGGAAGTGGGGTTCCGAGAATTGTGACAGTTTGTGACAAGGGATGGGAGCGGGTAAAAATGGTCAGAAATAGCGTGACGTACTTTATGGAAGGCCCCACATGAACTCAAGAATACAGGCTATATGTAAAATAAACCATTACATCTCGTTGTTATCTAAAAATCCATATAGTCGCAAAGCACTGTTTTCTTGCAGTAAAGTAGTTCGTATTTCAAACAAATCTAGGATATTCTCATCTCCTCACGAAACAATTAGTTTATAACAAGAACTGCAGAAATGAAGATTATTTTTTTTCTATATATCTAAAACCTTTTTTTTTATATATATATATATATTAAACGCAGATATTTTAATGCAATTATTTTCAAATCCTACCCCGTAAAAAAATATAAAAAATGCAGATTAGGTAAGGTAAATAATGTTTACGAAACAAGTTGTCATCGGTAATTTTTAATGAGAATAAAGTAAGTAAAGATACATATATATATATATAGAGAGAGAGATAGATATAGGTATACATATTATGTATAGTTTAAATTTCTAATGACACTGACATACAAATTAATTAGGATACAAATTCTAATTCATTATATTTTTAACGTAGTTACATTTGAAAATGTCAAAGTATTAACTTTTGATTGAATCGTTTAATACCATTGCACCCGATACCATTATAAAAGTGTGTTTTTTTCAAACGATTACCTTTCCAAGCCATTAACTCATAAATTAAAAAAGAGAAATGTACATATTCTTAGTTAAATCTATATTTACATGGCCTTGGGAAAACGTTGTCTCACTCTTTATATCATATTGATAAACACACACAAAGATAGTGTTAAATTTATGTCTCTTTCTTGATAACACAACCGATAAAATGCCTACTATTAATATATATCTATCTATCTATTTATCTATACATCTATCTATTTATTTATCTATCTATCTATCTATCTATCTATCTATCTATCTATCTATCTATCTATCTATCTATCTATCTATCTATCTATCTATCTATCTATCTATCTATCTATCTATCTATCTATCTATCTATCTATCTATCTATCTATCTATCTATCTATCTATCTATATATCTATCTATCTATCTATCTATCTATCTATCTATCTATCTATCTATCTATCTATCTATCTATCTATCTATCTATCTATCTATCTATCTATCTATCTATCTATCTATCTATCTATCTATATATCTATATATCTATTTATCTATCTATATATCTATCTATCTATCTATCTATCTATTTATCTATCTATCTATCTATCTATCTATCTATCTATCTATTTATCTATCCATCTATTTTTAGTGTGTGGGTAGCTAAAAACAGTCTCCCTTTGACCTCGGCTACAGTTGACGAATCCATGATACGTGCTTGATGACTCGAAAGAAAGTTATAATTCAAAAGAAACGTGGTAGACCCTCAAGAGAAATTGTACCACATATTCAAGCAAGAAATCTTAGAGTTCCCACAGCTGAAATTAGACTTTTTTCCTATTCCTACTGACTATGTAGGCCACTTTCCTCTATCAGCTACTGATAAATGTCATCGCACAAATATGCCTGGCTGTACAGGTTATGCCAGAGTAAAATGTGAGAAATGTAATGTGATTCATGTCTTACACAAAAATCCAACTGTTTCAAAAATTTCGATCATCAAATTATATTGTTTATCAGAAATAGTTTGTAGGATCTTCATTAAATGTTTTTAAAATATTTAAACGTGTTTTTATTTCTTTTCAAAATATTTCCATTTAAAATTTGATATTAGTACACATGTTAATATTACAGCTTTTTTTTTTTTTTTTTTTTTTTTTTTTTTTTTTTTTTTTTTTTTTTGTAATTTAGCAACACACACATGTAAACACAGTTTAACATACCTTGTTCTACTATTTCATAGCCATTTGTAAACAGTTACAAAAGCATTTTTTTTTTTTAAAATAATAAAAAATAACTTTAGAGCCTTAACTAATATCCTATGTGTGTTTAATTTTTTATTTTCATTTGTTAGTATAGTGCACCGTAATGTGAAGGGTCATAATTTGTATTCCAACAGTGTGGGTCGGTTCAAACAAAACGTACAGAAAGCCTTCTTTAATGAGCAAAACCCATTCGTATGTCCATCTTCTCGTGCCCGCTTATCTTCACGTTGGCTAGGCTATCCTGTCCTTATCTCATCATTCGACCTCTCTCATATTTTTTAATCATGTATAACATGACGAAGAGCTAAATTGCCTCTCGCCCTGACATTTATTTTGCAGTTTCGCGCTTTTTGTTTTACTATCTATGTCATTAACCACCATGATCAACTGTACAGCCTCAGCCTGAAGTTTATGTTACGTTACCACTAGCCCAGGCAATTCAAGTGGGGTGAGGGGGCAGTGGTGATTGTAAAAGTGGTAATGATGGTGGTGATGGTGGTAGTGGTGTTGATGGTGGTGAAGGTGTGGGGTGGCGGTGGTGATAATGGTGGTGGCGGTAGTGATGGTGGTGGTGATGATATATGTGGTAGAGTTGGTTGTAGTGGTGGTGATGGTATCGGTGATGGTGTTGGTGGTAATAGTGGTTGTTTTGATGATGGTGTTGTTGGTGGAGGTGGTGGTGATGGTGTTGATTGTGGTTGTGTTGGAGACGGTGGTGAGGTGATTGTGGCGGTGTGGTGTTGGTGGCGGTGATGGTAAGGTGGTAATGGTGGTGGTGGTTGAGGGGGGATTCACGGCATTTTTTAAACGTTATTTCACTCGTTTATTGTCGGCCCAATGTAGCGTATTTCGGGAGGAGGGCGAGGGAGTTGGGCGTGTACATTTGGAGTTGGGGTGGATGTGGACGGAGAATCGGAACATTTAAGTTCACAACTTTATCTTTGCGACTCCGTCATATCAACATGAGTGCCAGTTTTTAAGCAGTGATGGTTAGCTGTTATGTGTGTCACGTTACTAGCAAGATAACTACATATCGTGTATATTTAGAGCAATATTTGTGTATGGCAGTGAGCCAGATTTGTGTATGGCAGTGAGCAGTATTTGTTCAAATTTCCAGCCTAAACCCCTGCCCCTCCAGCCTACAACCCTGCCCCTCCAGCCTACACCCTTGCCCCTCTAGCCTACACACCTGCCCCTCCAGCCTACACACCTGCCCCTCCAGCCTACACACCTGCCCCTCCAGCCTACACCCCTGCCCCTCCAGCCTACACACCTGCCCCTCCAGCCTACACCCCTGCCCCTCCAGCCTACACACCTGCCCCTCCAGCCTACAACCCTGCTTCTGAAAAGCCACGCTGAACTTGATAGTGTGTTTGCCTTTTAAAAAAGTAACGTTCTCAAACCTACATTTTGCACTAGTCCTCTCTGATGAAAAAGTTCAGAACCACTAGCGTTAAGCTCTTTCGTGTTATAGGAATATCCGATGCATGAATCAAATTAAATTTAATTTTTATCCCACCAGAATTTCATGAAGGATGTACAAAATATCTCGAAACGATAGAATTCCTATTTTCTATCATTGTCTATGTTAATAATTTTGTTTCAGAAGGAGAGTTTCATTTTTGTTTGTTTTAATCGACTAGTTGACCATTGTTGAATGTGAACCATGATGATTGCTCCCGGCAACCCACCGTTATCAGTTTTCAGCCATAAAAAATGTCCACCTTCACAATTATTGACTACGTGTTCCCCCCTACTCATTCTTGAATTAGCAGACGTTTTGTTTACAGCGTCCTGACATCAATAAATTTTATGCTGATGAGTTGGACATCCATTTGTTAAAGACAGCAAAGTTGGTTTTTGCAAGTTGTCGCATTTATTAATTGTAAAAAAATCGGAAACAAAAATCTGTTTGAGGTTGGAAAGAAGTTAAACATAGGAAAGACAGGTTTTTAAAAAATTGATACACTTCTTTTAACTCTTATTGAGCTAAGATTTATCTCGTGAAGAGTTGATTTCATGGCAAATCTTGTTTTGATGACATTAAAACATAATGTTTGTATTGGACGCATGCTGTCTCATAATGTTTAAGTAGAGAGTGTCTTCAGCTATTGTCACCTCATACGCTATGGATGAGATACCGGTATGCAGTTTTCTCTATCGCTTCTGACCAGTGGTTCTTAAAGTCCATTGCGCAGGATAGGAATGCACTATAAGTGTGCTTTTAAGATATCTTGAAGCCCAGTTGAGGGCACAATTAACATGGACCTGACAACGAGTTGTAATTCTTCAAGCCAATCCCCCATTATACAAATGGGTGAAGAAGTTTGGGTTATGGTTGAGGTTGGGGTTAGTTACCGATACAGATTGTCATATCCAAATTTTTCACTCTAAAATTACCTTGAGTTAAAAACGTCATGGCTTATCCTTAAACCGTAATACACTTATTAAAACATCAATTTAAGTAAAGCTTTTTAAACAATTAAACGTTAAACGTTTAAATGCATGGAATATTGTGCACTGATATTGTGTTAAATAAAAAGAACAGGTACTTTATGGATGTGATTGTTGGACTGACAGAGCCATAACCAGACACATTTTGAGACTCAGCGATGTACCACCAACTGCCAGTTATGTCCACGAGTCGTTATTTTAAGTCAGCTAAGACACAGTGACGAACCATTGCCTCATTATTGTATTCAATGCACATATGGTCTTTGTTGAAATATTGCGTTTGTAAATAAAGTAAACATCATGTAAGAGATAATAAGATGCATCTCTCAATTACAGTAGCGACACTGTGGGGTGCTGGGGTGGGAATGATGCACCGCGTGACACTCTCATTCCTGGTTGACAACAAAATGAAAACATTAAAATTGTACAAACCTCGCTGATTCGATTTCATATCGTACTTTTACGGATAAAAATATAACAACCTAGACAGGCTTCTATCATAAAATAGTGTTACTATAACAGGGAGCCAAAAGAAAAAGTGTTTCACTAGAGCAGGAAGACATTAGAAAACGAAATCACTAGAGAAGGGAACCAATTGAACATGATTTCACTAGAGCAGGATGCCATTAGAAAAGCATATCACTAGAGAAGGGAACCAGTAGAAAAGGATTTCACTAGAGCAGGATGCCATTAGAAAAGGATTTCACTAGAGCAGGATCCACTTAGATTTCCCAGTATATGTTAAAATATCCCTCGTTTAAAATGGTTTATTTCATGAAATTTGGTTTCTGATGTCTGTAGTTTTCTTTAATAAGTGTAAAAAGTACCAGCAGCATATAATCAAGTCATGTTTCTATTTGTGTGCATCATGTAATGAAAAGTATTACATACACACATTATTACTACAGACTAAAGTTAGTTTAGTATGTTCAAGTACTGGAGCATTTGGACGGGGGGATGGGGTGTGATCTAGTAAAGATGTCTGGGGAAGAGGTGGTTAGCATCATTAGTTCAACGCATTTGGTGACACTAACCCAGGTGACGCCTCTGCAAGTGGAAAAAAACAGCGAATTAGAATCAATGAAAAACTATCGCAGATCACGTTCAGTGGGATTACGTTACAAAATAATCATTGAATACGTTCAACTAAGTTGTCAGTCAAGATCTCATTTCATTGCTTAATTACACTAGATAACTAGGTGATACAAACCAAAGTTTCAGCATTCCATCACAATTAAACATTCTTATAATGATTTGTGTTTGCAACAGCTGACACTCGTTGTAATGTTTCAGCGTTTATTTTCATAAGTTATACGAACTACAAATATTCGGTCTCACCCATATGTTCAACTAACATCGTCAACAAAAGTTATAAATGTAAATGTGTTTCTGCATTCCAACTCCCATATAAATGGCTATTTTGACGAAGTTTAGACAGACATATCAAAACAAACTATGTTGTGAAATGGTTCACCATCAAATCTAGCTGTATCATTTGCGCAGCCAGTCTACGCAGGTGTTGTTGACGTATTCTGAACCAGAATATTAAAAAAAAATAAAGTAGAATGTGGTCAGCATACTCTCTAAATTATTCGACGCATAATCTGTGACCATTCGGCAAATCGGCACCGAGTTTTTGCGTATGTTCTTTTGTGCATGAGTTGCCAGCAACAATTTTCAGAATAAAAACAGTTCCCGACCTTTAAATAAAAATAAGCTCAAAACATAACCATTCAATCTCCATTTCTTTATGGCTTACGTTACTAGCCTATGCTCCCCTGAGCCTTAATGGACCCATATGCATTTTAGGTGCTTCTCAGCCACTCCTAAGCGGCGCCTCGAGTCAAATAAGGCCAGGAAAGAGTGCGTTCATGCATTGGTTATATTATAAATAAAGTATAAAATGCAGAAATAACAAATACACATAAATAGAAAACATAATTTTACCACTAAAAAGCCTTACGGATCAACGACATAGTTTGAAAGTGGTGTTATGTACTTGAAAGTGATATTTATCCTGCGTCTTAAATTATTCATTTATTTAGTTTTAATGTTGATATTTATAATGTATAACATATGTTATACTTTTTTGTTGCGCTACAAGATATTGCTTAGTTTTTGTAAATTAGTAAAACAAAAGTAAGGCGCACAACAAAACAACAAACGTATCGACAAGAAGCCTTCGTTAACGAAGCAACAGAAAAAAACAGAATAAAATAACACAATATCATATAGCTGAGTAGTAGTATCCAAGTTCGCAGCAAATAAATAATACTTGTAAGTGATATTGATCATGTGTACATTTATTTGTGTTACCATTTGTGTTTAATTTTTTTCTCAAATGTTACTTCTAAATATGTACTTTCGAATCGTATTTAAACCATTAGACGTTTTAGTCGTAAGCAAGATTCATTAGATGTTGCATAGCAGATGAACTGAAAGGGATGAGTGCCAGGGATTGTGTTTAAAAAAAAAGAAACAGGAAATATGTTTAATATGTAATTATTAAACCTCAGGCCTTCCAGCCCCCAGTGCATGATGCCCTCACACAGTTACTCTTGTAACCAGTTAAATATCCTCATCAAGACCAGGCACAGAGACATTGCAAATCCCATCTACATTCATAGGAGCCATAATGATCAATAAATTGATCGTGGGCCATTAATATATAGAAGAAGAAGAAGTATGACTACAGAAATGCTCAAACTCAAAATGACAACGATACTGAGTTGTACAAAGACAAGTCACTAACGGGTACAAATACTGGTAATTGCTAGTTACCCCGGAGTCGTAGCCAGAAAAGTCCTTCGATATTAAAACCAAAGTCATAGGAAGTAATCTATTTTACTGGTTATGTATTGTAGTAATTACTTAACTTTTTGAAAACCGTACAATTTTTGTAAGTTTTTTTATAATCATGATCAGTTTAGAAATGTTAACGAATTATTTTGTTTCTTTTAATTTCTACAATTTTAAATACATATCATAAACCACAACTCAGACTTCACAATCACACCATTGTGCCCCCACACTTTTCCCCCACCTCTCCTCATCCCTAGCCAAACTCATGTTTTGAACCCATCCAGTGAGGTGGTGTCTACTGCGTCCCGTCATTGCTGTGACAAGAGTATTATAAACATACAACTTGTCACTGATGGAAGCTGCCTAGTGAACGTATTAAACCCCTTACTGTGACGATTTGGGTCAGTCCACGAGTTCCATAGAGAAGATGGCTTTGAGCATACGTGTGATGTCTCTGGTAACCAGCGAAATACTGCAAGCATTGGTGAGTAGCATTAGTTTGAATATATGTTTGACTGAAATCGTCATTTAAACAAACACATAATTCATTAATATTAACACACTTCAGGGAGTAGATGAATTTATAAAAGAGCATGCAGTTATATGTTGTTCTCTTTCAGTCCAAATTTCATTTTTTCCCCCTTCTTTATTAAAATGACGTGCTTTTGTATAATGTTTACAATTTACATTAATTTCTATAACTAACGGATTAAAATACTTTCGCAGGTTTCAATAAACCTTTACATTACTGTTCTCTTCGTAATATGCCTGCCGCAAAGGGGGGGGGGGGGATTTAGACATTTTAATTACTATTTTTTTTTCACATTTACTAAATAAACTGAAACCATCTGGCGAATAAGATATTTTAATAATGAATCCGAGAATCTGTGTGAGGCTTCTAGAAACAAAAACAGCAAAGTTATCAAGAGAATGTTTCATAATTGAATTCTTTCAATAATAATCAACACGAGATATAGGCTGCCAAACATTGACAACATATGAACTCAAATAACGCAAATTTCAGAATACAAATTTCTTCATTTTTGCTATAACCCCCCCCCCCCCCATTATTTTTCAATGGCGCGACACTAAAACGTATTTTTTTCACGCCAAAGAAATAAAGTATGTGTCCTTTAATTATGTTTTAAAAGTCCTTTTTATATACTCTTTATATGTTTTTGTTTGTATAGTCAGGGGTGTACTTGAATAAATTAGAAATATTTTCGATGCGTGAGCAGGCCACATACAGCTATCCATTTGAGAAGCATGGATTTTCAAAATTAAGTCCAAACTCTTGTAGCGTTTGATTCACGCAATAGCTGTGTTTGAAAGTATATGTATATAGCTCATTTAGTACATATACACAAAGTTAGTGTAACCGGCCCCAAAATGGAATATTATATTTGAATATAATAATTCAGAAACCAAAGTAATATATCACATACCAACTGAAATGTCGCAACTCCATCCACTCATGTAAAAGCTCTATTTGATCGTATACTTACACAGCACATACAAGAAAATAAAAACGAATTTAGTGCCCCCGGCCTCAAACTGAATTTTGTAAAATGTTCATACTAATTCAGAAAGCTAATTATTATTTCACACACAAATTGAAATGTCACTATTTGTCTTTGATTAAAATTCCATCCACCAATGCATTAGTTTCTTTTGAAATTATATTTATATTGCTCATATAAGAACAAACGATGTAAGGGGCAGCCGGCCGAAACAGGATGTTTTAAAATTGTTGTACCAATATACAAACCTCTTCGGGCGGGGGCATATCAATTCACCAAAGTTTTATCGCAATCGGATGAATGGTATAGAAAGGCATACTGAAATTATCTTAATATAGCTAATATAAAGGGGAAAGCGAATTTAGGGCCCTCGGCCACAAATGACATATTGTAGAATGGTTGTATTACTTCAGAAAACTGTTAATTATGTTACACACAAAATTCATTAGCTCTGTTTGAAATTATATTTATAAACTTCATATTAGAAAAAAAAAACGAACATAGGGCTCCTGGTTCAAAACGGAATATCTTAAAATGATTATAATAATTTAAAAAGCGGTGCGGGCGTGCGCGTATTATCTCACTACATTTTTATAGCATTCAGGTAAATGGAATAGGAGCGCATACGGAAATTATTTTGTACGAAGCTCATCTAAGAAAAATAAAACGGATTTAGGCCAGAAACTGAACATTTTAAATGTTTCGTAAAGATTCACTAAAGTTTTATCGCAATTGCATGAATGGTGTATGAGCGCATACGCGACAAATATACATACATACATACATACAGACATAATTTTTAGATTTTAGATAGGCAATAAATTCTATTTGTAAAAAAGTTCGTCACTAAAGCTAGGGTTAAGTAGCTTGCAAATTAAAATGACTGCTAACTGCGCTAAATGAGATTCTTTAAAATACCACAACTGCGTGTGATGTGTAATAATGTTTTTTTTTTTTTTCTGGAAGTAGACTTAAATTAAATACATATATATATTAATTTTTTTAACATCTGCGATATAGAAGATGATTGGACATGAAGTGCTTTGGTTATGTAATCTTTGTAGAAGGGAATTTCACGCATTTAGGCCATCATTGTTTGGTGGGCTATGACTATAGGTGTAATGATTATGTTGGGTTATAGTGGGTAAGAAATACGAATTTAATATAGATCGGGGCTGTGGCGTAAAGGGAGATGGGTGCAGCACTAATATGGAATCTAAGAAAGGTTTTTACTGAATGCTTGTTTATGCAGGTAAATTAATTATATTGTAATTTTGCTCATTGTCAACAATTAAAATAGGCAGACTGCCTGGTCTGGACATATTGAAAGGATACCGGATTGTAGAGGAGCAAAATTTATCTACAGGTAGAAACCTAGGGGCAGACGACTCACCGGTCGAAGAAGATTGAGACTGATCGACCATGTAGAGAAGGACTTACACCAGATGGGGGTTCACGTATGGAGGTGGAAAGCCATGGATTCATCTGCATTGAAGGATGTTGTGAAGCAAGCCAGGGCCCAACACACTTAATGGGCGGTAGCGCCACTGATGACGATGACGTAAGTGCACTCATTGCTGCCGCAATTGTTTTGTTGGCAACATTTAATTTTATTAGCATCGTAAATTAAGGGAGACTAACGAGTAATCCTATTTAAATGTTTACTTGTCTACTTGTTATCTCCCTTTCATTTATGCCCAAACTACATGGTTATAAGTATTTAAAAAATGAAAGAGATCTCCCGTCATTCAGGGGCGTAGTGAGGGGGGGCAAGGGGGGGCATCATGCCCCGGGCGCTACTCAAAAAGGGGCGCCAAATGGTATATTTTGCTATAATATTGTATGGTTTTCGAATTGGGGGGCGCTAAAAAGGTATTGGGGGCGCTAAAAAGTTATTGTGCCCCGGGCGCGAGTTAAGCTCGCTACGCCACTGCCGTCATTCCTTGAAGTTTAACGTGAATTTATATGTTGCGTTTCCCTTTAAAATGTATGTAAATTAATGTTAAATTATTGATTATTTGTAATCTATATGTTTATGTTTTAGTTTAGAAAAAAAGGTTCAGGCGATGTAAGGTTGAATGAGAGGGCTTGTGGTAAATAAAGACTAGGTCAAAGCCCTGGCCATAACAAACAATTGCAAAACTTAGTTCAATTTACTAATAGAATTTAAAATTTTAATGGTATGCGATTAGTTGTCAATAGAACATGAGAAGTACCAATGAGAAAGAAAAACCTAGGAGAAGTAGATACATATGTCTATTTAGAAAATGTGTCAATCAGTAAGGATGGTCGCCCCCACCCCCGGTTTTTCTTTTTGTTTACAGTCCATATTCTTGAATGAACAAAAAACAACTTTTCTCTTCATATTGAAACACAGGTAATGTCATTTTAAAAAAAAAACAGTCATCCTTAGCCACAAACATGTCACAGATCGAGAAATGTGTGTGGGTTTCTCCTCACTTGAACATTTTCCAGTTAACAACGGAGCTTCAGAAGATGTTTTTGGTATCCGTCATCCGGTACACATAATCATCAAACGGACAGGAAATAATTCACTTCTTTCATGTTTCAAAAAAAAAAACAGTGCTGTGAATATCAAGGTAATTTCAATTTAGTCGAGTCATACAATCATACAAACATATCGTATATAAGATTGTTTATCTTTTCTAATATTTTGTATCTCAGCAGGATTATTTAATCCTTAGATCAGTGGTTCCCATAACATGATATTGTTTATTAAAAATGTACACAAAATAAATCCCACAAAAAAAAGAATAAATAAATAAAAATAATTTTAAAAAAGTATGCTTGAAAACTTTGCAGATAAATACATATTGAGCTGTGTCAAATGAAATTTCAAGATTTGTAAAAATTGTGTAGTTTTCTTTATTTTTAGAAATAATAGAACACGGTGTTTGTGGAAATTTGAATCAAGAGATGGGGCAATACGATAACAAGGATACGTCTAAGAAACGTCCACACAATGCAGGACAAATCAAAATACGACAAGAAATAGAATCTTGTTAAAACGTACGTGATCGCGATTGTTTTTTTCTAAATTTGTATTTTCAAAACAAAGATTTCAGGAAGTAAAATAATTACACGTATTATTACTTTGAAAAAAAGGATCTTAACGGACACAAATATGTTGGGGGGTATATAAAATATAAGAAATAATAAAAGAGGCACAGGAAAATTGAGGATCATTATTAGGTGAGGATTTGGTGAATTCGCTATGGTAAAATTGTGCCGAAAAGCTGAATTGATTTGTTTCACAACCAGCCCTATCTGATGTCGGTACAGGAAGTATGTTCCATGATGGGTACATTTACTGTACTTTGTTTATAGAAGAAGCTTTAATTTTACCGTTACAACTCATAACTCTATCTATATATCTATCTATCTATCTATCTATCTATCTATCTATCTATCTATCTATCTATCTATCTATCTATCTATCTATCTATCTATCTATCTATCTATCTATCTATATATCTATCTATCTATCTATCTATCTATCTATCTATCTATGTATCTATCTATCTATCTATCTATCTATCTATCTATCTATCTATATATCTATCTATCTATCTATACATCTATCTATCTATATATCTATCAATCTATCTATCTATCTATCTATCTATGATCTATCTATCTATCTATCTATCTATCTATCTATCTATCTATCTATCTATCTATCTATCTATCTAGCTATCCACCCATCCATCTATCTATCTATCTATCTATCTATATATATATCTATCTATCTATACATATATCTATTTTTATATATATATCTATCTATCTATCTATCTATCTATCTATCTATCTATCTATCTATCTATCTATATATCTATATATCTATCTATCTATCTATCTATCTATCTATCTATCTATCTATCTATCTATATATCTATCTATCTATCTATCTATATATCTATCTATCTATACATCTATCTATCTATATATCTATCAATCTATCTATCTATATATCTATCTATCTATGATATATCTATCTATCTATCTATCTATCTATCTATCTATCTATCTATCTATCTATCTATCTATCTATCTATCTATCTATCTATCTATCTATCTATCTATCTATCTATCTAGCTATCCACCCATCCATCTATCTATCTATCTATCTATCTATCTATCTATATATCTATCTATCTATCTATACATATATCTATCTATATATATATCAATCTATCTATCTATCTATATATCTACCTATCTATGATCTATCTATCTATCTATCTATCTATCTATCTATCTATCTATTTATGATCTATCTATCTATCTATCTATCCATCTATCTATCTATCTATATATCTAGCTATCCACCCATCCATCTATCTATGTATCTATCTATCTATTTATATATCTATGTATCTATCTATCTATTTATATATATATGATATATCTATCTATATATCTGTCTGTCTCTCTCTCTCTATATATATATATATATATATATATATAAATACATACATATATAACATACTTGCATTACTAATATTAAAATTTCGAAAAAATACATGGAATTGAATCATTTCTATTGAAAACCTCTAAGCCATAAATGTTCTCTCAATTTCAAAGACTTAGTGTGCGTGTAATTTGACATGGGCGCCGGGAAAAAAAATACAAATTCTGACACTGAGCTTTGAAAAGCAATGCATTCAACACCCACACATAGAAACATACAAAGACAAAGGGGTATACAAAATAATACTGTTACTAGTGAGTAGGGTGTCAAGATTGATTTTTAAAAAAAGCCAAACTTTTGACGACTATTATAAAAGATTACTTTGATATTTGTATTAACTGTGTAAGAAACATGACGCACAAATTCCATATATTCAACAACCATTTATAGTACTTCTCATTTTGTAATACTTGGATGTCCCCTAAGTATGTTTTTTTTTCCAAGGAAGCCCGGATGGTTCTTGGGTATACCTCATTATAAGAAGTCCATCTCGCTCTCGTGCAGATATCAACGTAACAAATGCTTCCCTTAAAGATGTGGGCGTGTCTTTGTGACGTATGGACGTTCAAGTAGAAGATTTGAAAGTAATGTATCATTCCAGAGAGATGCTTAAATTAACAAGTAAGTTTTCACAAGTATTACAATGTAGGTGTGTTTTCACTTCCATAATATATTTGCGAGTATTGTCTGTGTGCGACTATGAATATGTATTTGATGGCAAGTGTATGTATATTTAAGTTTTTGTACATGCATGTACTTGTTATTGTGTTTATATATATGTAAGCTGCTGTTTGAGTTTATTTGTTAATATGTGTGTGTTGTGATTACGTTTGTTGCTGTGATTAAGTTTGTATTTGTGATTAACTTTGTTGTTGTGATTAAGTGTGTTGTGATAGTGTTTGTTTTTGAGTTTACTCTTTACATATAATTCGAACAAGAACACTCACACCATATAACGTATTTTTGTCGAATAGTTTGGTCTTACAAAAATTAAACAAACGTAAATAAACTAATGTCTATCTTGCTTTCTTTTTAATCGCAGTTGAAATG
This sequence comes from Omphiscola glabra, assembly GCA_964017045.1. Taxonomy (NCBI): domain Eukaryota; kingdom Metazoa; phylum Mollusca; class Gastropoda; family Lymnaeidae; genus Omphiscola; species Omphiscola glabra. The sequence goes on along the minus strand of OZ024807.1, from coordinate 30,194,534 downwards.
TGATGTGCACAACGGAATCAAAAGACAGCCGAAATATATACCAGCGGTTCTCAATCTGTAGGTCAACTTTTAAAAAAAATACATTTTATTTAGCAATCATAGTGCTACGGTGGTCACTAAAACTTGAAGAACAAATATGCAAATTTAAATGTGTATTTTTGTATTTAGTTATGCCAAAAGAGGGAACGATTCGGATACGGCGTATCATCCTAGATGGACGCTAAGAATTCTCTTCCACAATGCGTTTTAGGCTTATATACACTTTTTTTGTGTCTTTCTCAAAGATACACTTTGTTAACCCTGATTGATAATACAATTCGACTATATAATCGTATTGTTTAATTTTGCAGACTTTAAAGAGGAATAATGCTTATTCGCGAGAGTGCGAGTGGAGAGATGGGATCGGGTGTGTGAGTGGAGAGATGGGCTCTGGTGTGTGAGTGGAGAGATGGGCACTGGCGTGTGAGTGGGGAGATGGGCTCTGGCGTGTGAGTGGGGAGATGGGCTCTGGTGTGTGAGTGGGGAGATGGGATCTGGCGTGTGAGTGGGGAGATGGGCTCTGGCGTGTGAGTGGGGAGATAGGCTCTGGTGTGTGAGTAGAGAGATGGGCTCTGTCATTTTCAATGTTAATTCGATTACACTGTTAAGAAGATTCCATGTGATTCTATAATGTATATATTTTTAAGAGGAATTGGGCGGGGGGGGGGGTAATTTTAGAGATCTAATAAAACTTCCTTATGGAACAAATGCTTCATCACAGCGCTTAAGGGATAAATGGTAGCTTACCACCAATTTGGGATACATGCTACATTAAAAACCTTTAGGGATGCGTGGTACATTACCGCCTTTATGGGATTCATGCATAGTTACCGCCTTTAATGGGTAAAAGGCACATTATAGCCGCCTTATAGTAAAATTCTCCATTAATATAATTAAGGTATACACGTTATCTAACTGCCCTTATGGGATACATTCTACGGTAACACCTCTAGGAGACACATGCTTCTTTAAAACCCTTACTTGATAAATGGTATCTTACCGCCCTTATGGTATACTTGCTCCATTTCCACCATTAAGGGATACATGCTGAATCACCACCGTGAAGGGATGCATGGTATCTTACCGCCCTTTTGTGTTACATCCTCCATTACCTAAATTTAGGAATAAACGGCATCTACCGCCCCAATGGGCTACATGCTCCTCTACCACCCCTGGGAGAGATGGTATCTGACCACCATTATGGTATTCTTGATCCTTTACCACGATTAAGGGATACATGCTGTCTGACCACCTTATGGGATACTTGCTCCATTACCACCTGTCAAATATTCTGGCTCATGATTAACAATCTGGCTCATGATTAACATTCTGACTCATATCAGAGTATTTGGTTGTCTAAAGTCTTCTTATTATGTCAATAACTTCACCTGATCTATTATATTCCACTTCACAATAACTGTCTCTCTCTCTGATAATAAAAGGCAAGACTGTCATAAGTACACAAACTATACTTTATTCCCGTGGTTGTATAATTCATATGATTCCTTTCACATAGTATCAAATGTACAAAAGTACTTCCGATGCAAAATAAGTAGATATTCCCAGGCTTGCAATAAAAAATCAGCAGCCAAACAATCAATCCATTTTGAGAGCCAAGATCTCACACGACCTCTATAAACCAAGTTATCTGTCGCAGTCTTAAGATAGTTAACTCTCACGTAAAAAAACAGCCCCGCTTAAAAGTTGTCTCCCCTTTTATCCCCTCAACATCTCATGTACTCGTGATATGAAAATCGTTCACATTCGTTCACAAATCCCATTTGTCCCAAAATCACAACACACAAACTCTCACTGACGCCATGACCTTGACACCACCCGAATCCACGAATGGAATTCCACAGTGGGTCATAAATCCAAATATGAAATACAACCCCCCCCCCCCCCCACTTTAAACGATACACAACAAGCTGTATGTCGTCTCTGTACAAAGCTTCATTTTATCAGAAAAGTGGAACAGCTCTAAATGAAAGGCTTTAAAAACTGTAAAGAAGATGACTCATGATTTAAAGGACACATCCATTGTCTACTTGTACAAACATAAAGGGAAATGACAATCACGTGACAACTACCGTGGAGTATATCTGTTCTCAACTGAAAAGGAAATAATTGCTAGACTTCTTCTATACCACCTCAATCGTATCGTGAGAACGATACAGATCCAGAAAGCAATACTTTTTCTCAAAGAGCACCGAACAATCGATATGGTATTCACGGCTAGAAAACTGCAGGAAAAGAGTCAGGAATATAATCTTGACCTCTTCCCCACCTATATAGTCATAAACAATGATTTAGACATAGTCAGTAGAGAAGGTCTCTGTAGGATCATGTGCACATATGGGTGCCCAAAATAGTTTATTTCAACTGTGTATTGCTTCCATGATAGTACGCTTTCTAGAATCCATGATACCAGATAGATGTGTAAAACATTTGTCTAATAGTGTAAAACATGGATGACACCAAATATTTTCAGAATCGTGTTCTCCGCAATTTTGTCTGATTCTTTTAGAGAGGAAGACGTTGGAATAGGCATTATATATAGAAATGATGGTACAGTATTTAACCTCTAGAGACTAATCGGTGACTAGAAACTACAGACATACAACAGCAGGGTTTTATGCGCGCAGACGACTGCGTCCAAATAGCTGAATCAGGCCAATTTGCAGTTTTACACAATTCTCGAAAGCAAAAAAAGAAATCGGTCTTACCCATATCACAAGCAAGAGTTGGGTCCTGTACCAACCAGCTCCAGGAATACTTAACCTTAAGGATTATTATCAAAGTCAGTAGCTTAATTTTGTAAACAGCTTCTTTTATCTCGGCTGTTCACTGTCCCAAGATACACACATGGTTAATGAGGTGAAACGTCGAATAGCAAGATCCAGCGCAACAGTCGACACATTTATCTAAGAATGTGTGGGCAACCAGTGGCATCAGCATTCTAACCAAAATAAAGTTTTTCAAGGCCGCTGTGCTCCAACGCCACCAAATGTTAAACTAAACCATTATGGTCCCTTGCGACGATCTCTTGTTCAGTCAAGGTTTCGTAGCAAAATAACTACTGCACACATTTTCAAGTTAAGTCTATGGCATACCGCCTGGTAGTAAGCTTATCTAAAAATTCCATTAGACAGTGTGTTCTCTAGGTATTTGCACTGACTTGCTGAAAAGAACCTAAGCTGATATACCATTTTGATATATATTGAATGCTCTGAGCGGCATTGTCATAAAGTTCAATTGACTCGTGGTTTCTTGGAGTAAAGATTACGAAATTTGCGAAATTAGATTATCTTGATTGGATGACTTTGGGTGAAAAACATACATTTTCAATGCAGACTGGAGAAATATCTTAGATGCCATTCTTTATTTTGGGCTCTTCCACTGTACAATTCTAATATTTTAAAAGCCAATAAAAAAATCCTCCGTGTTGTGATAAGACTTGTTCCTCATTGACGCGTACATTTTAGTCTAACTTAAGATAATGAATATTTTTCCAAACCTTCATGTATGAAGAAAATGTTTGGATTATTTTTTCATGTGGCAAAACTTGGAGAATTTGTCTCAAATCTCAGTTAAAAGAAATACTTTATATCTCCTAAAAAATTTTAAAAGGATATTTTGGAACATTGTGGCAACTGCATTTACTATATGTGCTGGGGCCATTGAAGCTTCATCCAAAGTTATACATTATAAATAGTTCTGTTCATTTGTCGTATGAGTCCAATGTCGAATGTTACAGAGTGGTGTTAAATTGTGTTTTGTTATATTCATCTTTAAACGAATGTGGACAGTTCTGCTTTAATCAAGAAAATGTGCTGCTTCAGCTGTATATGAACATGGCAGGACTAATTGATTTTTGATGCACACAAAGTGCATATTTGTGTTTTATAAGGAATATTTTACCACATTCTCCAGGTCTATCAATAAAGAATAGAAGTTTGTTCTAGGTCTATAATTTGAAACTTCCCTTCCAACAATGTTTTTTTGGGGAATTGAATTGTAACATTTTAAAAAATGTACTAGCTAGTCATTCTTACATCTAGAAATTTTTTGTCAAAATATGCCAAATGACTTTCGATATGATCGAAGAAAATTAACAAGTATCGCTTTCTTCCTTCAACAGAAAAGCATCACATTAATTCTCCTTAAGTTGTTTCTTATATATGTTGAGTGAGGGTGCTACATCCGACGGCTCACGTATGATTTAAATAAATGCACACAAATTACCAAGTGGTTTTGCAATTTGATTGGTTGCAGATCTTGCTAGGCAACTATCGTTGATGCTGGTTATGATTGAAAATGTTTATAGCACCTGTGCTACATCTATTTTAACCTGCTCCAAGCGCTCTGATGTCCTGAAATATATTTAAAGAAGACAAAGTCTTTAAATGCTCTATACATATTTTATTATTTTCAATTTCCCTTAAAGATTGAGGCAACCTGTTCTATAATTTAGGCTTCACAGGTGAGCACTTTGTATGACTTTCTTTCTGTGTCCATCCTCAATGGTAACTCTCAGAAGTGACTGTGTTGAGGATTGAAGGTTCTGTAAGGATACATATTTAGAGATACATTTTTGAAGATAGTCAGTTGCAGAGCCTTTCAAATGTCTGCAAACAAGGGACTTAATGTCTGAGTCCTCATCAAGTTAAGTCGCATGTAAAGTATTCTTCTTAGAAAGTTGCACAACGATAAGACCGTTGTTAGATTTTCAAAATATGTCACAACTTTATTACTGAGGAGGAAAATTCTGAGAGACACTTTTCCTTATCTGTGGAATTGACGGTACACATTCTACCAATGCAAGTTTCAAGTCTTCTTAGACATTGTTTCCATTTTAACTTATGTCATCTCAGAATTTTAATATATGCATTCTTTACTCATTAGATTATTCCCAATTAAGTTGCAACCAAGAAAAAAGTCTGGATATGGTGACTTAGCTGTACACCTTTATATTCCGTACCTTGTATAAAACAATTGTTCACTGGTCCTTATGTTTTACAATTAATCTATCTAAATGATTTACTTGGTGGTGCATTTTGTTAACTCCTTGAGCCTCCATGCTTCTATTATATACTTTTTGTCTCGAAAGTTCAACGCGGTTACAATCATCTCGGCGTTGATATTTTGGGAAACAATTGATACTGCTTTTCGTGTAGCTACATAAATCTCTTGTTAATATGTGTAAGCATTTATTGTTTCCATACACGGTACGTTTGGATTTAGTGGAACACATTGTCTATGTATCATGCATACTTTAAAATTTCAAGTTGACCTGGTAGGGCGCTTTATAAGGTAGTTATGTTCAGACAATGTGTAATTTCTTTCATTGTCACAGACTTTGTCTTCCGGGACTATGGAAAGCAGAATGTGCACATGTTGTAGAAAAAACATTTTAAAACTCGATCACGTCTCAGTTTCAACTCAAAATCGGTTTCTATTAAATAAGTCTTGTCGGAGTAATTCTGACTCGGCTGTAAATTTTACCATATTCAATTTGATTCAGGTTTGATGAGCAATGTCTCATCTGTTAGGGGCAGTGGTTGTTCTACCGGGTTGATGAGCAATGTTTCATCTCTTAGGGGCAGTGGTTGTTCTGCCTGGTTGATGAGCAATGTCTCATCTGTTAGGGGCAGTGGTTGTTCTGCGGGTTGATGAGCAATGTCTCATCTGTTAAAAGTAGTGGTCGTTCTGCCGGGTTGATGACCAATGTCTCATCTGTTAAAAGTAGTGGTCGTTCTGCCGGATTGATGACCAATGTCTCATCTGTTAAAAGCAGTTGTCGTTCTGCCGGGTTGATGAGCAATGTCTCATATGTTAGGGGCAGTGGTTGTTCTACCGGGTTGATGAGCAATGTTTCATCTCTTAGGGGCAGTGGTTGCTCTGCCGGGTTGATGAGCAATGTATCTACTGTTATGGGCAGTGGTTGTTCTGCCTGGTTAATGAGCAATGTCTCATCTGTTAGGGGCAGTGGTTGTTCTGCGGGTTGATGAGCAATGTATCTACTGTTATGGGCAGTGGTTGTTCTGCCTGGTTAATGAGCAATGTCTCATCTGTTAGGGGCAGTGGTCGTTCTGCTGGGTTGATGAGCAATGTCTCATCTGTTAAAAGTAGTGGTCATTCTGCCGGGTTGATGAGCAATGTCTCATCTGTTAAAAGCAGTAGTCGTTCTGCCGGGTTGATGAGCAATGTCTCATCTGTTAAAAGCAGTGGTCGTTCTGCCGGCTTGCAGATTACTTAATATTACAATTTGTCTTCAGAGTATCATTTTATATTTAATTTGCTCTCTTTTTTCCCGATTTGCCTTTAGCATTTCGACGTTTTACTTGTAGCACCTCATACATAAATATGTAACGAATGCAAAACAAAAAGCAAAATCTAAACATTTAATATATACTCTTAAAGCGTTCCTTTAAAGATATCTTTAGTGATGATGACACAATAGCTACAGTGTTGTATTATAAACATTGTTAAATACTAAGTTATTATTAATTACAAAAGACCCCAAAAAAAAAAAGAAACACACATAAAAATGTCTCATTATAATTCTTTAAAGGTATATTGTAAACGTTCAGCTTTTCATGATAAGTAATTAAAGAAGTAGCAAGGGTTGAAAACAAATGTTAATAAAAATGTTACTTTCCATTTATACCGAAAACTGAACACAAAGTGGTCTTATATTTGCCTAAAGAATCTGTGAAAAACCATAGTGGTATGATACCAATGTATTAGTGGTATGAAACCAATGAACAGGCCAACCCTTAATGCAGCAATACTAAATATAAGATTTTTAAATGGGATAGAATCAAGATGAAAACTTTTTTTGCAGGTTTATGACGCATCCTTAAGCCATTAGAAGTGGCACATGGCATTATTGTTCAATGTTTGAAAAGACTATGCAAAATATTTTCCTAGTACATTTTCTTACATTTTAAAATGTTTTATGTTCTAATTTCATGTATATCAAACGTCTAACTAATGCCGTTTGTATAATACTACCCAAAAGGCAATATTGATGTAGTGCTACACCGTTTTTGTTGTGCAGTCTTTCGCTTTCTCGGAGGCCCAAGTGACCTTCTGGACACAAAGATTATTTATGAAGTTGTTCCTTTGAATGAAATTCGATTCTTTGGTTGCTTTGATTTTTCGATTCTGGGGATTCCAAGTGATCTTTTTGTTTGAGTTTTTTTAGATTTGATAGATGATGCTATTTTCTGTAATGCGTATTGACTAGTTAATGACTAAAATGTTCATCTGTTTGTGATGGAGCATACTGTTTAACGACTAGTTAATGACTAAAATGTTCATCTGTTTGTGATGGAGCATACTGTTTAACGACTAGTTAATTACTAAAATGTTCATCTGTTTGTGATGGAGCATACTGTTTAATGACTAGTTAATGACTAAAATGTTCATCTGTTTGTGATGGAGCATACTGTTTAACGACTAAATAATGACTAAAATGTTCATCTGTTTGTGATGGAGCATACTGTTTAACGACTAGTTAATTACTAAAATGTTCATCTGTTTGTGATGGAGCATACTGTTTAACGACTAAATAATGACTAAAATGTTCATCTGTTTGGGATGGAGCATACTGTTTAACATTGATGATTTAATAGATTTACACTCGACGTTGGATATTATTACTTTATCCAATTGCACAATGGAATTTACATTATTTTTTAATGGACCTTGAACGAGTTTTAAAGTTGAATCTGTGGAAATATCAATTAAATGGTAACAGTCTGTGAAACAGAGTCTTGCTGAATCTTCAATAGTCTTGCTGTGGCTCTGCAACAAAGTCCTTTTAATGCTGTACAACATAGTATTTTTGATGCTGTACAACAGAGTGTATCCGTTGATTATATTAACTTTTAAAGATATACCAACAGGTAACCCAGTTATAAATGAGATGCTGGTATTCAATCAAATAGAATAAAAGTAAGGCTATTAACTTACCGTACAGCATTGAACTTGTACCGGTACAACGTTGAAAAAAGGTTCAGACAGACAGATAAAATATTATGTACAAATATACGATCAGTACAAATCTCTGTCTCTCTCTTCGTCTCTTATCTTGAAAGCTCATGCCATTCTCTCTGTTGATTGCCTTATTTACAGTCTTTCATAGACACGTTTTCCAGAAAGTTGGTCGGCATTATTTCTGCTCCTGGACTCGTCACATAAGTACTAAAGAAATCTAATTCTAAAGATTTTATGTGTTTACTTGTAGTCGTGTGAGACTTGTTATAAATACACCACACCCACCGTGTTGTCAAATGTAGTGTCAGCCACAGTTCAGACACAATAAATGATGACGTTAACACGAAGTCTGCATAATAACTCACAAGATTTTCCCAAAAGCATTGTCAAGTCATGGTTGACGTCTAGAAGTCCTCGACAAAATATGCCTATGATGAATAGATACATTTTCTTTAATTCTCAAGTAGGCTTTCTTTCTCCACCACAAAAGTGTCACATTAATTTTCCTTGTCTATTGAGAATGGCTGGTACATCCGAATTATCACATATGATTTAAATAAATGCACACAACTGGCTAATTTGTTTTGGCATTTGATTGTTTGCATCCTCTTTTAGGCATGTATCGATGATTATGGTGATGATTTAAAACGTTTATAGGGCCTGTGCTACAGCTATTTATACTGCTCCAAGTTTTCTGATGTCGTGCAGCAGATTTAAAGACGAAAAAGTGTGTAAATGTTCCTTAAATAATGTTGTATTATTCTCAATTTAGCTTAATGATTGAGACAATCGGTTCTAGAATTTAAGCGCAATAGCTCCAAAAGCGCGCACTTCGTATGACTTCTTTCTGTGTCCATCCTTACTGGTACATCTCAGAAAGGACTATGCTAAAGAAAGCAGATTCTGTCAGGATACATGTTTTGAAATACGTTTTTGAATATATTATTTTTGCAGAGCCGTATATGCAGTTTTATGCCAGGGACACAAATTCTGAGTCATCCTCATGTTAATCCGCTTGCATGCTTCTAGAAAGTTGAAAAGGGATTATTATTATTATTTGTAGTTTTCTTTAGCGTGGTACCCCAACCTAGGGCTGGGCTCACCACGCTGTACATACAATTTAACAAATATAATCATGAGCATAAAAATTAACTTACATTAATTAAAGAAAATAAAACAAATGTGTATTCGCTCCAAACATTCCATAACTATTTACAAGTGAAGCGATGGACGGCACTCAGCTGCATCGTTCAAGATTGCACATTTCTTACAGACACCATGCTGTCATCGTACTGCCCAGTTGCTTGACGAATCCTTTCTTTCACTTGATCATTAGAGATATGGTCTCTATAGCAGATGCCAAGAATGCCCTTGAAAAATCGTATTTTCAACGCCTTTATTTTACTTTTAAGTTCTGCTGTTAATTTTTGTAAAATATTACTGCGCGGCCGACATTTTTGTACTGCTACAACGTTTATGTTGTGCATTCTCCCACCGTCTTGGAAACCCAAATGGCCTTCTTGGAACAACTAGAAGTTTATGAAGTTTTCTCTTTTAAGGATATTTCATTTCATTAAGTTTTTGAACTTCCGTATCTGTGGATTCCAATGGATCTCTTTGTTGGAGTTTTTCTAGACTATGAATATTATTAATTATTTTTTAAAATGCATTTTGACTAGTTCGCGATTAACATGTTCAGTTGTTTATGATGGAGCATATTGTTCAATGTTGATGATTTAAATGATTTACAGTCGATGTTGGGTATTTCAAATTATCCAATTGCACAAACTAGATTTAACATCATTTTTCACTGGATTTTAATCGAGTTTTAAAGATGAATATGTGAAAAGATCAATTCAATGTTCATTGCATGCTAGGTCTGTACAACAGAGTCTTGCTAGGGCTCCACATTAAGTCTTTCTAGGGCTGTATAACGAGTAATTCTGGGTCTGTACAACAAAATATCTCTGGGGCTGTACAACAGAGTCATTATGTGACTGTTCAATATATTCTTTCTGCGGCTGTACAACAGTTTTATTATGGTGCTGTACAACAGTTTCATTCTGGTGCTGTACAACAGTTTCATTCTGGTGCTGTACAACAGTTTCATTCTGGTGCTGTACAACAGTTTCATTCTGGTGCTGTACAACAGTTTCATTCTGGTGCTGTACAACAGTTTCATTCTGGTGCTGTACAACAGTTTCATTCTGGTGCTGTACAACAGTTTCATTCTGGTGCTGTACAACAGAGCCTTTCCAACGATCATTGATTTGTTTTGTAACAGAAATTAACATGAACGCCTATAATAAATTACATGCTGGTGTTAAATCAAATATAATAAATGTAATGCTATTAAATAAAGGTACAGCAATGAATTTGTACCGGTACTAAGTTGAAAAAAGGTGCTCACAGACAGATAGAATAGTACTATATAAATCTAAGATCAGTAGAACACTTTTTCTCTCTCTTTGCGTCGTATCGCAAACGCTCATGACGCTTTCTATGTCGATTAACTTATTTACAGACTTTAGTTGAGACTTTTCCAGAAAGGGGCTCAGCATTATTTTCGAACCTCGACCTGTCTCGTAAGTACTAAAATAATTTATTCTAAAGACTATATATATGTTTTTACTTGTAGTCTAGAGAGATTAGTTATAAATATACCACACCCACCATTTTGCGAAATGTGGAGTCATCAAAGTTCATGCAAAAGAAAAGATGACGTAAAAGCGAAGTTTACATAACAATTCACAATATGTTCCAAAATATTTTGGCTCGTCATTATTGACCATTTGAATATCTGGGCCAAAATCTGAAAATGATTTTGGATTCGATCGAAGAAAGGATACATGCATTTTATTATCAAGTAAAGTTGTTTGCCTTCATCAGGAAAGCGTCTCTTTTAGATGTCCATACATTTGTTCTTATATCTGTCAAATAATGCGGCTTCATCTGACAGCTGACACATGATTTAATAAATAAGTTTTAATAATTCTATTTTGAAGAGTGCAGATTCTGTAAGGATAAATGTTTAGATGTTATTCTTCGGAGATCCTCAGTTGCAGACTTCTAAAAAGCTATACGCCGTAGACAAACATTACGTTTTAGTTTCTTATTCTTCTGTTTTTAATGGTCCAAGATCAAGGAATTGATCATTCTAGATCCTATGTTTCTTAGTTGATAGGATGTAGCTGTGCATGGCTAGAAGCAGATACTTAATTGGTTGCAAGTAAGGGACATTCAGCAATGGTATTTTGATATGAGAATTAGAAGAAAATGGGCTATATAGGCAAATATGTCAAGTGTAGACTTGTCAACTGGTACTTTTGGAAGCTTTTTCCAGTCCTTATTGTCTGTACTTACATATCATCAGTCAATATGTTTGCAAAGCATACTTATTAGAACATTGCAAAAAGGATAGGGCCGTTGTTAGATCCTCGAAAGATGTCGCTCTTCTTTCATTGTGAAGGAGACTTCTGAGCAACCATTTTTATATCCATCAAAATTACTGTAAACACTCTACCAATTCAAGTTTCAAGTCTTCTTAGACATGGTTTCCATTTAAATTTCTGTCATCTTAATTTTAGTGTTGAGGAATTGCAATTTATACATTATTTTAGGCATTATATATTTCCCAATTAAATTGCAACAAAGAGAGAAGTCTGGATAAGGTGACTTCTTTGCTCTACACCGTCTTATTTCTTACCCTTTATAAACCATTTGTTAAATTGTCCTTATGTCTTTGAGTGATGCATATAGTTAATTCCTTTAGCCTTCATGCTTCTGCTATATACTTTGTGTCTCGAAAGTTCAGCTCAGTTACAATCATCTCGGCATTGATATTTTGGATAGCAACTGTCTCTGCTTTTCGTGACCGACATCAATCTCTTGTGAACTTGTGTGAGCAAATCACGTTTTCCCTACACGGTACGCTTGTATGTTTAGTGGACCACATGGGCCATGTATCATATATATTTTACAATTTCAAGTTGCATCGGTAGAACGTCTTTATTAGGGAGTACTGCTCAGATAATTTGTCAATTCTTTCATTGTCCAAGTTTGTCTTCCTGAGCCATGGAAAGATATAGATGCCCGAGTTTAAAACAACATAAAAAAAAAAACTGGATCCCTTCTCAGTTTAAAATCAAACTTTCTTGCTTTTAAATCAATTTTGTCGCATGGTTTATAAATGTGCTGTAAATTTTACCTTATTTCATTTGATCTAGGAGGAATCGTGAATTGTACAAATATGTCATGCTTGTCATGAATTCCCCAAATGAGAAGAGCATTTAGTGCTCATTAGATCACATAAACTTCTACTCAAGAATGCATACTTTTTTTTGAATTACGCTTTTCGTATGCACCATATGCACTGTGAAGAAAAAAAATTGAGCGATTCGAATCTGTTAGGGGCAGTGGCTTTCTGCTAAAGTGATGAGCAATGTCTCATCTGTTTGGGCCAGTAATTGTTCTGCTGGGTTCATGAGCAATGTCTCATATTGTATGGGTAAAATTGTTTTGCCGGCTTGCACATTATTTAATCTTTCTCTTTAGAATTTCATGGTTTAATTTAATTGTAGAACAGTTTTCCCGCTTTGCCTTTTGCATTTCGACTTTCTAATTGGTGCATCTCATACATAAACATGTCATGAAACAAAATAAAAAAAGGAACAGCTAAGCAATTATTCTACACGACTAAAACGACCATCTAAAGAGATCTATGGAGATAATGGACGTTGTATTATTATTTACATTTAAATACTTATATTATTTTATTGCACATGACTTTAATAAACGTTCACTATTTTACAATAAGTAATTAAAGATATAGCAAGAGTTGAAAAAGGTTAACAATAATTTTACTTTCCATTTATACCGATGACTGAACTCTAAGTAGTTGTATCTTTGCCTAACGGTTCATTGCCCAACGGCAGTGGTATTAACAGGTGCAAACCTTAATGCAGCGATTCTAAATAAACGATTTTTAAATATGATAAAAATACGACGAAACATTCTGTTGACAGGTTAATGACGCATCCTTTGTCATTGTAAGTGGCACTTGCCATTATAGTTCAATGTTTAAAAAAAATTTGCAACATATTTTCTTCCTACTTTTTCTAATTTTGTAAAATGTTCAATGTTCTAAGTTCATTAATAATAAAAGTCTTACTAATGCTGTTTGTATAACACTACTGCACGGCTGAAATTTTTGTAGTGCTACAACGTTTATGCTGTGCAGTCTTCCGCAGTGTTGGAGGCCCAAATGGCCTTCTTGGAACAACTAGTAGTTGATGTAGTTTTTATTTTTTTGAAGAATATTCGATTCCATTACGTTTTTAAACTTCCGATTCTGGGGATTCCAAGTGATCTTTTTGTTTGAGTTTTTCTTGACTTGGAAGATGACTTTCGTATTTTAATGCGTGTTGACTAGTTCTTGAATAACGCGTTCAACTGCTTGTGATGAAGCATGTTGTTCAAATTTGATGATTTAAAAAATTTACAGCGGACGTGTGATGTGTTCACATTATCCAATTGCCAATGAAATTCACATCATTTTTCACTGGACATTATTCGAGATTTCATGATGAATCTGTAGAAATATCATTTGAATGGCAACTTTCTTTCTGGGTTCTACAACAAAGTTTTTCCGTAAATCATTGATTGGCTGATAAACAGATACCAATCTGTAAGTCAGTAATAAATAAAATGCTGGTGTTAAATTAAATAAAATAAATGTAAGGCTATTTATTTACAGTACATCAATGAACTTGTACGTAAACAAGTTGAAAACAAATGCACACACACAAAGTAAATAGTAATATAGAAATCTGCGAGCAGAACAAATATCTGTCTCTCTCTTTGTCTCGTATCGTATAAGCTCATGCCGTCCTCATTGTTGACTGACTTGTGTAAATCTGTCATAGAGACATTTCCAGAAAGGTGGTTGGCATTATGTCAGCTCCTCGAACCGTCTCCTACGTTGTAAAGAAATCAAATTCTAAAGACTGTATGTGTTTACTTGTAGTCAAGTTAATAAACCATACCAAACAAGTTGCCAAATGTGGGGTCATCCAAAGTTTATGCAAAGGAAATGATGATTCAAACACTAAGTTTACATAACAAATGAAAAGGTTTTCCCAAATTTGTTGGTTCGTCATAGTGGAAGTCTAGAAGTTCTTGGCCAAAATCTGCCAATGACTTTCGATATAATCAAAGAAAAGATACCATTTATTTAATTATCAAGTATAGTTTTATTTTTCTACCACAAAAGCTTCACATAAACTTTCCTTTATATCTGTTGAGGAAGGCTGGTACATCAGAATTCACACATATTATTTGAATAAATGCACACAGGTGTCCAGGTACTTTTGGTACTTGATTAGTTTCAGCTTCTGTTAGGCAAGTATCGATGATGATGTAAATAATTGAATACTTTTATAGCGCTCGTGCTACAGCTATTTTAGCCTGCTCCAAGTGCTCCGATGTCCTGAAATATATTTAAAGAAGGAAAAGTTTTTAGATGTTCCTTAAATAATGTTATATTTTTAAAAATTGTTCTCAAAGATTGAGTAAAACTGTTCTACATTTGACTCGTAATTGCTTTAAACCTGTGCACTACGAATGACTTTTTTTGGTAACTCTGATTAATGACTGTGTTAAAGATAGCAGGTTCTTTTAGGATACATATTTAGAGAATCGTTTTTAAAGATATTTAGTTTGAGAGACTTCTATGTAGCTGCATGCAAGGGACATAATTTGTGAGCTATCATCAAGTTAATCTGCTTGACAAGCATGTTTCTTAGAAAGTTGCCAAGGGAGAGGACCGTTGTTTGATCCTCAAAATAGTTTTTAACTTTATTACCGAGGAGGAGATTTCTGAGAGACAATGTTCTCTATCCGTGGAATTGACGATACATAACCTACCAATTCAAGTTTAATGTCTTCTGAGACATGGTTTACATTTAACGTTCTATCATCTCAATTATATTGTTTGGGAATTTTAATATATACATAATTTTATGCATTAGATTCTTCCTGATTAATTTGCAACCAAGACACAAATGTAAATATGGTGAGTTCTTTCCTTTACACTTCATATTCTTTATCTGGTAACAATTATTTGTTAACTCTTCCATAAGTTTTACATTTAATATGACCTAATGATCTATTTGGTGTTGGATTTTGTTAAATCCTTTAGACTCAATGCTTCTGTTATCCACTTTTTTCTCCAAAGCTCAACACAGTTACCATCAACTCGGCGTTGATATTTTGGATAATAATTGACATTGTTATTCGTCTGGCTAAAGAAATCTCTGTTGAATTTGTTTGCGCATTTCACGTTTTCCTAATACGGCGCGTTTAGATTTAAGTTAACCAAATCGGCCGTGTATCATAAATATTTTAAGTCATCGTTAGGGCGTCTTTATAAGAAATTTCTGCTCAGACAATTTGTAAATTCTTTCATTGTCTCAGGCTTGGAAAGAAATATGTGCCTATGTTCTAAAACACGTTTTTTTTAAAACTCAAACAAGTCTCAGTTCCAACTCAAACGCTCTAGCTTGTAAATCAGTCTTGTCATATTTGCTGAATCGGTTGTGAATTTTACCTTACTTTCTTTGATATATGAAGAGAAGTGAACTTTAAAAAAAGATGACCTCTTTTTCCAATAGATTTCTTTGATCTGTGGTCCATCATTAATCGGCATATGAGAATAACAAACATTAAGTTAGAGGATCACATTAACTCCTACTCGGAATGGATATATTTTTTAATGTATGATTTTCGTGTGCACCATACATAAAAATGGCACGAATACAAAATACAAAGCAACATCTACACACATAATATTTCCACCTAATCCGCTCCTGTGAATGTGTCTATAGCAAAGTTCAACTCAGTAGATGCAGCGTTATGTTATTGACACATTTTAATATTAGTGTAATTTTCATTAAACAAAACCAACACACACAAAAACAAAGGAGTTCTTATAATTATTTAAAGTTATATTTTAAACTTTCAGATGTGTATGATAAGTAATCGAAGATGTAGCAAGGGTGGAAAGAAAATTTTAAACTAATTTTACTTTCCATTTATACCGACACCTTAACAGAAATTAGTTTCATCATTGCTTAACGGTAATTGTTTGGTACCAATAAACAGGTCCATCATTTAATTAGCAAAAGCTAAATAAATAATGTTTAATGTGATAGAAATAAATGAAACCTTCTTTGACAGGTTTGTGCAACATCATTTAGTCATTGCTACTTGCACATGGCTTTATTGTTCAATATTTAAAAAGACTATGCAAAATATTTTCTTAGTACTTTTTATTACTTTGTAAAATGTTTAATGTTCTAATTTTATTAATATCAAATGTCAAACTAATGCAGTTTGTATAATATTACTGCGCGACCGACATTTTTGTAGTGTTACAAAGTTTAAGTTGTGCTGCGGTCTGCTTTCTGAGAGGCTTAATTGGACTTCTGGACACAAATAATTTTTCATGAAGTTGTTCCTTTGAAGGAAATTCGATTCCCTGAATTGTTTGAAATTTCGATTCTATGGATTCAAAGTGAACTTTCTATTAGATTTTTTCTTGACTTGGGAGATGATTTTCTATTTTAAATGTGTGTTGACTAGTTCGTTAACAACACGTTCAACTGTTTCTAATGGAGCATGTTGTTCAATATTGATGTTTTCACATTGTCCAATTAAAAAAATGGAATTGACATAATATTTCTCTGGATCTTATTCCAGTTTTAAAGATAAATCGGTTGAAAGATCAATTGAATTTAACATTTCTTGCTGTGTATGTACAACGGAGTCTTGTTGGATCTCTACAACAGAGTCTTTCCGTTTATTATTGATTTTCTTTTAAACAGATAACAAACTGTAAGTCAATAATAAATGAGATGGTGTTTAATCAAAAAGTATAAAAGTAAGGCTATTAACTTACAGTACGTCACTGAACACAGAGTAAATATAAACATACAAATCTACGATCAGTACAAATCTATGTATCTCTCTTTCTCTCGTATCGTTAAAGCTCATGCCGTTCTCTATGTTGATTAACTTATTTACAGTGTTTCATAAAGACTTTTTTCCAGAAAGGTGGTCGGCATTATTTCTGCTCCTCGACCTGTCTCCTACGTTTTAAGAAATCTAATTCTAAAGACTGAATGTGTTTTACCTGCAGTCCAGGGTGACTAGTTATAAATAAACCACACCCACCATGTTGGCAAATGCAGTGTCAGCCAAAGTTCATGCACAAGAAAAGATGACGTAAACAAGAAGTCTACATAACAATTCACAAGATTTCACCAAATGTATTTGCTCGTTATAGTTGACGTCTATAAGTTCTGCGCCTAAGTCTGCCAATGACTTTTGATATGATCGAAGAAAATATACAATTTCTTTAATTATCAAGTATAGCTTTCTTCCTCCACCACAAAAGCGTCACATTAATTATCTTTCTCCTTATTTGTTGAACAAGGCTGCAACATCCGAAATCTCATATATGATTTAAATAAATGCACACAACTGGCTAAGTTGTTTCGGATTTTGATTGTTTGCAGCCCCTTTGTTAGGCAAGTACCGATGATGTCACATCTGTTTTGGCCAGCGGTTGCACTGCTGGGTTGATGAGCAATGTCTCATCAGTTAGGGGCAGTGAATGTTTTGCCATGTTTATTAGCAATTTCTCATCTGTTAAGCAAAGCGGTTGTTTTTCAGGGTGGATTAGCTATGTCTCATCTGTTAGTGCAGTGGTTGTTCTGCCGGGCTGAACATTATGTAATCTTTCTCTTCAGAGTACGATGTTATATTTATTTAGCTCATTTTTTCTTGATTTGATTTCGCATTTCTACTTTTGAATCGGAGCACGTCATACACAAATATGTCACGAATACAAATTAAAAACAATAGCTACACAATTAATCTATACGCCTAAATTGCTCCTTTAAAAATAACCATAGCAATGATGGACACAGTAGTTACATCTTTGAATTATAGATACATTTAAATACTATAGTAATTTTGAATTATACAAAAGACAAAAATGGCTTATTATAATTTGTTAATTTTATATCTTAAACTTTCAGCTTTTCATGATACTTAAGGTTTTGGAAGGGTTGAAAACGTTTATAATTAATTGTATGTTCTATATATAACTTCAACTGAAAACGAAGTAGTTTCATCTTTGCTTAACAGTTGTGGTATTGTATCTATAAACAGGCCCATACCTTAATACAGCAATGCTAAATACATAACTTTTAAATGTAATAGAAATAAGATGAAATACTCGTTGAAAGGTTAATGACCCATATTTTTTTTATTGTTAATGGCATATCGCATCATTGTTCAACGTTTCAAAAGACTGTGCAGATTATTTTCTTAGTACTTTTTCTTACATTCTAGAATGTTTAATATTCTAATTTCATTAATATGAAAAACCTAACTAATGCTATTTTTTATAATATTACTGCACGAAGTATGTTTGTGTAGTGTTACATCGTTTATGTTGTGCAGTTTTCCGCCTTCTTTGAGGCCCAATTGGTCTTATGGGCACAAAGAAGTTTTCATGAAGTTGTTCCTTTGAAGGAAATTCAATTACCTGAATTGTTTGAACTTTCGATTCTATGGATTTCAAGTGATCTCTTTTGTTGGAGTTTTTATAGTCTTGGAAGATGATTTTCCTTTGTAAATGTGCTAGTTATAAACTAGTTCGTTAATAAAACATTCAACTGTTTGTAATGGAGATCGTTGTTCGATGTTTATGTTTTAAATGATTTAAAGTCGACGTTGGATGCTTTCAAATTATCCAAATGCACATTGGAATGACATCATTTTTCACTGGACCGTATTCCAGTTGAAAAGCTGAATTTGAGGAAAGATCAATTGAATTTTATATTGCATGCCATGTCTGTACAAAATAGTCTTGATGAGCCTGTACAAAAGAGTCTTGATGAGTCTGTACAACTGAATCTTGATGTGTCTGTACAGCACTGTCTTGGTGAGTCTGTACAACATAGTCTTTATGTGTCTGCACAACAGGATCTTGATTTGTCTGTACAACATAGTCTTGATGATTCTGTACAATAGAGTCTTGATGTGTCTGTACAATATAATCTTGATGAGTCTGTACAATAGAGCATTGGTGTGTCTGTACAATAGAGTTTTGATTAGTCTGTACAATAGAGTCTTGATGTGTCTTTACAAAAGAGTTTTTATGTATCTGTACAATAGAGTCTTGATGTGTCTGTGCAATATAATTTTGATGTGTCTGTACAATAGAGTCTTGATGAGTCTGTACAACATCGTCTTGATGTGTCTGTACAATAGAATCTTGATGTGTCTGTACAATAGGGTCTTGATGTGTCTGTACAACAGAGTCTTTATGATTTTGTACAACATAGTCTTGATGTGTCTGTACAACAGTGTCATGATGTGTCTGAACAACACAATCTTTCGTTGATCAATGGTTTGCTTTTAAAAGGATATAAAACTGTAAGCCAGTAATAAACGAGATGCTGGTGTTAAATCAAATAGTATACAATTTAGGCTATTAACTTACATTGCAGCATTGGACTTGTACCAGTACAAAGTTGAAAAAAAATATTCATACACACAGAATAAATATAAATATACAAATCTACTATCAGTACAAATCTCTATCTATCTCTTTTTCTAGTATCCTAAAAGCTCAGGAAGCTCACTATGTTGATTGACTTATTTAAGTCTTTAATAGAAACTTTCTCCAGAAAGGTGTTCGGCATTATTTCTGTAGCTCGACCTGTCTCGTACCGTAAATTTCATTCTAAAGACTATATTGGTGTTTACTTGTAGTCGAGGGTGACTAGTTATAAATGAACAACACCCACCATGTTGCCAAATGTAGTGTCAGCCAAAGTTTATGCACAAGAAAAGATGACGTAAAAACGAAGTCTACGTAATAATTGACAATATATTCCCTTATGTATTGGCTCGTCATAGTTGATGGATTGTACTTATTTGCCAAAATCTGAAAATGACTGTATTATAGTATCAAGTAATTATTTGTCCTTCTCCAGGAAAGCGTCACTTTGAGATGT
This sequence comes from Omphiscola glabra, assembly GCA_964017045.1. Taxonomy (NCBI): domain Eukaryota; kingdom Metazoa; phylum Mollusca; class Gastropoda; family Lymnaeidae; genus Omphiscola; species Omphiscola glabra. The sequence continues at coordinate 30,174,402 of OZ024807.1, read as the reverse complement.
CCGTACATTTGTTCTTATATCTGTTAAATAATGCGGCGTCATCTGACAGCTGACACATACTTTGAATTAAAGCACACAACTACCTAAGCTGTAATGGAAATTACTTATTTTCATCTTCTCAAAGGAAAGTACTGATGATGATGGAAATAATTAAATACGTTTATTGCAGTTTAGTCCACGATATTTTGGAATGCTCACGGCTCATTGATGTTGAACAATCAATTTTAAGAAAACAAGTCTTTAAATGTTTAATAAATATGTTTTTTAAAAATTATTAGTCATTTTCCTCAAAGATAAAGGCAAACTTTTCTATCATTTAGTAATTGTTATTTTGAAAAGAGCAGGTTCTCGTAATGATACATGTTTAGAAGTTTTTCTTCGAAGATCATCAGTTGCAGGCTTCTAAAATGATATACGCAAGTGACAAACTTTCCATTGCATCTTCTTCTTCTTCTATTTTTAATGGTCCACGATCAAGGAATTGATCATTTTAGGTCCCATGTTTTTTAGTTGTTAGGATGTAACTATGCATAGTTAGAGGTAGGACCGCTGTTAGATCCTCGAAAGATGTCGCTCTTCTTTCATTGACTTGGAGACTTCTCAGCAACAATTGTTTTATATCCTTCAAAATTACTGTAAATACTTTACAAATTCAAGTTTCAAGTCTTCTTAGACATGGTTTCCATTTAAATGTATGTCATCTCTGTTTTAGTGTTCAGGAATTATAACATATAAATTATTTTAGGTATTACATTCTTCCCAATTACAATGTTTCTGTTATATACTTTCTGTCTCGAAAGTTCAAAACAGTTACAGTCATCTCGGCGTTGTTATTTTAAATAAGAACTGTCTTTGCTTTTCGAGACCTACATAAATCTCTTGCAAATTTGTGTGAGCAATTCACGTTTTCCGTACACTGTAGCTTGTATGTTTAGTGGACCACATGGACCATGTATCATACAAATTTTACAATTTCAAGTTGCCTCGGTACAAAGTCTTTATTAGGGAGTTCTGCTCAGATAATTTGTCAGTTCTTTCATTGTCCCAGTCTTTGTCTTTCTGGGCCACGGAAAGCTATATATGTTCATGTTTAAGACAACACTATTAAAAAAAAAAACTTGATCACTTCTCAGTTTCAAATCAAAAGCTCTTGCTTTTAAATCAGTCTTGTCGGATGTTTTATGAAAGTGCTGTAAATTGTACCTTATCCCATTTGATCTAGGAGGACACATGTATTGTACAAATATGTCATGCTTGTCACGAATCGCCAAATGAGAAGATCAATCGGTTGCTCATTAGATCACATAAACGTCTACTCAGAATGTATATATTTATTAAATTACGCGTTTCGTGTGCATCATATGCACTGTGAAGAAAACATGAAACGATTCTTATCTGTTAGGGGCAGCCGTTGTTCTCACGGGTTGATTAGCAATGTCTCATCTGTTAGTGGCAGTAATTGTTCTGCTGGGGTGATGAGCAATGTCTCATTTTTTATGGGCAAAATGTGTTCTGCATGCTTGCATATTATTTAATCTTTCTCTGTAGATAATCATTGTTTAATTTATTTGGTGCACTGTTTTATCGAATTTACTTTAGCATTTCGACATTTTAATTTGTGCATCTCATGCATAAAAACCAAAATAAAAAGCAACAGCTAAACAAATATACTACACTTCTAAAACGATATTTTAAAGAGATCTATTGTGATGATCGACACAGTAGCTACATTGTTGTAATAAAGAAACATTGAAATACTATTGTAATTTTTTATTGGACAAAACCTAAAGAAAATGTTAAGATTTTCATGATAAGAATTTAAAAATGAAGCATGAGTTGAAAATATGTTAGCAATAATTTTCTTTTTCATTTATACCGATAACTGAAAACATCGTAGTTTTATCTTTGCCATTGTAAGTGGCACTTGGCATTATTGTTCAATGTTGAAAAAGAATATGGAAAATATTTTTTTATTATTCTTTCTTACTTTGTAAAATGTTTAATGTTCTAAATTCATTAATATCAAAAGTCTAACTAATGCTGTTTGTATAATACTACTGCGCGGCTGAGATTTTTGTAGTGCTACAAAGTTTATGTCGTGCAGTCTTAGGTCATTGTAGAGGCTCAATTTGCCTTCTTGGAACAACTATTAGTTTATGAACGTTTTTTTTGAAGGATATTCGATTCCATTACGTTTTTGAATTTCCGATTCTAGGGATTCCAAGTGATCTTTTTGTTGTAGGTTTTCTAAACTTTTTAATGCGTGTTGACTAGTTCTTGAATAACACGTTCAACTGCTTGTGATGGAGCATTTTGTTAAAATTTGATGATTTAAATAATTTACAGTCAACGTTTGATGTGTTCAGATTATCAAATTGCACAATGAAATTCACATAGTTTTTCAAGATTTAATGATGAATCTGTGTAAAGATCAATTGAATGGTAACTTTCATTCTGTCTTCGTACAACAGAGATTTCCGTGTATCATTGATTGGCTGATAAACAGATACCTGTACAACAAAGTCTTTCTTTGGCTCTACAACAAAGTCTTTCTTTGCCTCTACAACAAAGTCTTTCTTTGGCTCTACAACAAAGTCTTTCTTTGCCTCTACAACAAAGTCTTTCTTTGGCTCTACAACAAAGTCTTTCTTTGGCTCTACAACAAAGTCTTTCTTTGGCTCTACAACAAAGTCTTTCTTTGGCTCTACAACAACGTCTTTCTTTGGCTCTACAACAAAGTCTTTCTTTGCCTCTACAACAAAGTCTTTCTTTGGCTCTACAACAACGTCTTTCTTTGGCTCTACAACAAAGTCTTTCTTTGGCTCTACAACAACGTCTTTCTTTGGCTCTACAACAAAGTCTTTCTTTGGCTCTACAACAAAGTCTTTCTTTGCCTCTACAACAAAGTCTTTCTTTGGCTCTACAACAAAGTCTTTCTTTGCCTCTACAACAGAGTCTTTCTTTGGCTCTACAACAAAGTCTTTCTTTGCCTCTACAACAGAGTCTTTCTTTGGCTCTACAAAAAAGTCTTTCTTTGGCTCTACAACAAAGTCTTTCTTTGGCTCTACAACAACGTCTTTCTTTGGCTCTACAACAAAGTCTTTCTTTGCCTCTACAACAAAGTCTTTCTTTGGCTCTACAACAAAGTCTTTCTTTGGCTCTACAACAAAGTCTTTCTTTGGCTCTACAACAAAGTCTTTCTTTGGCTCTACAACAACGTCTTTCTTTGGCTCTACAACAAAGTCTTTCTTTGCCTCTACAACAAAGTCTTTCTTTGGCTCTACAACAACGTCTTTCTTTGGCTCTACAACAAAGTCTTTCTTTGGCTCTACAACAACGTCTTTCTTTGGCTCTACAACAAAGTCTTTCTTTGGCTCTACAACAAAGTCTTTCTTTGCCTCTACAACAAAGTCTTTCTTTGGCTCTACAACAAAGTCTTTCTTTGCCTCTACAACAGAGTCTTTCTTTGGCTCTACAACAAAGTCTTTCTTTGCCTCTACAACAGAGTCTTTCTTTGGCTCTACAAAAAAGTCTTTCTTTGGCTCTACAACAAAGTCTTTCTTTGGCTCTACAACAACGTCTTTCTTTGGCTCTACAACAAAGTCTTTCTTTGGCTCTACAACAAAGTCTTTCTTTGGCTCTACAACAACGTCTTTCTTTGGCTCTACAACAAAGTCTTTCTTTGCCTCTACAACAAAGTCTTTCTTTGGCTCTACAACAACGTCTTTCTTTGGCTCTACAACAAAGTCTTTCTTTGGCTCTACAACAACGTCTTTCTTTGGCTCTACAACAACGTCTTTCTTTGGCTCTACAACAAAGTCTTTCTTTGCCTCTACAACAAAGTCTTTCTTTGGCTCTACAACAAAGTCTTTCTTTGCCTCTACAAAAAAGTCTTTCTTTGGCTCTACAACAAAGTCTCTCTTTGGCTGTACAACATAGTCCCCCTGGGGCTGTACAACAAAGTCATTATGGGTTTGTACAAAAGAGTCTTCTGGGGATGTACAACAAAGTCATTATGGGTTTGTACAAAAGAGTCTTCTGGGGCTGTACAACAAAGTCATTATGGGTTTGTACAAAAGAGTCTTCTGGGGATGTACAACAAAGTCATTATGGGTTTGTACAAAAGAGTCTTCTGGGGATGTACAACAAAGTCATTATGGGTTTGTACAAAAGAGTCTTCTGGGGATGTACAACAAAGTCATTATGGGTTTGTACAAAAGAGTCTTCTGGGGATGTACAACAAAGTCATTATGGGTTTGTACAAAAGAGTCTTCTGGGGATGTACAACAAAGTCATTATGGGTTTGTACAAAAGAGTCTTCTGGGGATGTACAACAAAGTCATTATGGGTTTGTACAAAAGAGTCTTCTGGGGATGTACAACAAAGTTTTTCTGTGAATCATTGATCGGCTTTTAAAAAGATATCAACACGTCAACCAGTAACAAGGGTCATGCTGGTGTAAAATCAAACAGACTTAAAGTAAGTCTATTAACTTACAGTCATCATCAACTTGTACCGGTACAAAGTTAAGAAAAAGGTACACAGAGACAGATAAAATATTACAATACAAATATACGATCAGTACTAATCTCTATCTCTCTCTTTGTCTCGTATCGTAAAAGCTCATGCAGTTCTCTATGTCGATTAACTTAATTACAGTCTTTCATAGAGACTTTTTCCACAAAGATGTTCGACCTTATTTCTGAGCCTCGGCCTATCTCGTACGTTCTAAAGAAATTATTTCTATACACTGTTTATGTGTTTACTTGCAGTCTAGAGGGACTAGTTATAAATATACCAAATCAACCATGTTGCTAAATGTGGGGTCAGCTAAAGTTCATGCACAAGAAAAGATGATGTAAAAACGAAGTCTGCATAACAATTCACAATATGTTGCCATATGTATTTGATCATCATTGTTGGCGTATTGTAATTCTTGGCCAAAATCTTAAAATGACTTTGGATTTGATCGATGAAAGGACACATGTATTATAATAGCAAGTGATTGGTTCTCCTTCACCAGGAAAGCATCACTTTTATATGTCCGTACGTTTGTTCTTACATCTGTCAAATAATGCGGCTTAGCCTGACTGCTGACCCATGCTTTTAATAATTTCACACAACTGCCTAATCTGTAATGGAAATTGATGGTTTGCAGCTTCTGAAATGAATGTACCGATGATGATTGTGATAAAAAATACTTTTATAGCAGGTGTATCCATAATATTTTGGAAAGCTCACAGCGCATTGATTTTGAGAAATCAATTTCAAGAAAAAAAGTCTTTGAATTATTCATATATTTTTTTTTTTATTATTTCCAATTTCAGTCAAAGTTTGATGCCAACTGTTCCATAATTCATGCGCTATAGTTTCCAATGAGCGCAAATCATATGACGTCATTCTGCGTCCATTCTTAGTGCGAACTTTTAATAAATTCTATTTTGAAGAGCGCAGATTATGTAAGTATAAATGTTTAGATGTTATTCTTCGGAGATCATCAGTTGCAGACTTCAAAAATGCTATACGCCAGTGACAAACTTTGCGTTGTATCTTTTTCTTCTTCTGTTTTTAATTGTCCAAGATCAAGGAATTGATCATTATAGGTCTCATGTTTCTTAGTTGTCAAGATGTAAATGAGCATTGTTAGAAAGAGATACTTAAATGGTTGCAAGGGCTATTTAGCAAAGATATTATGAACAGGGTGTTGGAAGAAAATGGGGTATACCCGAATATATTTCAAGTGTAGACGACTCATCAGGTACCTTTGGAAGCTTTTTCCAGTCCTTTTTGTCTTGGCAAGAATGAGGAGCTCATGTAATTATAAATCATCTGTCAATAAGCTTGCAAATAATGCTTATTATAACATTTCATTGAGAAAGAGACTTCTGTTTTTTTATATATATCCAAATTACTGTAAAAACTGTACCAATCAATTCAAGTTTCAAGTCTTTTTAGACATGGTTTCCATTTAAATTTCTGTTATCTTAGTTTAAGTGTTCAGGAGCTGTATTATATAAATTATTTTAGGCATTAGATTATTCCCAATTAAATTGCAACCAAGAGAGAAGTCTGGATAAGGGGACTTCTATGCTGTAAACCGTTTTATTCCTTACCTCGATACACCATTTTTTTATCCTTTACTTTTACATGTAATGTTTCCGTATGATCAATCTGGTGGTGCATTTTGTTAATTCCTTTAGCCTTCATGCTTCTGTTATATACTTTGTGTCTCGAAAGTTCAACACAGTTAGAGTGATCTCGGCGTTGATAATTTGGATAGCAATTGTCTCTTCTTTTCGTGTGCCTACATAAATCTATTGTGAATTTGTGTGAACAATTCACGTTTTCCAAAAACGGTACGTTTTTATGTTTAGTGGACAACATGGGCAATGTATCATATATATTTTACAATTTCAAGTTGCCTCGGTAGGACAACCTTATTATGGAGCTCTTCTCAGATAATTTGTCAATTCTTTTATTGTCCCAGTTTTTGTCTTCCCGAGACATGGAAAGCCATATGTGCCCATTATATAACGTCTCATTTCAACTCAAATGCTCTTGCTTTTAAATTAGTCTTGTCGCATACTTTCTGAATGTCCTGTAAATTGTAACTCATTTCATTTGATCTAGGAGGACACGTGAATTTTGCATATACGTGATGCTTTCATCTTGGATTTCTTTCGATCTGCAGCCACACATGAATCTCCAAATAAGAAGAGCAAACGCTTTCTCATTAGATCACATCAAATTTTACTCAGAAATTATATATATTTTTTTTTTTTAATTGCGCTTTTCGTGTGCACCATATGCACTGTGAAGAAAACAATGAGAAATGTCCCATATGTTAGAGTCAGTGGTTGTTCTGCATGGTTAATGAGCAATGACTTATCTGTTAGAGGCACTGGTTGTGCTGCCGGGCTGCACGTGATGTAATCTTTCTCTTTAGAGTATCATGCTGTACTTAATGGGCGCTCATATCTACGATTTGCGTTTAGCATTTATACTTTTTAATTGGAGCAGCACAAACACAAATATGTCACTAATATATAATAATATACATTAGTTATAGCGTTGTATTATATACACATTCAAATACTATTGTTATTTTGTATTACACACAACACACAAAAAGAACGCCTTATTATAAGTCTTTAAAAATATATTTTAAACTTTCAGCTTTTTATGATAAGTAATTAAAGATGTAGCAAGGGTTGAAAGAGTTTTAAAATAATTTTATATTCATTTTATATCAAAAACTGAAAACGAATTAGTTTCATGTTTGCCTAACAGTTCTCTGCTTAACGATAGCTGTAATAAACGATAGCTATACCAATAAACAGGTCAATCGTGTAATAAAGCAATGCTAAATAAATAATTTTTAAATGTGATAAAAATAAACCAAACCATCTTTGACAAGTTTATGTCGCTTCCTTTAGTCTTTGTTACTGCCACATGACATTATTGTTCAATGTTTAAAAAGACTATGCAAAATATTTTCTTAGTACTTTTTTTTTTACTTTCTAAAATGTTTAATATTCTAATTTCATTAATATCGAAAGTCTAACTAATGCTGTTTGTATAATATTACTGAACGATTGAAATGTTTGTAGTGTTACAAAGTATTTTGTATTAAAATATTACAATGTCTTAGAGGCCCAATTGGCTTTTTGGGCACAAAGAGTAATTCATGAAGTTGTTCCTTTGAAGGAAATACGATTCCCTGATTTGTTTGAACTTCCGATTCTATGGATTGTAAGTGATCTTATTGTTGCAGTTTTTCTAGACTTGAAATATACGTTTCCTTTTTTAATGTGTTTTTACTAGTTCGTGAACAACACGTTTAACTGTTTCTAATGGTGCATGTTTTTTTAGCGAGACTGCTACTTCCAAATTCTTACATATGATTTAAATAAATGCACTCAGCTGCCAAGGTTCATTTGGTATTTAATTGGTTTCAGTTTCTGTTAGGCGAGTATCGATGATGATGGTGATAATTGAGTACACTTATGCTACAGCGGTTTAAGCCTGCTCCAAGCGCTCTGGTGTCCTAAATTATATTTAAAGAAGAAAACGACTTTAGATATTCCTTAAATAATGTTTTAATTTTTTTTAATTTTCCTTTAATGACTGAGTCAAACGTTCTATAATTTAGGCGCACTAGCTTCAATTTCTGAGACCTCATCAAGTTATTCCGATAGTAAAGCATGCTTTTTAGAAATTTGCAAAGAGATCATAAAAATATGTCGTATTTTTTTTACAGACGAGGAGATTTCTGGGAGACATTTTTTTCTATCCGTGGAATTGAGTCATTTTAGACATGGTTTCCATTTAAATGTCGGTTATCGTAGTTACAGTGTTCGGGAATTTTAATATATATACTTTTAGGCTTTAGATTATCTCTGATTAAATTGCAACATAGACAAAAGTGTGGATATGGTGACTTCTTTGCTGAACACCTTTATATTCCTTACCTGGTATAAACCATTTGTTATCTTCTTCTGAAGTCTTACAATTAATATGTCCGTATGATTTATTGCGTTCTTAAATCTCATTTAGCCTCAAGTCTTTAGTTTCAACATTTTTTTCTCTAAAACTTAACAAAGTTACTTTCATAACTGCGTTGATACTTTGGATAACAATTGACATTGTTATTCGTCTGTCTAAAGAAATATCTTTCTGATTTGTGTGTTCATTTCACGTTTTCCTTACACGGAGCTTTTGTATTTAATTTACCACATCGGCCATGTATCATACATATTTTATTTACAATTGACAGTGATATTCGTATGGCTAGAGAAATATCTAGTTAATTTGTATGTGCATTTCACGTTTATAATATACGGCACGTTTGTATGTTAAGTTGATCACATGGTAGATGCATCTTACATATTTTACAATTTCAATTTTGCATCGGTAAGGCATCTTTATAAGCGAGTTCTGCTCAGACAATTTGTCAATTCTTTCATTGTCCCAGTCTTTATCCTCCTGGGTCATGGAAAGCAATATGTGCCCATGGTGTAGACAACATTTGTAAAAACTCGATCACGTGCCAGTTTCAATTCAAACGCTTTTGCATTTAAATCAGTTTTGTCGGATTGTTTCTGACTCCATTGTAAAGTTTAACTTATTCCATTTTGATTTAGGAGGACACGTTAAGTTTACAAATATGTCATGCTTTTTTCTTTTATGTCTTTAGACCTGCGGTCCACCGTGAATCCTCATATGAGAAGAGCCAACGGTTTCTCATTAGATAGCATCGACTTCTAAACAGAATGTGTATATTTTTTAAATTACACTTTTCGTGTGCACCATATGCACTGTGAAGAAAACAATGAGCAATGTCTCATCTGTTAGGGGCAGAGTCTGTTCTGCCGGCTTGCAGATTATTTAATATTTCTCTTTACAATATACTTGTATATTTAAGTACCGCTCTGTTTTCCCGATTGCCTTTAGCATTTCTACTCTTTAATGGGAGCACCTCATACATACAAAAATCAGGAATACAAACTAAAAAGCACCTAAAAATGTTCAGATTTTCATGATAAGAATTTAAAAATGAAGCATGAGTTGAAAATATGTTAGCAATAATTTTATTTTTCATTTATACCGATAACTGAAAACATAGTAGTTCTATCTTTGCCATTGTAAGTGGCACTTGGCATTATTGTTCAATGTTTAAAAAGAATATGGAAAATATTTTCTTATTACCCTTTCTTACTTTGTAAAATGTTTAGTGTTCTATTTTCATGAGCAATAAAAGTCTAACTAATGCTGTTTGTATAATACTACTGCGCGGCTGAGATTTTTATAGTGCTACAAAGTTTATGTCGTGCAGTCTTCGGCCATTTTGTATGATCAAATTGCCTTCTTTGAACAACTAGTAGTTGATGAAGTTTTTTTTTTTGAAGGATATTCGATTCCATTACGTTTTTGAGCTTCCGATTCTGGGGATTTTAAGTGATCTTTTTGTTGGAGGTTTTCTAGACTTGGAAGATGACTTTCGTTTTTTAATGTGTGTTGACTAGTTCTTGAATAACACGTTCAACTGATTGTGATGGAGCATTTTGTTCAAATTTGTTGATTTAAATAATTTACAGTTAACGTTTGATGTGTTCAGATTATCAAATTACACAATGAAATTCACATCATTTTTCACTGGACATTATTCGAGATTTAATGATGAATTTGTAGAAAGATCAATTTAATGGTAACTTTCATTCTGGCTTCGTACAACAGAGTTTTTCCCCGTATCATTGATTGGCTGATAAACAGATACCAATCTGTAAGTCAGTAATAAATGACATGCTGGTGTTAAATTAAATAAAATAAAAGTAAGGCTATTAATGTACAGTACATCAATGAACTTGTACATAGACAAAATTGAAAAAAAAAATGCAAATACACGCAGAACAAATCTATGTCTCTCTCTTTGTCTCCTATCGTATAAGCTCATGCCGTCCTATATGTTGATTGACTTATGTAAATCTGTCATAGGTACTTTTCCAGAAAGGGTGTTGGCATTATTTCTGCTCCTCGACCCGTCTCCTACGATATAAAAAAATCAAATTCTAAAGACTGTATGTGTTTACTTGTAGTCAAGTGAGATTAGTTATAAATAAACCACACCAAACGAGCTGCCAAATGTGGGGTCATCCAAAGTTTATGCAAAAGAAAGTATGACGCTAACACGAAGTTTACATACACAATTATTTTTTTTCCCAAATGGATTGGCTCGTTCTAGTTGAAGTCTGTGAGTTCTTGTCCGAAATCTGCCAATGTCTTTCGATATAATCAAAGAAAAGAAACAATTTTTTTAATTATCATGTTTAGCTTTCTTTCTCCACCACAAAAGCTTCACATTAACTTTCGTTTAGGTTCTCTTTATATTTGTTGAGGAAGGCTGCTACATCAGAATTCACACATATGATTAGAATAAATGCACACACGTGTCCAGGCTCTTTTGGTGCTTGCTTAGTTTAAGCTTCTATCAGGCAAGTATGATGATGATGGAAGTAATGAATACTATTATAGCGCGTGTGCTACATATATTTTGGCCTGCTCCAAGTGCGCTGATGTCCTGAGATATATTTAAAGAAGAATACGTTTTTTGATGCTTCTTAAATAATGTCATATTATTTTCAATTAGCCTCAAAGATTGAGTCAAACTGTTCTGTATTTGACGCGCAATGGCTTTAAAGATGCGCACTACGAATGACTTTCTTTCTGTGTTTATCCTTACTTGGTAACTCTCAGTAAGGACTTTGTTAAAGAGAGCAGGTTCATTCAGGATACATATTTAGATATAAGTTTTTAAAGATAGTCAGTTGCAGAGACTTCTATGAAGCTGCATGCTAGGGACATAATTTGTGAGTCATCATCAAGTTAATCCGATTGTAAAGCATGCTTCTTAAAAAGTTGCAACGAGAATGTAAGTTGTTGATCCTCAAAAGTTGTCGTAACTTTATTACCGAGGAAGAGATACCTGAGAGACAATGTTCTCTATCCGTGGAATTGACGATAAACAATTCAAGTTTCAATTCTTCTGAGACATGGTTTCCATTTGAATTTCTGTCATCTCAATTATAGTTTTCGGGAATTTTAATATATACATATTTTTATGAATTAGATTATTCCTGATTACTGTGCAACCAAACACAAGTGTTAATATGATGACTTCTTTCCTTTACACTTCATATTCCTTAACTGGTAACAATTATTTGTTAATTTTTCCATAAATTTTACATTTAATATGACCTAATGATCTATTTGGTGTTGGATTTTGTTAAATCCTTTAGACTCAATGCTTCTGTTGTTCCCTTTTTTCTCCAAAGTTCAACACAGTTACCATCAACTAGGCGTTGATAATATGGATAACAATTGAAATTGTTTTTCTTCTGGCAAGACAAATCTCTGGTGAATTTGTTTGTGCATTTTACGTTTTCCATATACGGTGCGTTTGGATTGAATTGACCACATCGGCCATGTATCATACTTCTTTTTAAATTTCAAGTTGCCTCAGTATGGCGTCTTTATAATAAAGTTCTGAGCAGACAATTTGTCAATTCTTTAATTGTCTCAAGCTTTGTGTTCACGCACTATGGAAAGCAATTTGTGCCAATGTTCTAAAACACATTTTTAAAAAAAATTCTATCACGTCTCAGTTGCCACTGAAACTCTTTTGCTTTTAAATCAGCCTTGTCGGATGGTTTCTGACTCGGACGTTCAATTTACTTGATTTCCTTTGATTTGGGAGAACACTTGAATTTTACAAATATATCATGTTTTTCCAATACGTTACTTTAGATATATGGTTTACCATGATTCCCCATTTGGGAAGATCAAACGGTAGCAAATTGGATCATATACACCTCTCAGAATTGATATTTTTTTTTTTAATTACTGTTTTTGTTAGCAGCATATGCACTGTTAAGAAAACAATGAGCGATGTCTGGCCTGTAAGATTCAAAGGTTGTTCTGCCGGGTTGATGAGCAATGGCTCGTTTGTTTGGAGCTGTGGTTGTTCTGCCAGTTTTTTTAAGCAATGTCTTATTTGGTAGTGGCAGGGGTTGTTGTTTAAGTAATTAAAAGTGCTGCAAGGGTTAAAAAAAGGTTAACACTAATTTTACTTTCTATTTATACCAAAAACTAAACACGAATTTGCTTTATCTTTGCCTACTATAGTGGTATGGTATAATGAACAGATTCAACCCTGAGTGTTGCAATTATAAATGAAAGACTTTTAAATTTGATAGAAACACGATGAAACGTTATTTTACACGTTTTTGACATATCTTTTAGGCATTGTAATTGGAACATGGCATTATTGTTCAATGTTTCAAAAAAAAATGCAAACTATATTCCTACTTCTTTTTCTAACTTTGTAAAACGATTAATGTTCAAATATCATTAATATCAAAAGCCTAACTAATGCTGTTTGTACATACAATACAACAGCGTGGCCGACACTTTTTTACTGCAACTACGTTTTTGTTGTGCAGTTGTCCGCCGTCTTGTAGTCCAGACAGGCCTTCTGAGCACAAAGAGTATTTATACAGTTTTTCTTTTGAAAAAGCGTTTATTCCCTTACTTGTTTGATCTTCCGATTCTGGGGATTGCTATTGATCTTTTTTTTTTTTGTTGAGTTTTTCTAGATTTGTAAGATGTTTACTTTTTTAAATGTGTGTTGACTAGTTTGTGAATAACACGCTTAACTGTTTGTAATGGGCATGTTGTTCACAAGTGATGTTTTAAATGATTTACAGTCGACGTTGGATGTTTTCACAATGGAATTGACATCATTTTTTACTGAACCTTATTCCAGTTTTAAAGATGATATGTTGAAATATTAATTTAATTTTAAATTTCATGCTAAGTCTGTACAACAGAGTCTTGCAGGATCCCTACAATAGAGTCTTTCCGTTGATCAGCAAAGAATTCACAACATCCAAACTTCTGTCTTGGTGGCAACTTAATCAGGGAGAATGTAAAGCCTAAAAGTATATACATCTAAATTCCCGAACACTATAACTGAGATGACAGAAATTTAAATGGAAGCAATGTCTAAGATGAAATGAAACTTGAATTGGTAGAATTTTTAGTTCAATTTCACGGATAGAAAAAAAAAATTCTCTCAGAAATCTCGTTTTCGGTAATAAAGTTATGACATCTTTTAAAAATGAAACAATTGTCATATAACTTTGCAACTCACCAATTGCTTGTAGTATTCCGGTTTTTACCAGAAACATCACATTTGTGCTTAAAGCTATCTTCTCTATGGATCTCGTGGACTGATCCAGATGTTCACATAAAGGTGTTTTAAGACGGTCGCCATTTGTGACCATTTGTTATCTTGTCCTAAAGTTTTACATTGAATATGTCCGTATGATCTATTTGGTGGTGAACTTTGTTAAATCATTTAGCCTCAAGGCTTTCGTTATCAACTTTTTGTCTCAAAAACTTGACAAAGTTACCTTCAACTCGGGGTTGATATTTTCGATATGTGTGTGTGTTTCAGGTTTTCCATAAAGGCTGCTTTAGGATTTAATGGACCACATAGACCATGTATCATACATATTTTAAATTTTAAGCTGCCTCTTTAGAGCGTCTTAATAAGAGAGTTCTACTCAGCCATTTGTCAATGCATTAATTGACCAAGGCTTTGCCTTCCAGGGCCATGGAAAGCAATATGTGCCCATGTTCTAAAAAACATTTTTTTAAACTCGATCTCGTCTCAGTTTCAACTCAAACTCTCTTTCGTTTAAATCAGTCGTGTCGGATGTTTCTGACTCATCTGTACATTTTACCTTATTTTCTTTGATTTAAGAAGATACCTGAATTTTTAAAATATGTTTTGTTTTTTTCAATAGATTTCTTTAGATCTGTGGTTCAACATGAATCTCCTTTTGAGAAGAGCAGAAAGTAACAAATTCGTTCACATAAACTTCTACTCAGAATGGATATATATTTTTTTTTAAATTACGCTTTTCGTGTGCACCATTTGCTCTGTGAATAAAGTCAATAAGCAATGTCTCATCTGTTAAGGGTTAGCGGTTGTTCATCATTTTATATGAGAGATGTCTCACCTGTTAGGTTCAGGGGTTTTTCGGCCCGTTTGATGCGCATTGTCTCATCCGTCAGGGGAAGTGGTTGTTCTGCCGGGTTGATAAGAAATGCCTCATAAATTAGGGGCAGTGGTTGTTCTTCCGGGTGCATTAGCAATGTGCCATCTGTTAGGGGCAGTGTTTTTTCTGCCGTGGTGATGATCTTTAGTTATTTGTTAGAGAAAATGGTTGTTCTGCCGGCTTGCATATTATTTAATTTTTCTCTTGGTATATTTAATTGACGCTTTGTATTCCCAATTTTCCTTTAGCATTTCGACTTTTTAATTGGATCACCTTATGCTTGAAAATGTCACGAATACAAAATACAAAGCAACAGCTTAATAATTAATATAAACGCCGAAAAAGTTCCTTTAATGAAATCTATAGCAATGATGTACACAGTAGCTACAGCGTTGTATTATAGACACCTTTAAATACTATTGAAATGTTGTATTGTGCAAAACAAACAAAAAAGAAATGTCTTATTATAATTCTTTAATTTTATATTTTAAAGTTTTATATTTTTATGATAAGTAATTAAAGATATAGCAAGGGTTGAAAAAAGGTTAACAATAATTTTACTTTCTATTTATACTGACAACTAAACAGGAAGTAGTTTGTCTTTGCCTAACAGTTCATTGACTAACGGTAGTTGTATGGTACCAAAGAAAAGGTCCATCACTTAATGTAGCAAAGCTAAATAAACAATTTTGTAATGTGATATAAATAAATGAAACCTTCTTTGACAGGTTTATGCCGCATCCCTTTAGGCATTGTAAGTGGCACATGGCATTATTGTTCAAAGTTAGAAAAGACTATGTGAACTATTTTCTTAGTACTTTTTTCTGACTTTGTGAAATGTTTAATGTTCTAATGTCAATAATATCAACTATCTAAAAATGATTTTTGTATGGTATTACTGCGCGACCGCAATGTTTATAGTGCTCATACGATATCGTTGTGCAGTTTTCCGCCGTCATGGAGGCCCAATTGGCTTTTTTAGAAAAAAATAGTATTTTATAAATGTGTTCTTTTGAAGCATATTTGATTCCCTTATGTGTTCGAACTTTTGATTCTGGGGATCCCAAGTGATCTTTTGTTCAAATTTTCTAGACCTGGAAAATGAATAATTTGTGTTAAAATTCGTGCTGATTCGTTTGTAAATAACACTTTTTTTTCTGTTTGTGATGGAGCATGTTTTTCGATGTTGATAATTTAAATGATTTACAGTCGACATGGTATCGTTTCACAATTAGCCAATTACACAATGGAATTGATATCATTTTTAACTGAACCGTATTCCAGTTTTACAGATGAATCTTCTGGAAAGAACAATTGTATTTTAAATGTCATGCTGCGTCTGTACAACAGAGTCTTTCCGTTGATAATTGATTGGCTTTTAAACAGATACCAAACTGTAAGCCAGTAATAAATGAGTTGGTGGTGTTAAATCAAATAGTATAAAAAGTGAGGTAATTACTTTACAGTACAGCATTGAACTTGTACCGTTACAAAGTTTTTTTAAAAAATGCCAACACACAAATTAAAAATAAATATGCATATATATGATCAGTACAAATCTCTGTCTCTCTCTCTTTCTCGTATCGTAAAAGCTTATGCCGTTCTCTATGTGAATTCACATTTTTACAGTCTTTCATAGAAACTTTGTCCAGAAAGGTGTTCGGCTTGTTTTCTGCTCCTCGACACGTCTCGTAACTTCTAACGAAATCTAATTATAAAGGCTAGGTATGTGTGTACCTTTATTCAAATGTGACTAGTTATAAAGAAACCACACCCATCGTATTGCCAAATGTGTCAGCCATAGTTCATGCAAATAAAAATAGTATGTAAACAAGAAGTCTAAATAACAATTAACACGATTTCCCCAAATGTATTGGCTCGTCATAGACCTCTAGAAGTTCTTAGATACAATCTGCCAATGACTTTTAATATAATCGAAGAAAAGATACAATTTCTATAATTATCAAGTATTGCTTTTTTCCTCCCCCACAAAAGCTTCACTTTAATTTTCCTTGTCCTTATCTGTTGAACAAGACTGCTACATCCGCTTTATCGGCATTTGATTGTTTGCAGCCTCTGTTAGACAAGTATCGACCACGATGGTGATGATTGAAAACGTTTATGGGGCTTGTGCTACTGCTTTTCTGGCCTGCTCTAATTTCTCTGATGTCATGCAGCAAATTTAAATAATAGGAAATATGCAAATGTACCTTAAATAAAGTTTTACTATTTTCAATTTCCCTCAAAGATTTAGGCAAACGGTTCTAGAATTTAGGCGCAATAGCTTCAAAAGAGCGCACTTCGAATGAATTCTGTCGGTGTCCACCCTCACTGTTAACTCTCAGTAAGGACTTTGTTAAATAGCATGTTCTGTCAGGATACATGTTTTGAGATAAGTTTTTGAAGGTATTCAGTTGCAGAGCCTTCTATTCAGGTTTATGCCAGGGACAGAAATTCTGAGTCATCATCAAGTTATTTCGCTAGCAAAGCATGCTACTTAGAATGTTGCAAAGGGATAGGACCGTTCTGTGATCATCAAAAGATGTCGTAACTTTATTACCGAGGAAGAGACATATGACAGACAATTTTTTTCCCATACACAGCGCTTTTGGATTTAATGAACCACATCGGCCGTGTATCATACATGTTTTAAAATTTTAAGTTGCCTCGTTAAGGCGTCTTTATAAGAGAGTTCTGCTCAGACAACTTGTCAATTCTTTCATTGACCCAGGCTTTGCCTCCCGGGGCCATGGTAAGCAATATGTGACCATGTTGTAAAACACATTTTTAAAAACTCGAACTCGTCTCAGTTTCAACTCAAACTCTCATGCTTTTAAATCAGCATTGTCTGATTTTCCTGACTCGGCTGTACATTTTACCTTATTTTCTTTGATTTTGGAAGAGGCGTGAATTTTTAAAATAGGTTTTGTTTTTTCAATAGATTTCTTTAGATCTATGTTCCACCATGAATCTCCTGATGAGAAAAGCAAACGGTAACAAATTCGGTCACATAAAATTCCACTCAGAATGGATATATTTTGTAAATTACGCTTGTATGTGCATTGTGCAGTGACCATTAAGCCATGTCTCCTCTGTTAGGGGCAGTGTTTTTTCTGCCAACTGGCAGATTATTTAATCTTTCTCATTAGAGTATACTGGTTTATTTATTTGGCGCTGTATGTTCCCGATTTGCTTTAGACTTTCGAATTTTGAATTGAAGAACCTCATACATATACAGTGTCACTAATGCAAAAT
The DNA here is from genome assembly GCA_964017045.1 of Omphiscola glabra. NCBI lineage: Eukaryota > Metazoa > Mollusca > Gastropoda > Lymnaeidae > Omphiscola > Omphiscola glabra. The sequence continues at coordinate 30,156,526 of OZ024807.1, read as the reverse complement.
AAAAAGCAACAGCTACACAAAAAATATATACGTCATTCTCTGTGTTGATTGACTTATTTATAGTCTTTCATAGATACTTTTTACAGAGAGGTGTTCGGCATTAATTCTGCACCTCCACCTGTCCCGTACGTTCTTGGAAATATAATTCTAATGACAATATATGTGTTTAGTTGTAATCATCGCACCGTGTTGCCAAATGTAGTGTCATCCAAAGTTCATGCATAAGAAACGATGACGTTAACACAAAGTCTACATAGGAATTCACAAGCTTTTCCCAAATGTATTTGGCAAGTCATGTATGTCGTATTGAATTTCTTAGTCGAAATCTGTCAATGACGTTTGATACAATCGAAGAAAAAGTATTTCATTATTAAATACAGCTTTTTCCTTTTCCAGGAAAGCGTCTCTTTGAGTTTTTTCATTAATGCGTACTTATACCTGTCAAACAATGAGGCTGCATCTGACGGCTCACACATGATATAAATGAATAAAACTTCATAATTTGTATTGGCAATTGATTATTTTCAGCCTCTGTTTGGAAAGTATCGTTGGTTATGGTGATTATTAAATTCTTTTAAAATGCTTGTGTCCATGATATTTTAGAATGCTCACAGTTTTTGGATGTTTTGAAATCAATTTCAAGAAAATATGTCTTTGTATGTTTCATAAAAAAGATTTTAATGTTATTTCCAATTTCCCTAAAAAAGTTGAGGCAAACTATTTCACAATTAAGTCGCTATAGCTTTAAAAAGTGCGCATCCAGTATGACATCAATCTGCTTCCATCCACAATGGGAACCGTTAGTAAGGGATGTGTTGACTAGCGCAGATTATGTAAGGAATGAGGAGCTCCTATTCAGAAATACCATCAGTTAACACGCTTGATAAAAATGCTTCTTAGAAAGTTGCAAAAGGGATAGACTCGTTTTTAGATTATAGAAAGATGTCACTCTTCTATCATTGAAGTGGAGAATTCTGAGGAAACATTTTTGTTTATATCCATGGAAATGACGGACATCATTTTTAATGTATGTTATTCAAGGTATATTGTTCGCGAATTTTAATATATAAATACTTTAAGGCACTAGATTCTTCCTGAATAAGTTGAAACCAAGACATGAATGTGCATTCGGTGTCTTTTTGCAGTAAACCGTTATATTCCTTTCATGGTATTAAACATGTGATAACTTGTAGTTAAAGCTGCAGCAAGGGCTAAAAACGGTTAAGTATTGTAGGACCGAATAATTAAACCTTTATTCCTTCTTCAAAAATAATTTCTCTTTTCCATTTATACCGACGACTGAATACGAAGTAGTTTCATCTTTACCACGCGATTGTGAAATGATAATAACACGCAAGTCTACCCCTGAATACAGGAATGCTAAATGGAAGAGTTTTTAATATGACAGAAATAAGATGAAACCTTTAGTGGCAGATTTCAGACGCATCCTTTAGGCATTGTTAGTGGCACATGACATTATGAATCAATGTTTGACATGAGTATACAGAATATTGTATTAGTACCTTTTCTTCTTTTGTAAAATGTTTACTATTCTAATTTCATTAATATCAAAAGTCTAACTTATGATGTGTATATAATATTACTGCGCATCCGAAATTTGTGTAGTGCTACAACGTTTTTATTGCACTGTGTTTCGTCATTTTGGAAAACCGATTGTCCTTATTGGAACAACTAGGATTTTTATGAAGATTTTAAGGCATTTTATTTTCCTGAATACTTTAAACTTCTAATTATGGGATTTTCAAATGATCTTTTTGTTGGAGTTTTTCTAGACTTGGATGATTTTGTTTTAAATTCGCATTGCCTATTTCGAGCATTTGTCAGTAGATATGTTTGTAATGGAGCGTGTGGTTCAATATTGATGATTTCAAATGCTTTACAGTTGGTGTTGGAGGTTTTCATATTATCCAAATGCAGAATGGAATAGACATAATCCTTTTCTGGACCTGTTTCGAGTTTTAAAGGTCACTCTGTGGTAAGATACATTAAATGGCAACTTCCTTGCTGGGGCTGTACAATGGTGTCTTGCTGTGGCTGTACAACAAAGTATTGCTGGTGCTGTACAAAGGTGTCTTGCTGGTGCTGTACAAAGGTGTCTTCCTGGGGATGTACAATGGTGTCCTGCTGGGGCTGTACAACAAAGTCTTGCTGTACAATGGTGTCTTGCTGTGGCTGTACAAAAAAGTCTTGCTGTGGCTGTACAACAAAGACTTGGTGGGTATGTACAATGGTGTCTTGTTGTGGCTGTACAATGGTGTCTTGATGTGGCTATACAACAAAGTCTTGCTGGGGTCGTACAATGGTGTCTTGCTGGGGCTGTACAATGGTGTCTTGCTGGGGCTGTAACCTGGTGTCTTGCTGTGGCTGTACAACGGATTCTTGCTGAGGTTTACAATGGTGTCTTGCTGGGGATGTACAAAGTTGTCTTATTTGATACATATTGTACAAGCCAGAACAAATTGAAATTTAATTTTACGTACATAAAAAAACAATATTTTTAAAAAAATCAATAAATTAAGGACAAATTCAACAAGCCTATACAACAAACTTTGTTGTATAAATCTCTTAAAAGATTTAATGTCGAGTAATGGGGGTGGGACTAAAAAGTTGACAAATCATGCATTGAAGTAATGCACTTTATAAAATTGTCAATTAGTCCCCCCACCCTCGCCCCCACAAAAAAAGTATAGTTTTTGGATACATGTGGGTTAAATATATATGTAAGTTTGTGCATGTGGGTATACGTTTGGCCAACTGCAAATATAAGACAATGGTTGTTTCCATAGTTGATGTGTTTAGTAATTTATAGACATAAATGTTTTTTTGTGTGCTTGTATATGTCCTGTCTTATGTTATGTTGTGTTAAACAGCACTAGTGTACATAGGAATCATACGTAAATTGTGTTTAAGTTTTTTTACGCGAGGTTGTGTACAATCCATATCTATAAGCGTAGTGTGTATCTACCTAAGATTTTGTTGTTAGGTAAATAACTGTAGTTATGTTTTTTTAAATTGTATGAGGGTCAGTTTAACCTGAAAGCAAATTAGGAAAATGCACAAGAGACATGGGCCATTTCTTGACGTGTTGATAGGATAGCATTTGCTATTTAACTCCAGTGTGATTTGAATGTGTTCATTATTGACCCTGCGATAGAAACACTCTTTAAATAAAAATGTATGAACAATCATATTTGAATATAATGTTCATTTTTGAATTGTGTACTTTTCCTTTTAAAAATCAAACTGTAGCTCAAAATCGCAATGTTGTCTTCAGAATAACTTTTGTTGATTATGGAAAATATTGTACAGATGATCACATAATTTATTTATTAAAAAAAAATTAAAAAATTAAATACTTTTAAAAATCTCTATCAAATTTTGTTTTACTTTCTTGTTTCATATTTTCATTTGAAAAAAAAATTCTTCGTTTCATTTTTCTCTATGCTTTAAAGATTATTTTTCCTTACATGAAAACTGTTTTAAAATATTAATGAAATATTCCATTCGTTTCCCGCGATGCGATACTTTCCTAGTTTTACTTATTACGCAGTTATGAAGAATACAATCTTGAGAGGGGCCTTATACTTAAAATTTGTAGCGAACACTCTTCTATTTTTCCGAATATGTTTTGCAGGACAGAATGCATGAAAAATTTTGATTTACCCTCCCCTCAACCACAATAATGTCTACATTTGTATCACTTGTTAATCTCAAAAATGTATTGTTTTTTCAAAAGTGTCTTTGTATTCTACTCATACAAATTATTGTATTTATTTTTATTTTATTTAGTTTTTTTTATTGAGTTTGTATGTATCAACCAGATTAATTTTTGATAAAATATCCGATTTTTTTAGTCATATCTACATAAAATGAAAATAAATATTCACAAAAATTAAATCTGCCACGATTTATTTGCAATTTAAATCTTTAACATTCATTACCTTAAATAATATATATTCAGTATAATTAATGAGCTAGGCTGACCGTAACGAGAAAGAAACGAAGAGATCTAAATACATTCAGATTCTTAAAAAAAAATGTCATAGTTGTTTTCTACTATTTTCCGGAAATCGATTAAATGTACACGTATATTATATATTCCCTTCTATTTTGGTAAAAATTAAAGTATTATTATTACAAATTAGAAATACATTCAAGTAACAACTAAGGACCTATTTTAAACATTTCTTCGGAATTTAAAAGTTATGAAATAAATTTAATATAAAAAATATGATCCACCTTAATAACATTTACCGGAAAAAACATGTTTCTGTAAAGCTTTTTAGTGCGCCGTTTGTATTGCAAATTAAAAATAAAATACATTTGACCGAAATACATACACAGTTGAAGTCATTGCGCTATTTGTCTATTTAAGTCAAAGTTATACGTCTTTTTTATTGAATACCTGCGTGACAGAACTGATAATGTATTGTCCGCTTCTAATCATTCCAATACATACACTTTTAATAAATTTATAAAGTAATAAAAAGTATTCCTTAAATGTACTTTTAATAATAAAATGTCGTTAAATTCAAGGTGTATTAAGAGGGAGACTGCAATCAGGTTAATACAATGGGAAATTTGTCAAACGCAGTACGGTTAAACATTAAAAAGGAACGCAACAAAACAAAGAACGTGTTTGAACATTTCGTTTAAGTCAATAAGTGCGGAATTGCCATATCCAAAACCCATTCAGTAATGCACTTATCACTGAAAAGAACAATCCATATAAAGTGCAAACAACGTGTTTTGCGTAGTTAAAGGGGCTACAATCTGTAAATGATTTATTATTATTTTTTTTAAAATAAAATTGTTTGGTGTAAGGGATTACGATACTTGCATTTTGCCCCAGGCATCACAAGATACATTTTAGAATAAATTGTTTAAAGGGTCAGAGATGTAAACATGACGGAATAAAAATTGAATAATGGACAGCATGATATTCAAACACATGAATTGAAGATAACTTACACATTGATTAAACGTTTCTTTCTAAAGCAAAAAGTGATAAAATGTAAATAATTCAGTACAATCTAATTGTAATTTTTAAAAAAAATAGAAACAAAACAAATACATTGATTCTAAACATACACTTTTAAAGGGAAACATTATAGATTCCAAATGTGGATTTCATTTAACTACTCAATTACATAACATTTATTAAATAGTTGTCTCTTAATTCTTTTAAAGAATCACATTATACTTCACGGAACGAACAAGCTACACACTCAGTTGGACGCCACTCGTCAATAATATCCTCTCTCTATCTCTCTCTCTCTCTTGAATAATAATCTATCTCCCTGCCAACTCGTTGTCTCCCCTTTTATATCCTCAATGACCCTGTACTCGTGATATGAAAAAAAAATTAGTTCACGTTCGTTCACATTCATTCACAACTCCCATGTTCCCCCAAACTCACAACAACACACAGCTCCTCACCTGGGTCCCCCCCACCTCTTTCCACACGCCAAGACGGTCATACATGCCTGAGAAAACTCACTGCAAATGTAATGACACGATCCGACCGTGACAATCGCTACTTTCTTAATTGACGTAAAAACTCAATTGTAGCGTTTCATGTAATGCACCGTACTATGCCCCCCTTCCCTATGCCATGAGTGAGCTAAGTAGTGGGAATTTTAATCACTTTTCTACAATTTCCTGCACAGGACTTGATCATACAGATCATCAGTTTCTAAATTATATAACCTTAACTATATATAACGGGGTAGAAAATAGATTCAATGTTTCTAGTTCAGCAGTATTCGACCTGTAAGTCACGACCTCTTTGGGTATGATAGACGGACCTTTACACCGGGGTTGTCTGAGGTCATCGCAAAACATATTTTTATAAAGTATAATCATTTTATGAATTGGGGTCACCACAAAATGAGTAACTGTATTAAAGGCTTGCAGCATATGGAAGGTTAAGATCCACTGTTCTAGGTCATGACGCTATAGTTACCACCTCGTACTTACGTGAGACAAAAGCCATTTAGTATGGCCTAGTCATGTTTATATATAATAATATTAACAGTAATAATAACGTATATTTGGAAAGTACGCTTCATCCCCAAAGGTTCGAAGCATGGTACAAGGTCCACCACATTAAAAGACAATGAACACAATCTATATTTTACATTAAAACACAAACGCAAAAACAGAAAACTACATATGAGCATATCCATTCAAAGCATTATATCACATTGCAACCATATACAACACAAACTAAAAATACATTTAGAAGATAATAACTAGCTGAAAAAGATGGTGGACAACATCACCTCAGCAGGTGTTTGCGAAATATATGTGTTTTAAAATCGGTTTAGAGGGACTCCCGTGTCTGGCTGTTTTTGAGAGTGACAGAAAGTGCTTTTCAAATAGTTGGGCCAGCAAATGCGAAAGTGCACGTTCTGTAAGTATCATGCCAAAACGTGGTATCCAGAGTTTGCCACTATCGGATGAGCGGCGTTGTCTAGTGTGTAAACAAGGCGTCATGTGTGCTTGGAGATAGGAGGGCACCAGGTCATGCAAGTAGCGGTAGCACAAAGTTGCAATTTTGTTCTCTATGCAATTCGTACCGGCAGCCAATGCAGTTCTCTCAGAAGTGTTTTAGCATGGTCGAATTTGCGCTGGCGAAGAAACAATGCGAGCAGCATTATACTGTTTTTTTAATTAATCCAGTAGAGTAGCTGGAAGACCCCCATTAGAGTATTGCGGTAGACCATGCATGATAGCACGAATGCAGACATCAGCCTCTTTGATGCAGCAAACGTTAATAAAGGTTTGATATGATTAATTATGGGCAACTCTAGAAAAATCACATTGAAAATCATGTTAATGTGTTTTTCCATAGTTAGTGTTCTGTCTAATTGGACACCCAGTTGACGCACTGTTTGAGCAAACTCAATCTGCACACCCGAGAGAGTAAGTGTTGGTGTGTTGTTTACACATTTTAACTTTTAAGCAGTAGCAATGGGATCAACTTGGTCTTTTCATCGTTTAATTTGAGCTTGTTTATGGTCATTCAGTGCTTAACTGACTCCATCTGTCTTCATTATCATACTAAGAAGCTGATGAAACTGAGAGGGTATCGCGGACTGCTGAAGTTGGGTATCATACGCAAACATGTGATATATCATATCAAACTGCTTGATCATTGCACCCAGGGGCTGAACTTACATAGTGAAAAGCATCTGTTTGATTTGGTGACTTTTGAAATTCCAGTTTACAAATTAAAAACCATAAAATAAGTATACTGTATTAAAAAAAGCCTAATTAATATGATTGTTACCTTTTATTTGTCAGTTCTAATGAACACAGTAATCCAAGGGCTGTTATAATAATAGCATAGTGTGACATATTAAAACCCATTTCACATTCAAACATGTATTTATTATTATCTTTACCTATGGTTTGTCTGATTATTAGGTTATGTTATTTAAATTTAAAGATATAATCGCCTTTATATAGTATACATCTAAGTTGATTGATTCTTACAATAATGAAAATGAAATTTTAATTTCTATTAAAATGTATCCACACAAATATTGTAACAAATGGATATTAAGTTATGTTCTTAGTTTCTTTTTTTTTAATCCTTTAATTCAAATTGTCCAGTGAGTAGGAACCGTTTTGACTTAACATCAGTTATTAATACATTATAGAGGAAAATCCAATATGTGTGCATCTACTTTGTTTGAGATACTTTATTTTTTTCAAGTAAATGTAACAATAAAACCTGTGAGTAAACTAACGTCGTTTATATGATTCCGAGTTAGTAACCATGTCACAATTAAACAAAAAATAACAAACACTAAATATGTGTTAGATGTTTAATTCAAGATGATATTAAAGCCATGTAGTCTAGACAAAGGGAACGTTTTAAAATTAGATAAAATTAAAGCTAAGGTGTCTAGGCAAAGGGCAATATTTGAAAAAAGATACAATTAAAGCTAAGTTGTCTTCACAATGGGCAACATTTGAAATCTGATCACATTAAATCTAAGTTGTCTAGACAAAGGTCAACTTTTGAAATAAGTTGGCTTAGCATACAAAATAATGTTGTTTTTTTTAATTACTTGTCACTAAGACTTCCAAAAGATGTTTGCTTTAATGAAATACCCTTAAACCACATTCATGTGGAGTAAGTTGTAAGAAGAATTTAATAAAAAAATATATATTATTTTTAATGTATACTTTTAGCAAAATTTAATGTACAATTATGTTGTGCTCATTTTAAATATATATCACTTGCTTTAAACGATGAATTAAATTAAAAAAAAAAAAAATGATAAGCAGTAGAAAGTATCAGGGCTTGTTTATTAAGACGAAATTGTCCTGATGTTAAACCGCAAGCAAATTTGAATCATCCGTTTAGGACCTTAAATAATATTAAGTTAAACTTGATTTTGTTCAAATAATGAATTTTTTTAAAAACTATTAAATAAAATGTGTAATAAAACGTGTGTACAAAACGGACACAAAAATTATTGAATGAATCTGTGTATGTATGAAATAGTTTCAATGAAATATTATTTGTACTTAAAATGACTTGGACTGACTATTATTGAAACAATTGAACTTGTATTGGTAATTAAAATACAGAGCACTAAGGAAGATATTTCCGATTTCCTTATTAGTCATAGTGCATTTAACTTGTAATTAATGAATGCGGAAGTGATTACTAAGATCATCTGACAGAACAATATAAAAAAATAAACTTTCCAGCACATGAAATTTAAGAAGAGTTCAAATAAAACAGAGCGATAATATAATAATTAAAATTCTAATTAAATATTACACAATATTAAAGCTTAGTAAGTGCATCCACATGGCAGAACAACCAAAAAAAAATAAATAAAGATAATGATTCCATATCTTGATTGTATATTTATATATATATATATATATATATATTATCTTAAAGTGTGTTTATTAAGCTGATATTATCAACAAATCAAGCTCATAAATATAAGAGGACAAAAGGACATCCAAATGTGGGAAATTAATGGCCACAATGATAACAATGCAACTGACTTGCTGTTATTGAAACATTTTGATTGAATTGGTGGAAAGTTTGAAATTTCGGAGATATGCCCAAATATATAATGATATAAAATTTACAAATGTATATATACTATACATATTGTATAATGTCACTGGGTGTTGAGAAAACATAAATTGGTCTATACTTAAGGCGTATTCAGGCATATGCGGATCTATATGATAATGATGTTATATTTCAACATGTCCAATTTGATTGCAAGTGATTAAATCGTTGGGTATTTTCAAAACTTCATTATTCATATTAAACAAAAATGATTTGTTTTAAAATATCTATATATATACACAAAATCAATTTAAATAATACATTTGTTAAAATAGGTTGAAACTTAGACATTGAGCGTATTTAATCATATATATTCATTGGTAGATAATAAAATATATATTTTACCTTGGTTAATATTCAAATATTCAATACATTGGGTTATATATATATATTTATATATATATATATACATATAAAGAATATGACAATTAACTTAAAATAAACATAATTGGTGAAAGTTAAAGTTGTAATTGTTTAGAGGGAGAAATCTTTATGTATGTACATACTAATAAAATCATAGTTTTCATGTCATCTGTGGCACCCCAACGGTCAAAGGACTAAGGGAAATGTTGATGATGAATAAAGGCATATTTCTTACTTTTTTAGTTTATTTTACGTACAGATTTTTTTGCTAAACGAAGTTAAGCTCACACAGTGCAGCTAATTGGACGCACACTTAAGGCTGTCTTTACACTAACGAAAACATCGATTAACGACAAATCACATTTACAATCATCTCTCCATATAATCAATCTAATTATATCAATTGTTATTACTATTGTTATTACCATTTCTTTTAAAATGAGCATACCATGGAACATTGATGTACAAACATCAGAAATCAATTGTGACTCCTCTCTCACAATCCAGGTTACTATTGTGACTCCTGTCTCACAATCCAGGTATACTCTAGATACGCACTCCACTGTACACGCCGTAACTAGACTTGATTAATGATATCGAAACACGTTTACATTACTTTCCAAAGAAAAAATTCAAGTGCAAATACAATATTCCCTCATATTTTATTCTCCATTACATTAATCATCAGAACCATGTATATATAATGACTATGATTATTTACTGTACAATGAAGAATGTTTCTCCCGAACATGGAAATGAAATTATTTATGGGCCTCAAAATACTTTATAAAATGACTTAATCGGTATATAAAAAAGAAGCTTGAAATAAAATAAATTACAAACAAGGAGGACATGGAGCTTAGACATCTTAGGAGGACACGGAGCTTAGGCATGTTACAATTGGGAGAGAAGTAATTTGCAAAAAAAAAATAATAATATTTAAAAAAATGAAGAACATTAAAAAAAAAATGTGTTATCTAAATAGCATTAATCTTAAAAATCATGAGTCATAACTAGTTACGAAAACCGACACCCTATTTCATGTCTAATTTATGTCCAAACTTAGATCTGGTGTAGACACTGATATTGTAAATCCTTTTCTATTTGACCATTTCTTGTTGGCAGTCTTATTACTTTGCAAGTTTGTAAGACTTTGACATTTCCTAACCTTACAATACACTCTCAAGTAGTTGTGGTCAACATACAAGTCGTCCAGAATGTTGTAACTATTTATAAATGTAGATGAATTTCCAACGGCATTTCTGTGACTTTGTATTTCTTCTGGTGCTGTAGTGACTGCTGGATCACTGATTACATCATATGTGTTTAAATGTTCCCTTACAACAGAGTAATATCTAAGACTTGTCTCACCAATTGAGGAGTATTCATCATAATGTGCATTTCTGTTCTGTACAAACGATCTTAAAATAATAAAAAGTGTGTTAACATTAACATTATTAAATATCAATAATGTGGTAAAGTATATTGTGTGTATATATATATTGATTACAAAGTGTTTTGAGTTAAACGATAAAGTCCTTAAAGTTAACAAATCAATTAGCTGTCTATAAATCTTTACAATTTCAAAAACGCATTTAAAATTTTATTAAATATATACAATTCTGTAAATTCCTAAATTATTATTACACTCATCCTTTTAACATAAAATAATACTTGTTAGCTTACATTAATTCTTAAGATCAAATTGAAGACCTTAGTGCTAAAAGTACTTAAGTCACAAAATACAAATTGTGAGATAATCAAGTTCAAATATTCTTTTCGTCTATAAAATTTGATCATTTTCATATTTTGTCTTGTGTAACTAAGTGACTTGGGCACATTTTAATGTGTTCAAACTTTTGCAGTATGCTTGATGAACCTGATAAGAAAAGGTAACAGTTTGAGGTTGATTTTTAAAAAAAATTTGACTTAAGCACTTTTAGCACTAAGGTCTTCAATTGTTAAACTTAATTCTACTATATTTTTAGAAATTCATACTTTCTTTTATTATCAAAAAATACATTTTGATAAATTATTGCTATGTTCTTACCTTAGTGATTTTTTTACTAAAAGTATATTTAAAAAAAAATAAAGAATTAATTTACATGTTAAAATGAATAACATTTTAAAAAAATTGCAACAAGCATAAATTATATTTTTTTGACATCTTTTGAAAAAAAGGTTTCCACTTTATCCTCCTGAGTCCCGAGAGGCAAGCTAGAGTGAAATCAACTTGACACCTATTTTATTGTGCTAATAGTGAAACTAAAACACTAAAAAAACATTCAAACAAAAAATTTTGATTTTGATATTTGATTTATTTGATGTGCAGTCCAATGGACATCAGGACCCAAATCATTTTTTGATGTGCAGTCCACTTAACATCAGGACCCAAATTATTTTTCACTAAACATAATAAAAAACCAACAACTTGATTTGGAAACTCATGAAATGTTGAACCTTTTGATTATTTCCATCAATATTTTGATGAACAATCCTACACAGACACATAATTTTTCACCAATCTTCGTACCGGTATAATTCAGACTTCCGTTACAGCCGAAGAAATAACAAGTTTTTTAGAATTAGCTTGTTGATGTCTTGCCTGATGTATCCCTCAATACGAATGTATGGGGCAACTTCGACTAGGGTGCCATGTATTGCAGAATCGATGGCTCCAACTAACCAGTGTTTAGTAATAGTATAGTCAAAAAAAGGAAAAAAGTATATTGAGGAACAGTGTCCATTTCTAAAAAAACAATAAAGTCACAACGTGAGGTGTCGACTTGTGTGACAGACGTCTGAGCTATTATCCTACTTGAGCCAGAAATTCCAAATGGTCTATCAAAGTAATATTCCATATGTTGGACCTAGCTCTTGTAAATGCATGCTTTCAATACCGGTACCAATAAGACTTGGAGCAACTAAGCGTGAAAAACGCACTCCATTTGATGAGGTCATCTTTGAAAAAGATAGAGGGGAAAAAAGAGCCCCTGTACCCAATCCAGGTGTTCATTATCAACAAGCTGCCCATATCCCTGAAATTCCAGATATTGATTCAAATTCTTTTCAAGATGTAGCAGTAGCAGAGAAGGATGTTCCGCTAAATGCAGGGTGCGCTGTTCAACTTGCAAAGTATTTTGTGTTTGGTTGCCAACAAGAACTGCGCCAAACGCCTTCATACCAAATCCAACTAAATGAATCTTTTGTAAACCTTATTCATTAATTTTGAGATTAACATCTGGCAAATCGAAACAAACTGGTTGGTTTACGCCACAGGGAGCGACTTTCACTTTCTCGCTTTTTGTTGTCTGTGGACAAAGGTTATTCGTCTTCAAATTATTAATTTTCAGAGATTGATTCATTTTAATCAAAGTCAACATCTGTATCGATTTCATCAGAGGACGAGGATATTTCTCCGATATCTGACGATTGTTCAAACATCACTCATAACTGTTGTTCTGTGCAGTAGTTTCTCTGTGCATTGCCTACAACAGTAAAAAAACAACAACATCAGTTCAGTTTGCATGAAAATAAGACATTTTAATTTTATTCATTTTCATAATTATCAAAATCGGTGATTTTCTTAAAATTTAAAAAAAACAAACAGAGGCCTAAATATTTTAGAATGCCTAAATTAAATATTTAAATATATTGAATTTAAATATTCCGACTTGAGATACACTTGTGACTAGATTTAGATACAGTACTAAGTCCTAAGTTTAGTGAACCGTAAACCTAGCCTAGGTATTTTTCATTATTTTTTAATTTAAAAATTGATTAATAAATTTAAAGAATAAATAAGATATAAGTATATAAATGCATAATTACTTTGATAACAAGGATACCATTTAAACAGCTAAAAATGACATCGATTGCACAGAACTATGACTACGACATTTATTCATTTGTGTGTCACTGATCACCGCCAGTATGTGTTGTTGTTTTGATTAGAGTCCTGTGTCCAGTAGACTGGACACGTTTTAAAATGATGAAATAAACTACGATATAATGAAATATTAATACAAATCCTTATACCTTCATGGCTGATTCCTAATTGTTTATCCATGACGTCATTTGCGTGGATTCACTCCCCTTAATAGAGTTACATTTTCATTAATATGACGGTGGCAAATTTGTATTGATTTTTATTGGTTGATTAATTATAATTTTTAAAATTTCATTGGTTGACAATTAAATACGTTAATAAGCACCGCCAAGCGGCGCCATTTTTTAAGATAATCTTAGAGGTTGACCACGCTGTGTTTCATTAATTTTTGGATATTCTTTTCGTTGGAACCTGAAATAAAGTGTGTAAAAGTGTATTCCATGAAAATGTAAGTTGGGTTTTCATTACTTCTTTATATTATATTTAATTTTGGCCATTTTTCTTAGTTTTTTTTTAAATTTTCCTACTTTTCAGGGTCAAAACCCAGCGCCACGTTAGGCTAAGGAGAGTGTCAAAACGCTGGTTCCGATAGGGTCAAAACCCTGTTAGGGAGAGGGTCAAAACCCTGTTAGGGAGAGGGTCAAAACCCTGTTAGGGAGAGGGTCAAAACCCTGTTAGGGAGAGGGTCAAACCCCTGTTAGGGAGAGGGTCAAACCCCTGTTAGGGAGAGGGTCAAAACCCTGTTAGGGAGAGGGTCAAAACTCTGTTAGGGAGAGGGTCAAAACCCTGTTAGGAAGAGGGTCAAAACCCTGTTAGGGAGAGGGTCAAAACCCTGTTAGGGAGGAATTTAGGGTTCAGGTTAGGGTGAGGGATAGATTTAGATCATTTTTTCATTTTTAAAAACTTTTTATTCGTAGTTTTAGCAAAAACATGAGTTATTTTATTTTTCCATGGCCGCCATCTTGGTTGTCCCGACCCGTGAACACGTAAAAGTTCGCGGGTCGGGGCAACCAAGATGGCGGCCATGGTAAAAGACGCGGATAGATCTCTCAGAATTTACCTATTCTGTGACATATAATTGTCTTAAAACAACATTGAAATCTTTAGATTGGAGTAAATTTAATAAATATTACCAAAAAGCTTACCAGCACCCCCAGAGCGCGTAGTTACAGCACATCAGTCGGCCATTTTAAAATTATTTATTGTCTATCTCGGCGTAAAAGTAGGTCAGACTGGTGTAAAAATATGTCCAGCAGACGGTACAAGAGGATCCAAACGAAAATTAGCTATTTAGTTAGAATAAGGGATAGAAAACTATTGTCCAGTGGGCTGAACGCCTGGACTCAGGAGGCTAAAGGGTTTAATTATATTTTCAGTGATACGTATTTCAAAAACTCTGTTAAATTGACGACATAAAGGCTTTTGTCAAAAAATGTTAATACTCTTATAAAGATCATCAGCTACATCCTTATGATATATTGAAAATATATAAAATCAACTTGGTAAATAATTTTTATACAATGCATTGACTCCCCTTTGGCTGACGGTGATTCTTACCTTTCACAGCTACCAGAGAGATAATCAAGATGACTAGGGTAATGATCATCCAAATGATTAGATGTTCAGAATATTGCTTATTTTCTTCTTCCTTTTCATTACCTACAATATATTTACATTAAAGGATTATTCAAAATGTGAGGCAAAATGAAAATAATTTACGAAGATATGCCTAATAGAAAACTGTGACGTGATTTGTAAGAACCTGCGCCCATCCAGGCGCCAGGGTTTGTGCTCCCTTTTCACATGAACTTAAATGGACAGGTTAAAATTATACGTTTTAAAAAAAATATATATTTTCTTTTAATTCATAGAATAATGTTGTTGTTTTATTATTTATTAAAAAAAAATATATACACATTTTGTTAAATATAAATGTTCAATGCTGGAAAAGAAATTAAATGTACGATGTTGTTTTCCAATCTGGATTCAATAACATATAGTGAAAAGATGGAGTTATTTCAGTTTTTTTTAAATTTCAAATATGGAAACTATTTGTGTTGTGTTTCTTTTTTTTTCAAAACGCATTTTTGCAGGAAGCTAAGGAAGTTAGCTTTGATAAAACGGTTTTAAGTTAATCAGTATGTTAATAAATGCATATGCAATTATGTTTAAATTTCTTCATACTATTAGTTGTTATAAATACCTCAACATTATTATTGTATGTATGATGACACAAGTATTTTTTAAAAAAGTGAAATATATTTTTATTAATCAGTGTTTAAGATGTGTAATTGTCTAAAGGAATGCCCTGAATATTACCGATATAAAGAGACATATTTGACAATCATTGTTTTATTGTGGCCATTTTGCTACCTATTTCCACTTATCTTTTGCTGCCCTCTTGGATACTATTTCTGAGCTAAGTGCTATATTATATATTTTTTGATACATTTTTTAATTTTATTCGTGTTTCTGTTTGTTCGCTGATGAAGGCTTCCTGCCGACACGTTCGTTGTTTTGTTGCGTTCCTTTGATCAGGTTTAACCTTACTGTGTTTTACTAATTTCCTTCTGTGCTAACCTGATTGCAGTCTCCCCCATTATTACCTGTTTTACCTATTTCCTTCATCGACTCTTCCTATTGGCCTCACGGATAAACTCAATCACTATCAGCAGCAATACGTCGGACATAATTGCGCATATTATATATCTTTTTTTTTTTGAGAGTTTTAAAGTCTCCAGCTATGAAAGTATCATGGTATAACAGTCTCCAAGTATTAAAGTTCCTGAATGTATAACTGCGTCACACACAAGTCATAACGTCTTGTGTCTTTTCTAACATGTAGCGTGAAACACAAGTTGGCGTGGATGGAAGAATAAACGTTTTCCAACATTGTCTATTATAGCATCCGATATTTGGATGTAATCATCGACACTTAGAACTGTATGGTTTTTTCTTTATGTGAGGTAAACATTTACTTCAAAAGTTAGTCTCCTTAATAACAATACATTTATATTTTAATTTTATATATTTTTACATTTCAAAAATGTGTATGCCTTGTTTAATCATAGTCTTAAAAATGTTTCTCCTTCATTAAAGCGTATTTATATGTCTAAAGTGCTCATCACTACCTGTTAAGGTTCCTTTGTTAAACTGCTTGAGGTTCTCCTTTATACAATGACCGGCCATTATGATAGGGCTATTTTAATTCAGAGACATTATTGAAAAAAAAGTATTGGGTTTGAGTCAGCTTCAGTGAGCGCTGCAAATGCCACGGAATCAACATATGCATTTCTTTTATTTCGTTTCAAATTAAAACGGACACGTGTTAAAGATCTCGTTTAAACCATTTGATACAATACATTTGGATCAACACAGTTTAAAATACAAGTCATTAAGTTAAAAGTAACAAGGGGCCTTGCACATTCGAATGAATTCTCTTGAGACAATGTCATGACTATCACGTGACTTATGTTTGTTTCATTTCTTTTAAAATGCTTGCCGTTTAGAGTAGCAAGTTAGTTTTTTTATTAAGGTTGCCCTAACTTTGAGCCGCATACATGTCTCGGCGTCTTTGTGTCTTTTCGAAAATGTAGTTTGGGGAATTAGTAAAAGAGGAGGTAAGAATTGAAAAGTGTGCAAACATTGTTCGCATTTCCGTTATAGTTTGTCATATCCCCTTTGTTAATGTAATATTACCGACTTAGTACTCGATAGTTTGTACTAATATACGTATACCCAAAATAATTTTTTTTTCGTTTATAAAAAGTGTATATTAATTAATTTCCAGTTTCATTTTCAAATGCACGCCATTTAATGAACTTAAAATACATTCATTTTAAAACAGGATTTGCACAAACATTGAAAATGTGTATATAGTGAATGAAAATATAGTTATTAATATATTTCTCATTTTAAAATTAATAAATACATCACTTTTTTCCGTTTTTTAAATTGATATTGAAATGTAATGTGTTATTTTTCGTTTATTTTTTATGTTAGAGACCGATCGAATTTCGGCTTCGGTTTATGTGCCGAAATTTGTCATTTGATCCCTTTCGGTGAGGATTCGGCTTCAATCAAAACAAAAAAGTTAATTTTTCTTTTATTGTCGGTTTTGGCTAAAAGTGATTGAGATTTTCGGATGTCTGTCCGAAAGTGATAGGGGCCGTCTGTTTTCTGCCGAATGTCACCTGGTCTGTCGGATGGCAATCCGATATTCATTGAAGACGACTTGCTTAAAAGTTTTTATTTAACATATTAAAAAAAAAACACTAGGGTAAAGTAGGCCTTTAGAAGATGCGTATTAATACTAATATTGTGGTATAAGTTTATTATGCTTTTACTAAAAAAATAAAATAAATATTTTGTATAGTGTAGGCCAAGTACTAATTATATTAGGTGGAAGCAACTTAAATTAAAATGTTGATATAAAATTGATTTATTTATTATAGAATTACTTTTTTTTTTTTAATTTGAGTATATTTATTCATATATTTAAATGTTACAGGCTAAGCATGTAATCCAGCCATTGAGTGTCTAGTCAAAGTGTGAAATAAATATGTCATTATACACTTTCTCCAGGGATTCCATAGAATGACATGATTACGCAATTTGACTGGAACAGGAAAAATACTGAATATTAAGGATCATACATGGAATGTTATTAAGAGCCGTTTCCGCTGAAGATACACTAAATCGTAATATGCATTTGTTCCGTCTGGGGATGTGTGTGTGTGGGTGTGTGTGATAACACGCTAAAATGGGTAACGTCCAAGGACGAATGGTAAATTGACTATTTCAAAGTTAATACCGTTCCAATTGGGATGCTATGTGTAGGTCCCGATTATTTCAGTTGCCTTAAAAAAAAATATTGTTAAGACGTCTTAAGCTTACGATGCTCAAAGTGACACGGCAACAAAAAAAAAACAAAAACAAAAACTGGAGAGAGAGGTTTATTTCCTTGGTTAAATTAAATGACAGTCGTGTAAGACAATTACAAATTGCCATGAAAGTTGATCGATCAATTTTCAAAATGAACAGAACGTGAGCGAAAACTAGTTTTATTTTTTAAAATTTTTTATTTGGTTTCAGCTTCCTTTCGTCCTAAAATCTCGTTAAGCTTTTCGTTTCTGTTTCGGTTTTTGCCGAAACTATTTTGGCCCGGTTTCGCTTTCGGCCGAAATCACAAGATTAACATCACTTTCGGTCGGTCTCTAATTTAGTTATTTACATTTTGGCATTATCATGTATCGGTGTAACTGGTACCTAGTTTATAAGGTATTAAGTCTCTATGAGTCCACAATTAATACCATTCTTTTTATTCAATTAGTACACACACTCAAAGCTTTGCCTCTGGTGGACGTTTATATTAATTACATTCAAACGTATTTTTTTTAAAAAAAAATAGTGTTGATTACTTCTTCTATACATTGTTATTTATTGACACAGAGGATAAAAAAATGTATATACGAAATGGGAGTTAACACTTGACTTACCTAATTTGATAAGCCTGAAAGTAACGTTGATATATTTTTTATCAGTAAAACCTATGTTCAAATGATAAGTAGTAAATTCATATGTTTGTATATTAAGCATGTGCACATTTAAAGAGTAATGTGCAGGGTAGAGTCTATTGGCTGTTACAGAGTAGTTATATTTTCCGTCATCAATTAACTGAGAGTCCTCGGGCCTTGACATCTGCACTATCAATAGTCTGTGCCTGAATGAGTCCATGACAAAACATACATTGAATGTCACATTGCTATAGGATTTGACATTGTACTGCCTCAAACTATCATGCATGTCACACAATCTTGGCAAACCTGGGAGAAATATTCATTTAACAAATTAAAATATTGTTGATTTTTTTAAAATATATATTCTAGAAGCTTTGTGTTAAATATATATTATCATATTAAAATTAATAAATTAAAATTATATCAAAATAATAAAGACCCTTTCATTTTTTATAAAACTTTAAATAATACAGTATTCTGTGTGCATCATATTTTAAATTACTATGTCAAAATCTAAAATCACTATTAATATATGTTAAATAGATTAAGACTTAAATTTAATATCATAATTTCTTACCAATTTGCTACCAAAGAAATAATTTAACATAGTCTCTTTCACATACACACACAATGACGTGAACTGTTTATGTAAATGCATATTGAAGATTGATTTCATTAGTATATTTAAATATAACGTTTTGAATGAACCTCTATGATTAGTAAATTTTGGGAAAAAAAAGTAAGTTGTACTCACAATCTTTAACTTCAATAAATATTGTATAAATGTCAATATTTTCCATGTCCAAATCTGTTGTAACACAACTGTAACTTCCTACATTATTGCATTGAATTTGATGTATCTCATAGCTCAGCTTTGGTTCGATTGATGTACTTAGTATTTCCATCTCACTGTTTAATATCGAAATGTTCACTGAATTGAATACATTGGTAGCCTCACACACAATTTGTACCGAAGAATTCAATAAAACATACGTTAACTTATTGCGACCCACTGCCTTGCTATTAACGAACGTGGTATAGATACCTGTAGACAATTTTAAGTAGGACATAAATTAATAGCATATAATACATTGTTAGAATAATCATTTAACATATTATACATATTTTTAATTTGAATTAATATGAATTTCATATGCATCTAAAAATAAGTTTTTCTAGAAACTTAATCATAATTATTTTTTTTAAATAGTTAGGCTTATCAAATATCTGCCTTAATTGCGATTAATAATTAGCATAAATTGTATTTTAATCATTAAAAAAATAATGTTAATTGCAATAATATTTAAATAGGTTATTATTTGAGGGAATCAGTGATTGCATTATTTGCCACTGTGTGTAATTTTGAAATAAATGTAATCTGAATATTGAACATAATCAAATATTTATTAAAATTGCTTTACAAAAACATGCCTTTTTTGGTATGCAATAATAACTTTGTTCGATCTATCATACTGCACCGATTTATTTGTATTATCATGCAATATCTAAAAAAAACCACAGTTGACATGATTCGGTATAACCGTTGAAAAGCTGGAGGGCATACAATACTAGATTATGCATTCTATTGCAAAGTCTAAACAACTAAAAATCCTAAATTTTAAGTGTGTAACTAAAATGATGTTGATTTATTGTATTAAAATATATATTAGAAATAAATATAAACTCGGAAATTTGCCAATCAATGGAAATTTTTACTTGTGAAGTAGACAAAATTAATTACGTATCCATTTTTTAGTGTATGTGTAGCGATGTTAACATTAAAAAAAAAATTGTTTTAGAAATGCTTAAGTTCTATATAATATTGGCCTAACCTTTTAATTTTACAATACTCTTAACTACAAAGAAAACATATGTGTAATTAAAAGAGTATTTCATACAGCCCTTAAACAAAAACACAAAAAAAAACCACTGAAACTCTTAACAATTATTTTTAATATATGTAAATAAACGGCTGTTGATATATTGATATCTTGAATAAAATTTGATCGAAACATTGTTATAACTTCTGAATTACTAAATATGGCTATCATATATAACATAAATGATATTCCAAAATCAAAATATGTAACATAATCGGGTTTTAAGGTGTTATGAAATAAAATATACTACACACTATCACTTCATGTTAAGCACCCTTAAAATTAAAAACAAAACATAAGATGGTAACACACATATCAATTTATATGTATATATTAATGATTTTTTATCAATGTTAACGAACGTATTTAAATAATATTAACACATAGATGAACATTGATTTTTATTAAAATGAAATTAAAATGTAATACAATATAGTAACTCATTCCTTACATTCAGATTAAATAATTAAATATATTTAATTAATATGTATTACGGACCGTTATAGATGGAGAATTTAATCTCTGTTGTTTTGTCTAGGGCTCGTTCTAAAAACAGTCCATAATAAAGGACGATAGCAAAGGTTAAAATTAATAACCAATAAAAGGACAATTAAGGCCAGAGCTAATTGCAATTTATAACTTTTTAATTTGTGAACTTCAATTAAATAATAACAGCAAAAGAAATATGATTAACATTATAAACTTACAGATTTGCTGGTACCGGTACTGTATATAAAAATACAACGAGCACAAAATGGTAAGAGGAAATAAAACAAATCTACACACAGTCAAATAATGACACATTCCACGACTCGGTATCAAAAGAAAATCTCTCCTCTCTCTATCGGTCAGCCATTTTTATAGGCATTTCCTACTAATGTCTAGAACCGTCTAATGCATTGTTTTGTCTTCCCGTTTTATCCAGAATCTTCTATTATTTTCGACAGTTCTTCTTCTTCTTCTTATGTTTGAGGGCCCACGATCAATTTATTGATCATTCTGGCTCCTGGTTCCAATCATAGTTTGCCTTCTCTTAGATGAGTTACCGTCCAAGGCTAACGAGTCCCATCTCTTAGATGAGTTGCCGTCCAAGGCTAACGAGTCTCATCTCTTAGATGAGTTGCCGTCCAAGGCTAACGAGTCCCATCTCTTAGATGAGTTACCGTCCAAGGCTAACGAGTCCCATCTCTTAGATGAGTTACCGTCCAAGGCTAACGAGTCCCATCTCTTAGATGAGTTACCGTCCAAGGCTAACGAGTCCCATCTCTTAGATGAGTTGCCGTCCAAAGCTAACGAGTCCCATCTCTTAGATGAGTTGCCGTCCAAGGCTAACGAGTCCCATCTCTTAGATGAGTTGCCGTCCAAAGCTAACGAGTCCCATCTCTTAGATGAGTTGCCGTCCAAGGCTAACGAGTCCCATCTCTTAGATGAGTTACCGTCCAAAGCTGACGAGTCCCATCTCTTAGATGAGTTGCCGTCCAAGGCTAACGAGTCCCATCCACCCGGGAGTTGCCGGGATGTTTCATTGTATCAATGGTATCCGCCTATCGGGACTCCATCTCCGGGTTTGAATTCAGAGTTTCCTTCTCTTAGATGAGTTACCGTCCAAGGTTGACGAGTCCCATCCACCCGGGCTGCTGGTGGTGTGTTTGCTTGACTGGGCTTTGGTGGGGATTGAGCACCCTAGTTCTCCTGACTAGAATAAATAAGGTTTTTTCTAGCCACACTTCAAAGGCGGTGACGAGATTTCACGAGGGGTCATGCACATTAGACGCGAGATAGGCGTGCTAAAAACACGTCATCCTTCATAACAATATGTATGACATATTTTAGATTTATATTAATTAATATTTAGTTGAAAATAATTAGATTTTAGAATATTAACTTGAACATCCAGTTGGCCGATGTTGTAAGAGGCAATTTTACATGGTAGATTAGTAAGTTTATCTTTTAATAATTGTTTCCTACTTATATTGTAAAATAAATAGTCGATGTACATATCAAGGGAAAAAAATTCATATATTTTTAGAAACTAGTTAAACTTATAGAAAGTTGAGTTCCTTTACACATCTTTTTGCAGTTACGTCATTAAAACATTGAGATATCAGCTGATAAAAAAAGAATATTAAACATTAACGATTAAATGAATTCATACAATTTTACGTTCTGTTTGACATATGTCAATAAATTTGGTACTATTTAAAAAAAAATATATATTTACTCTTTCTTTTTTGAATATTTTGTTGGATTTATATCTATAGACAAGGGCACTGCAATCCTCTGAAGAAGCAGAGGTTTTTGCCCTTGTTAATATTTTTCGCCTACAAATTACAAAAAATGTCTCAGATACGTACGTTTTTTTCCCCCACAAATTCGCAACGCTACACAGCCGCGTGCCGATCTACAAGTTCTGATTTATCTCCAGATACCGGTTGATGCAATTCCCGTAAAAATTTCTTAATTTCTTCAACTCGCCAGGTCTCAAATGCTGTTTTCGCAATGTGAGCAGCCATCTTTGTATGTGAGCAGCCATCTTTGTGTACGTTCGTTGTACTCCTCGGTATGAACGATAACTCTGTTTGACAAGGAAAGTTGCAGTCTCCAATAGACACATGACTTTTTTAAATAATAAAGATGACGCCATTTATTGACCAAATTGTCTTTGAATTAGGTATCAATCGCTGTTAATTCAGTTTAGGTTATGATTTTCCAGAATTCTAGCTTACGTTAGAAATGTCAACATTTTATTTGTAAACAATTAAATGTTATTGTCAAACGAGGAAATCCACAAAAACGCAACTAAAAAAAACTTAACAAAACACATGTTCGTTCGATGTGGAGATTAAACGATAATGCATTTAACAATCAATGTTCATTAAGCAAAGAAAAATCGTGCAGGAGGTGAGTAAGGCACACTATGACGCAAAGGATTCTAACTTTTTATATATGTGTATGCATATACTTTGTCTTAATTTATTTACTTTAATAAATGTAACAATTTATTTTTATTATTCATATTTATTTTGAGTTTAATTTTGTCTTTGAAAGAAAGTCTCTTTTTAAAAGATGTACTTGTAGTACAAGTTATCAAACATTTTTTTTTTTAAATAGTTTGAAAAATCTCAGTTAACTCCTTAGGAAGGTATAGTTTAAAACAGAATAAAATTTGAAATGTGCGTATGACAGTGTATCTGATACTAATTGCCTTGTCCTTACACCATTCCCCATTACATTAACAAAGAACGTAAAGTTAAGACCTATTGTTATTTTAAGCAAAGGTGAAGGTTTGCTTTTATTTTAGTCACCTATTCTTATTTTCCCATATTTTGCCAACCCACACCACCTCTTCCATTGACAGATTCTAACATAACAGTAGTCATTTGTCATCAAATCAAATGCAACTTTATAGACAAACGAGAAAGAAAAAGGTAAAAGGAATTTTCTTCCAAAGTTAACTGAACAAAGCTGACACGATGAGTCAAGGTCAAATGAGCGATAAAGTCATGTTTTTAAACACACAAATTACGATTAACAAACCCCATTAACATGCGTGTAGAATTAATTTATTTAATTGTATAACGAAACCACATAATGACTTTATTTAAGTACCTCAAAATATGTTTGTGAGGTCGTAACATGTGTATGAAGCGGGTGAATTATGATATACTCGTTTTTAATTTATTTTTCACTAGAATAAATGAATGATCAGTATTAAAATGATTTACCCTAAAATGATAAGCCACAAATTGAAAATAAAAAAAAGGAGACCAATTTAACTATATATTTTGGCAGCATTTTAAATTAAAAAAAAAATAAACAAAAATATATATTTATTACCTGTTTTAATTACTTTTAAAATATCTAAACTTTTATTTAACTAAAAAAAAATAATAATATTTTAAAAGAAAGGGCGATTACATTATAATCACCTAGCCTTCAGAAAAATAAAGTTATCAATGTACACATACATGTATGGCTCTTACAAATGGACTTTCTAAAAAGTATCAATTCAATTTTTACAATATGCCCTGTATAAAATCAGATTTAACAAATTTCTAACTTTAATTTTTGACTAAGCAGGTTTCATTTAATATTTAAGTTTTTCTATGAAAGAAATATGCATAGACTCATGGCTAAATACAAATATGTCATATTAAAAAATATGTTCATCAATGACAAAGTGTCAGTATTTTATCATAAAAATAGAAGCGCTTAAATCACCCAATTCAAACAGGTAATAATTTAACTATACTTCTAAAAGGGGTACTAGAAAAAATGATTCAAATATATTTTATGTTTTTTGTTTTTGTTTTTTGTTTTGTTTCATATCGCATTTAAATAATAAGAAAGGTGCAGTTGCTGATGATGGTCCCGGTGCCAAAATTAACGATACTTTAATATCTTCAGCAGCCCATGTTGAAAATTGAAAAACGAATAAAACGTGAATCATTAAAATTGCTAAAGATTGACCTTTTATATATATATATATAAATTGTTCCACAGAACAAAAAGAGTTGATTTTTTTATGGTCTGAAATATCAGATATTTTATAATGAATTATTAAATTTATGTTTAAAACAAGTTTAGACAGAGGCTTGAATTTAAATCTAGTTTTCGAGTATAGCTTTGTCTTTTATAAGGTATATACATTGTAGAAATCCTACTTCCATCAAAAAATTGTAGAAACTTCAACAAATATATGTAAATCAGTTGTTATAACACTTGAAGATATTAATAGCGACATAAAAGGCAAAGATACATACATATAAAGTTTAAAAATAATCATTCTTTTTAGAAAATGTAAACTTCAAGAATATATAAAACTAATAAATTCACTAATATCACAGAGATATCCGGGGAAAGTATAAACAACTAATAAAACTGTAAGTTCCATAATTTAAACCCTAAACTGTCATTTTAATTTCGAATGAATTTTTCTTAATTTTTATATTGAAATCAAGTTTGGGATCGTATTATCGGCCTTTTTGCCGAAATCGCAAAATTATGGGGGCACCCCCAAATGGGGATCATGGCAGATACTCCCTAGGTTTCATTGACTTAATGAAAACCAATTAATAAGTATTCCAGCATTACATTTTAAGCACTGTTTTCTTGTGTTAGTCTTATACACTGCATGTAGTGACTAGTTTTACAGGTTCTTACATCAAAAGATAGACAATGTCACAAAAGACTGGGTTAGTTTTGAACAACAGCGCTCAATTGATTATTCCTGTAATTTATAATGTGTTTTGTTTGAAACTTCCCGATATGTAGCACCACAATTCATCATCATCGTGAGGTCCCGTAGTCCTTCGACCGTTGGGGCGCCACAGATGACATGTACAATATTCTTCTCCATTCCTATCGGTCTTCTGCCCTACGCATAGCATCGCCTAGTTGTAATCCAGTCCATTCTTTGATATTATCTTCCCATCTTTTTCTTTGTCTTCCTCTTCTTCTTCCTCCTCTAGTAGTTCCTTGCAAGATCTCTTTGGCGAGCCCTTGTTTTCTGGTCACGTGGCCATACCACTCAAGTTTGCGTCTTTTTAACAGACGTCAGGAAGTCATCATATTGCCCAATTGCTTGACGAATCCTTTCTTTTATTTGATCATTGGTGATGTGGTCTCTATAGCAGATGCCAAGAATGCCTCTAAGACATCTCATCTCCATCGCATTTATTTTCCTTTCAAGTTCTGATGTTAATGTCCATGACTCACAGGCATATAAGAAAATGGAGAGGATGAATGAGCGCATCAGTCTGATTTTGGTGCTGGGGGCTATATTTTTGTCTTTCCATATTTTCTTGAGCCTCTTTAGTGATGTCGTGGTCTGCGCAATCCTGGCCATCAATTCGGGCTTGGAGCCTCGTACAGAAACTATTGCTCGGAGGTACTTGAAGCTGCCAACTGTCTCTAATCTTTCCTACACGACCTGAATTTCAGTGGCGATGCCAGTGGTGCTATTCGTCATCATTTTTTTTATTTTCTGGACTGATTTGCATGCCAAAGGACGATGAAGTTTTGTCGAGAATCTTTACTATGTTGGCTAGCTCTTCCTCGCTTCCAGCCAGTCAGTCAATGTCATCCGCAAAGCGTAGGTTGGTGATTGTTCTGCCACCAATGCTGACTGTCCCTACATGTGTTTCTAGTGCATCTGAAATAATTCTCTCCAAGAAGATGTTTAACAGGGTGGGGTTCGATTTTCCTGGGGAACTGTGGAATGTTTGGAGAGTTTGAAAGGTTAAAGATTTGTGGATGTTAACGGTTGCTAGAAATATTACTAGACTATGTTGAGTCTATCAATACATTCTCTTGTTTATTATTGTTAATAAGGATATTTTAGTCATTCATTAACTCCTCAACGGCAGGATACTGAACGTTCAAATAGAGGAGCAGCCCCGCATTAACAAACACCAATATTACTTGTTGCGCGACGGGCCTTACCTAATACGATCATCTCATCTGTGACAGACGACACTTGGATGGTTTCGAGAAAAAATTACACCGATACTTTGTTAGTTCGCATATTGGTGTAGAAAGAGCAAGATGAGCTCTTGATACAGACTTTCTGTAATCCAATAGAGGAATAGCACTTTATGAAAGACAATAACATAGTTAGTTGGAATTCACCAACACTACATCAAACGCTTTGTTAAGCAAAAAACGATCTCACACAAATTATGCCCTTATTCTGTATTTTAGGGCTTTCAAATCCATTTTATCGACCCTAACAATGTGTGTGTAACATTCGGTTATCTATTTTAGTTCAGAGACTTGAATCTCGTTCTTGTTAGCCCAACTCTTTGTTTAACCTGTGACATTGGGTCTATGGTTTCATGGTTGCTTATTATCTCTACCCAGCTGTCGTCGTTCAAAGTGGAAATCACATTTGTATTTGCTTATTCCAACTTGGTTTTTTTCATGTACTTGCTAGTCGCAATAGAACACTTGTTCATTTTTTTTAACCAACCACACTCTTGTTTCCCGGACACTGATATTCTGCACATTTTTCATCAAGGAGAATCACGTTAACACATTGTGAAGCAAAACACATTTTTAGCATTTGTTGTCTCTAAAAGCAAAATCATTTTTTTTTTCAAAACAACGGAACAGCCCAGTCCTACTTGTAGCCTTGCCTTTATAGATGTACATCTAGGTACAATAGCCTGTTTGTGAGCAGAACATTTCCCGGTACATCATCATCTATTAAGTTGTTATCAATATCGTCATTGTCCGAATCTTCGTCAAATCGATCTGGAGTAAATTCAGCGATATCTATCGGGTCTTTGTCATCATCTTCTTCATCAGAACCGTAAAACGGATCCACATTTAAATAATCATCGATTTTTTTCAATGAAATGACAATGTGATGTGTTATTTACTCTAAAACGCATTTATGAATATCTTTTAAAATTCAAATCGTCAACAGATGTGATTCTTACATGGTTATAGATATATGTTGGTCTACAGTAGCCATCAAAAATGTAACATTAATGACAAAGTACAATTATAATACTAAACACTTAACAAACATCAAGATAAACATCCAATAATGAAAAGGAGCTAAATTGATCAGCTGAAAAACAATATTTCCATTCACTTGATGGAAATAGCTGTCCTGACAAAAGCAAATATCTCATTAAGGAAGCTCACAATGTTCATAAGCTAAATTTAGCATCCGCAGCACAGGCGCAAGACAGATGAGTCTCGTGCACTTTTTTGTTTCCTAAGTAGACACCAGGTTACGACTCTGGACGATAAAAATGGCATGATGCCCAAATGGGGATTTGCAGTTAATGGGTTAATATTACCTTTAAATTTACATACACTTTATATCAAGTGTTGAACAAAATGTGGCTATTTCTTGATAATACTAAAAAGGTATCCTGCCCCAGGAGTGGATACACTAAGATTAAAGTCCAACACTATTTAAATATAAACACATCTGAAATGTAAAATTGATAAAAAATTGTAAGTAGCCTTATTAAAATGTACGAACAAAACAAAAAAATGCCAGTGGCTCATGAATCTCCGCAAGGTTAAATCTTGAAAAAGTCACCCATTATTTTTCTTTCTTTAAATTTAAATGTATCGCAAATAAAACATAATTGCCTTATTAGTTATAAAAAAATTAAGGCGCATTTTATCAAAAATAGCTTATCTTTAAAGTCCCATTTAATTACAGTACTTAAATTCCAATGCCTAATAATAGTTCACTTATGTCTACTACAATGTATAAAAAAAACATTCATTCAAGTAATAAAGATTATACAATTACAAATAAGAGCATCCATAACTCCCGTTACGTCATATCCCTTAAACTATGCTAATGTTCTATTGACAGCCCCCCCCCCCTAAATTAATATTTCCATATAACAAATACAAATTTACGTACCCAATTATTAGAGAATTATTTATTTCAAATTTTAAGAATTTGTTTTACTACCCTGAAATTATATTTACTTTTTTTTTAAATTACAAGTTTTCAGGTAAGTTATGTAACAGAAGGAATGCATAATCAAAATTCATACATATAATCATACATACACATACATAAATACATACATACATACACAAATACATACATACATTCATACAACCATCCATACATGCATGCATACATACATACACACATAAATACATGCATACATGCATACACACATACATACATACATAAAAACATGCATGCATACATACATACATGCATACATATATACAAACATACAAACATACATACACAAACATACATACATACATAAATACACACATACATACATAGACACATACAAACAAAGAAACATGCATAACTACATATATAAATACTTTTATGCATACATAATGCATAGGCAAACATGTATACATACATACATACATACATACATACATACATACCGGTGTAATTGTAGAAAATGTAATCTATTAATATTATTATTTTACTCTGTGGCTCGTGTCAAACAGTAGATAACAAAAGACGATACCATTAATTAAATGCAGTAATAAAGAAAGATACACAAACTAGAGCTAATCATCATTAATTAGTTTAAGTTAATTTAAAATTTACAAAAACAAAATGAATTAAAACTAAGGATATTAACTTGCACTACAGTAATAAAGTTTGACCGGTACAATGTTGAAGAAGGTACACACACACAGTAAGTATTAATATACAACAGCTTTGTCATATATCTTAAAGGCAAAAAATATGTTGTCAATAGCTCAATCCGCCTCAGCTATTCACTCTATTTGCTCATTTATATCCATTTTCAGAGACATTTCTAGACAAGGGTGAATCATACTTTAAGCACCTCGACCACTCTGGGACATTCTACAAATGTCTACTACGAAACAAATGTGATTGTTTTTACTAGTACACAATTTCAAGGGAGACTATTTATAATTAAAGCACACTTATTGCGTTACCAAATGTATGGACAGCTAAGGTTCATGTACTGGAGAATATGATGTAAATAAGACAACTACATAGCACACACATACATGCATGCATACATAAATAAATGCATACATTTATGCATACGTACACATACATACACACATTATAAATGCAATATGTATACACATACTTACATTTATCTAGTTTTAATGTGGCATTGATGTCCAAATGTTCTTGCGTCATGTATGTACCTTGTTTTCCACAGTCATATTTTTTTAATACAAATACTTCGACTATTTCAATGTTACCATGAAATTCATGATAAACTGCTGGGTAGAATGCTGAGTAGATTACTCGGTGGTTTGGTGGCATAAATACAATGCCTAATGAAGTGTTGATAGTTGTGATATATGAGTTCTCTGTCATGCCAATTACGTCAGTGAAATGCAAGCCATCTTCTGGAAAAACAACATATAATAAATGATTTTAGGAATGTAAAAAGAATTGTTCATAATAATTGTTAGAATACACAACATGCATCAAAATATGAATACCTCAATGACTCAACTGCCACATGATCAATGCATACGTGCAAATTTATATTGTAACACTTTCCAGCAGCAAAGTATTTTAGTGGTAAAATAATAAATTGTGTTGTTTAAAGATGGCACCAAAAAAAAACAGTTTTATTGTATGTTATTATGAAACACACTGTTTAGAAAGTTGGCCGATGAACACAAATTATGTCTGGTCGAACATTTGGAGTACCACATATGCTCATATACATGATAAACACATTCAAAAAATGGTACTATATACGACATGAAAATGCATCATTATGTTAAGGAATTTGTAAAAGAACGAATTGCGATTTTTAATGTTTCTAGATAATCGTTCAAGACACTGCAGTTGTGAATGCAAAAAACTATAAAAGACGAAGTGTGCAATTTTCATTAATCGATGCACTAACTTGTCAATCAAATGCCCCGTTTTTTGGCAAAAGACTCCTTTTTAACCTCGAAGATTCCTATAGGAGATTGCAACTTCCTGAAAAAGCAGGGGTTTTTGCCGGTGTTAAACTTTTTCGCCTAGAAATTAGCAAAATTTCTCAGATACATACGTTAATTCCCCAAAAATTCGCAAGCTACAAAGCCGCGTGCCCGATATACAAGTTCTGCTTTATTTCCAGATATCGGCTGATGCAATTCCCGTAAAAAGTTCTTAATTCCTTCAACTCGCCAGGTCTCAAATGCTTTTTTCGCCATGTTTTCGCCATGTGAGCAGCCATCTTTGTACGTTATTTGTACTCCTCGGTATGAACGATACATCTGGGTGACAAGGAAAGTTGCAGTCTCCTATAGCTTAAATTTAATTTATTTTTCTTTTGAGAAACTAATTTTCGATTCATTTTTTTTATTAAACGCTTAAATATTATTTTTGTTTTCAAATATTCAACTACGAATAGTATTTTGTCCCGCTGAAAGAACGACCTTTTCACTAAATCTGATAAAGTAGTATCTTCATTTTGACCACCGAGAAAACGTGGAGACTTGCGATATGTATTCTTGTTAAATATGTGGGAATTTCAGTATTTCTTTTTGGCACTCATTTTTTACTCAATTTTTAACCTACTGTAAGCAATGTGAGTAATTTTATTTTTACTTTTTAAATATTATTTTTAATTTATACATTGTGTTGATATTGCTCTTTATACTAAGGCATCAACTTGAAGATAACGACATCTTTAAGGTCCTCTGAAATAAATATAACAACAGCAAAAAAACAGTTTTTCGTATCAATCTTTTATAAAATGTTTTATATAAAGCAGGGAGGGGTCAGGGGTTTGATTAGCTGACAATTTGACAAAACATGCATACAAATAGCGACCGATATAGGAATTACAAGTAATAACCAACCCCATCTCCACACACCTTTTTCCAAAATGCTTGCAGCCACACAATTTTTCAGGCCCTGGAAATATACTAATATTTCAATGACCAACCCCCTTTTACACACATATTTTTTTCGCCAAAAATTAATTCAGAAAAACAATTCAAATATTAGGCACTAAACACGCATGCGATTTTTTTAAAAAAGAATATCATTTAGCGCCTGTCGTAAAATTACAAAGTGACATCGTACTTTCTTCATTTTCCCTCTTTGAAAAATATGAAACATTTCTTTTTGGGTTTGGTGAGTGGGATACAAATTCGATGGCATAAAATGTTATCAGTAACATGTATATCTGCCAAGTTTTAGCAGATGATGGTAAGAGGGTCAATCAATAGTCTCTGTAGTATATTCTAGGAAGGGTCGCTAAGCGGCATGCCTGGAGCATTCCGCCCTGAGACAGCCTCACCCACCCTTCCACTCGATTGACTATGCGAGTGTGGCGGCGCCAGAGAAAAAAAAAACTTGGCCGGCCGGGGTTCTACTTTCACACAGCAACCAGGCCAGACTTTCTAGGGCTAAGGTAGCTATATTTTACGTCCCTAATCCCTTCCCTCCACGGGGGGACGCGTAGGTTTCTCACAGACGCCCTCTAATAGGGTTTACGTGGTTTTCTTTGATGTGTCTAACTCACACCGCAGCTGGGAAAGAAAAACAGGTAGCCTAGGAGCATTAACCTCAAAGACTGCATATTTAGAATTATCAGAGAGGGTCGCCACGTTCCCTCATCTCATATCCATAGGGCAGCTGTAATCATGTCCCGAACTGTTTCTACGTTATTTTCATCTGCACTTGGTATGAAACCACGCAGCAGTGCGCTTTATAACGCAGTTTCAGTGCTTTACTTTTCCTTTTCAGCACAGGTCCCTTACACGGTGGTCCTGTACCCAGGGTAACGTTTCAGGACATTCGTAGCAACCGCCTCTATATCGACATGACATTTTTGGGACGGACATGCCGACAAGAGCCTCGATGATATACACCAACACTAAACGGTTTGTTGCACGCAATAACTTTATTCACCAACAATGCTTTAATACACGTTATATAAGTTATAACTAATAGTCAAGACGTTCTAGCAAAACAGTTAGCAACACACTACAAGTTAAACAGTGAATATACTACAAAGGTCATCAATCCATTAGAACAACACACAAACTGACGTGTTATTTCCCCTTACCCAAATACGTCACAAACATCTCACACAATAGATACAGCTACACATATAATCTCTAACTAACATCTTTTCCATACCAAACATATAAACAGTTGTCTACACATAGCTACATTAACTCTCAAACCCTTGACAAAACACTTTTTTAAAGATAAATCATAATCTAATGTACTTACCAAAAGTATAACGATCATAAAGTCTGTCAAAACACACATCTCGAAATTGAAACTTTAACTGATAAGTATCATTGCGTTTTTGGTCTGTCATCTGGCATATTAATTTCTTATAATGAAAGTCGACATTAAAGATTATCTCAGTTTGATTAATTTCTTTTTGTAATACATTATCCATTTGGTCTTGAATTGTTAGAATAACTTGTGAATTGACTCCTGAAACACATCTAATTTGACACTGATCATAATATGTGTGGCTTGATGTTATCCCTAAAATATAGAGTAAAAGAAAGTAATAAAGTAACTGAACTATTTTTATTGTGTTACAGCTCTATAATTATAAGAGTATATTGTTTCGTCATTTTTAGTATTAAGATAAAGTTTGATAGCACTGAATTGTAATCAATCTACAACTGCAACACTGTATATATGTGTATTAGTTAGAACAAACCCGACAGGATTAGCTTTACCCAATAGTATTAATCAATAGTATTACATATTGTGTCAGAAGGAGGATTTGAACATGAACCTACAAGTGTAAACTATGTGGGTGTGGGTTCATTTTTAACATTATTGGGTGTCTATTTTTAAGATAATTTATCTCGTGGTTTTCATCACCAAATATTTTATTCACATATTACAATTCACAATATACAATAAATGTCAAGGTTGCAATAATATAATCGTCATATTCTTATACACTTCACATACTTTATAATTCACACTAATGAAACAGCTATTCCGCAGCTATACTTAAATCATGGCAAAAGAAAAAATTCACATTTCGAAGTCCGGCTTTACGTTCCAAATCTCCGTTATTAACTTCCTTCCTACCATCTGATAATGAAATTCAAAAGTTTATCTCTTAATTATTACTTCTTCTTTTTTAGTATTGAGATACAAAATAATTTACAAATTATTTAAAAAAAATAATGTAACACCTCCTTAACTATAAGAAAATATTACTTCTTCTTTTTATTTTCTTATAATTAAAGAGGTGTTACATTATTTTTTTATTTTAATTTGTAAATTATTTTTTAAATGTTAATTCAATACTTTTAAAAAAATATATGCAAGCAACATAAGTTGTAGACGACTTTTTTATTATAAAATTAAAATCAAGACAATGCATTATACTTACCTAGTGGTGTTAGCAAATAAACATAATCTATCCCGTAACTCTTATCAAAAGTTGCATTTAGTATGTTCTGACCGTAGTCATCTCTTGTGATATTTGAAATTGTTATTGTGAAATTAAAGTGAAAGTCAGAAATGTTATTGTGTGTTACAAATAATTGATATTTTCTATTGGACTCGTGGATGACTTCCCCATTGATACACGCATTCAAGTATCGATACCTGCTTTTTTCCATCAAAAAACAAAATGTCACGTTAACGTCTCTATCAACACGGGCAACAACTTCTTGTTGGAATTCATTGTTATCACATAATCTTGGTTTACCTTAAAAAATATCAATTGCATAAATTTGTTATAAGAATTTGACATTTGATTTCAAATAAAAAGTTTTTAAAAAATTAAAAAAAAAAAGTATTTTAAAATAAAATGTATAAACAAAATTTCGTGTACATAATTATAAAGATGGTGATATATTTTCCGAATTATGTTTTTTTTAAAATAGTGTATATTATTTTAATCTGTATTTTTTGCAGTCTATTTTTTTAAAATATTTTTTTTTAAAGGAATATAGAACTATTATAATGTTTTGATTACTAAAATAATATTGTATTAAATAATCTTACATGTTGTGATTTGATATGGAAATACGAATGTGTATTAACGGAAAAAAACTATTTTTTCTTAGTTAATGAATTCTAAGGAAACATTGCATGTTGTGTAAGACCCTCTTCACAATTGTACACACTTTATCTTTTAGGTCTCCAAAAATCTTTCCGTTTTTCTTTCAATATCTTCTTTTGCACTTTTTCAAAATAAATTAAAAATGTTCCTTTTAATTAGCCCACTGCTAACACAATATGCATTGATATTTTCTATATATTTGTCAATCGTCCCTTTATAACACTCATTAAAAGAAAATGTTATGCATGCAACAGTCATATAGAGATCAAAAGAAAAGTTATGGAGTTTACATTTAAATGGCTAATACATATGATATAATAAGGAAATGAAATATACACATGGACACATAATGATAAACACAATAACTTTTAAATGAGTATATTATTTTGTAATAGGCAATATAATTAACTTTTAGTTGATTTTGTTTCGAAAAATGCATTCTTATGTATTATAAGCATACACCTTAATTAACCTCTTAATATCACAAGTAATGCCCACGTATGTTGTATTTAAATTGTTAAAGTTGTAAATAAAACTTTGAAAAAGACCCCCACTCACTTCCCATACTATAAACCCCAAGGTGCACCAATGAACTTTTTATGTACACCCGTGTAATATGTGATAATTATAATGTAATGTTCATTCCCCATCCCAATTTTTAACCACGCAATGAATTGTATTTTCTTATAATGATACAAGACGTTTTAAAACTAATATATATTAGAATAATACGACTGCATAAATCTGGTAATCTTTTGTTGAAAACATATTTTAAGCACATCGTAGTTAAGTATATATACAAGGTTTATATGAAGTTCGTACACAAATAAAAGGGTTCCGAAAACGTGTATTTAAAAGATATGTAAATGAGCAACGTTCTAAACAAAAACGTTTTTTAATGATGCATCATCATCATGTCCCTTAGTCATTCGACCATTGGGTCGCCACGGATGAAATGAAAACTAGATTGTATCCATTCCTCTCGGTCTTCTGCACTACACATTGCATCGCCTAGTTTAAGTCCCATTAAATCCTGGATGTTATCTTCCAATGTTTCCCCCATCTTTTTCTCTGTCTTCCTCTTCTTCTCCTCCTTCCTCTCGTTGTGCCCTGCATGATTTTTGTTCCCTTGATCCCTTGTTTTCTTGCAATAAAATTCAAGTTTGCCCTTTTTCGCAGACTCCCGGAGTTCATCTCACTGCCCAATTCCTTGCCACAACTTTAATTAACTTGGTCATTGGAGATATGGTCTCTATAGCAGGTGCCAAGACTGTTCCTGAAACATCTCATCTCAGTTGCCTTTACTTTCCTTTCAAATTCTGCTGTTAATTTCCAGGACTCACAGGCATATTAGAAACTTGAGAGAATTAATGAGCGCATCAGTCTGATTTTGGTGCTGGGGGCCATATTTTTGTCGTTCAATATTTTTTTGAGCCTCTTTAGTGCTGTTGTGGTCTGCGCAATCACGGCCATCAATTTGGGTTTGGAGCCTTCTTCCGGGAATATTGCTCTGATGTACTTAAAGCTGCCAAATGTCTCTAATGTTTCCTTGCTGACCTTATGTTTAGTGGCGATGCTAGTGGTGCTATTTGTCATCATTTTGTCTTTTTGCACTAATTTGATGCTATAGGACGATGAAGTCTTGTCGAGACTCTTTACTAGGTTGGCTAGCTCTTTTTCGTTTCCAGCCAGTCCGTCTATGTCATCCTTAAAGCGTATGTTGGTAATTGTTCTGCAACCAATGTTGACTGTCTCTACATGCGTTTCCAGTGCATATGACATAATTCTATCTAAGAAGATTTTGAACAGGGTGGGTGAGAGCAAGCAGCCTTGTCGTACTCCAACCGTGGTCTTAAACCATTCTCCGATATTATTGTTAAAGACGACTGCTCTGGTGGCCTTATCATAGAGGCTGCATATCATTCTGGTTAGGTTTGTGTTGATGTTGTAGTGCCTCATGGTGGCCCATAAAGCAGAATGCCAAACCCTGTCGAATGCCTTCTTGAAATCCACAAAGAAGTGGCATAGGTTTTGTTGGTGTTGAGCATATTTCTCACATAGTATTCGGAGGTTTAGGATCAGCTCAGTAGCGTCACGTCCTTCCCTGAAGCCCGCCTGTTCTTCAGCAATGAATCTGTCGGCATATGGTTTAGTCGTGTCAGTATGACCTTCAGCATGACCTTGCTTGGTTGGCTTATTAGGCTAATGGTGTGCTTTTTTCAGCATAGCTGTAGGTTACCTTTCTTGAGGAGGGTTGTGATGAGCGATTGGGTAAATGATTTGGGCCATTCCCCTGTCAGCCATATTGTGTTAAAAATATTGATTATGGCATTAAGCATTGCTTCTCCTCTTTGTTTCACCAACTCGACAGGGATATTATCAACTCCTGCGGCCTTTTCCATTTGGGGTGTTTGAACTGCTGCTTCTACTTTTTCGCGGATAATAGGGAAGTTTTCATTGTCTGTTGCTGGAGTGACATTAACGATCTCTGGGTCTATATTTATATTTTCATTATACAGATCTGAGCAGTATTCAGTCCATCTGTTCAGGATAGCATTGTCCTCGGTCAAACATTTACCATTTTTATCTTGTATGGTAATACTACGCCCTTGGACTCGAGTAGTTAATTCTTTCACCAACTAGTATGCCTTTTTGCTATTGTTTTTCTTCAAGCAATTTTCAATGTCGTAGCATTGAACTTCCATCAAGTTGTTGTTTGCCCTTCTTATACCCTTTTGATGGTTTGGTTATTTTTTCTATATTTATTTGCCCCCTCTGTATCCATCATCTTTGTTTTCTTTAAATGCCTCAGTTTATCACACAGATCGAGGACGTCAATTGTCACCCATGGTTTTTGTGTTGTCGATGTTTACCAAGGATGTCATTAGCTGTGTCCGTAACGGCTGCGTTAAAGTTATCAGTGTGTCCATGTCTGAACAGTCAGCATCTATAATGTTAAGCGCTGCAAAATTTCCTCCTGTCATTGCTTGGTAGAATTCTGCTACTTTAGGATCCTTCAGCTTTTGAAGGTCGAAATTCCTTCTGGTTTATTTATCCTCTTTAAATGCAATCTAAAGGTCATCATGACTAGATTGTGGTCACTTCCCATGTCAGCTCATTTGAAGCTGCGAGTCTTGGCAATGTCTATAATAGACCAGAATTGTGCTTGCCTCGTGATATAGTCAATTAAATATGTATACAATTACAAACATAACCATTTTATTTCCCTGATAGCCATTTTACTTTCTTTTGTTTACAATATAAACACTATATTTAACGATTGTTTAAATACAGCTTTTAGTATAAAAGTATTACTATTAAACGTTTATGGATCATCTGTAGGTCAGAAAAATGACCATGTCAAATGTGTGTGATATATTGTTAAATAATGTTGGCAGCCGTCCGTCACAATGTGATGATGGTGTGGAGTTCGCAGGGCAAAATCGACAAGGCATGGTATTATTCTTATATAATTATAAGCTGGTTCCCAACAACAAATCGCATCTCTCCACGCCGTTGGATAACCCACAAGAGAACATCTTGTAGATGATAGTTCTTGGCAACCATGCGGTCGCATCAGTTGCCGTCCATGGGTAACGAGTCCCACCCACCTGGGGAGCTGGTGATGTTTTTGCTTGACTGGACTTGTGTGGGAATTGAACACCAGACGATCAACTTGAGATCACTTTAGACCACTTGGCCATCCAGCAGATTAAATAGTAGGTTAAGTAAATCATAATTAACTTCGTAAAACCTGGATTAAACTTGAGGCAATTTAGAACCATAGTATACATAAATGTGAATAAATAATTGATCATCATTGATAACTATTTGATAGCTAATAATATTTAAATGTTAACATTCGTTGTGATGGTAGTTTACCCCGCAATGTATTGTGCACATACGATTTCATTATATATTTTAGTAAACGTTGATACCTTAAGTTAGGCAATATTTGCGGAGTGTCGTTCACTGAGCCTGGTCTTTCCATTTTATTCATATGTAATTATATTCTAATTTAGAAGAATTCAAGAAAAATATTTTTTAAAAATTAAAAACTTAATTACTTACAATTCTTGACGTATAAATATAGCTGTTTACTTTCACTAGTAATCCCCGAGCCATAAAAGAAGGGATAGTAGCAATAATGGTGTTTTTTTTTACATGAAAACGTTCCCATATTTTCACATCCGACGTGAAACAAAATAAACGTGAATTCTTCAAGAGAACGATAGTGAGTTGTATTTGATATTTCAAATTCAGAAATATTTATACTTCTTGTATAATTTATATTCATTTTACAAACAAATTTAATACTCTCATTGACAGATAATAAAACTGAATTATTAACAAGCTGAGCATTTCTCCTTTCTGCTGATATCTCTACATCTAGATCTGAAAAATTAAAGAATAGATTCAAAATAAAATGTAAACAAAATAAATATATTTTAGAAAAAAAAATATTGTAACAAGTATAAACTTACTGAACATTATGTAAAATAGTGATAACCTTTTTTGTTTTTCTTAAATTATAATATCGAAAAAATCGCTTTAGGACACTAAACGTACTAATTAAATAACAATATAGGACCATTTCAAAGCCATAACAAGACACGCAGCTATACATTCATACCCTCCTGATCCTCTTGGACCTCAGTGCGGCCTTGGACACTGTTGACCATGAAACCGTTTACAAAACCCTTGAAAATTACTTTGGCATTTCTGGTTCAGATTTGGCTTGGTTTAGGTCCTACCTCTCCAATAGAACGCAGGCGGTCGCTGTCGATGGATGTTACTCAGGCAGTGCTGACTTGGTGTATGGAGTGCCACAGGGGTCCGTTTTAGGCCCGGTTCTATTTACAATGTATACCAGGCCACTGCTCCGTTTGCTAGAGAGGCATGCTGTGGAGAGCCAGTCATTCGCGGATGACACGCAGCTATATATTCATACCCATCCTATATTGTCGATTCCGCTGTCCTGAATTTGCAGGAGAGCATTGCTGATGTCAAGTCATGGATGACACTCAGCAAGTTGAAACTTAACGATGACAAAACGGAAGCACTTTCTATTTTCGATTGCAAATCATCCTCTAAATGAGCTCTCCCCACCTCATTTCAAGTAGGTAACTCAGACATACAGTTTACATCCTCCACTAGGAATATTGGTTATTTTCTGTCTCACAACTTGTCTCTTGATAATCATATATCCCACATTTGTCGCTCTGCATACACGACCATCCGTCAGATCAGCTCTATCCGCCACTACCTCACAGCTAGTGCAACAAAAACCCTAGTCTATTCTCTTGTTCTCTCTCGTCTTGACTATTGCAATTCTCTTCTGTCAGGCTCACCAAAACACTTCTTAAAAATGTGACTTCGCTTATTAGAACAGTAACAATATAATAGTGAGAAGGGGTTGTACATGTTACCAATTGGCTCAGGCAGTAATTAATGTTGGTTGGTTAAGGTCCTACATTTCCACAATTAAAATAACACAATAAAATAATAATAAAGGCCGTTTAAAAATGAATGGTTTAAACGTTTTTGATTCCATATTGTGAAATTCTAAATACGCAGCCCTGAGAAAGCTGCTCTTAGACATCGTTTCGTCCCAGCTACTTCGCGAAGTAGTTGCGAGGTGGAAACACACTGTAGAATCCCTCTTAGGGGGCGTCATTTGCTTCCCCGGGACGGATTGGGGAGATATTAGGACGTTAATCTACTGTCCCGAACCCTAGGAGAGTGGACTGCTGATGTTTTAAACACAACGTCTTCGGTCGACCAGACGTTCTTCGGCGGGGACATCTGCGGGCAGAGACGGTCCACGCCCGGAGAGGTCTCTGGCGTGCTCCCGCGTGGTCCGGCGTCGGGTAAACGCGGCGCCTGGCTGGTGGGGGGGGGGGTGCCACAGAGGGCATAGAGAGCCTTAAGCTCGACGGCCCGCTGACGCCATTTCCTAATTTGATATTTCAGTGAAATTGTACAAAAACCTAAATAAATGACACATTATCTTCATTGTACAATTTCAAAGGCGCAAATATTTTTTTTTTTAATTATCAATTAATGTATTTACATTATAGCCACCTTTATTACAATTGAAGTCACATTCGTCTTTCCTCAGCAATTTGTCGAAAACTGATACAAATAAATGAAATTCCCTTAATTTATCTTATACATATTTCCAGAGATTGTTTGAATTATTTCGATGCATTTTAAAG
The DNA here is from genome assembly GCA_964017045.1 of Omphiscola glabra. NCBI lineage: Eukaryota > Metazoa > Mollusca > Gastropoda > Lymnaeidae > Omphiscola > Omphiscola glabra. Next base: position 30,115,017 of record OZ024807.1, on the reverse strand, counting down.
AAATATACTTTCATTGCACGGATGATAATTGAAGCCTTAGTGCGCTAAAATCTACCTGCTTGTGCTATGATTCAACATCTAAATATTCTAATTTTTAAACATGTAATTCAATTATTTTGTATATAAAAAGTGAGAAAGTTCGATTTCCTTTATAGTGAAGAATGGATACTTCATTTTGTATCCTTTCCAACATTCATTGAACTTTTATTTTAGAGTATACTTATGTTAGTGTGATCACACATTTTTAGACATTAATTTAAGATTTATTCATTTATTTTGAAAATACTGTCTTCAACCTGATCTTCTGGACAAAAAATATCCACCATTTTATTATATTTACACGAATATGAATACACCAATTTTCTTCCTAAAAAAAGTATATTCGACTGCAAGTTAAATATACTTTTTCATTAGTTTTTAAATTATCTATTTAATAATTTATGATGTGCTATCTATTTGAATTTTAAGATATTGATTTACTAATGAAATACCAATTATGTGGCAAATTGTGAATTGTATTTAGCAAAATCCAAAATGTGCATGCCAGCTCATTAAATTATTTGATTACAATTTTAATAAACATTAAAATCATTATAGTTGTACTTACACATTTAGGTACGCCATTGCACTATTTATAAACGATATTAATATTACGATTCTACTTTCTTGTAAAGTGTTAAAAATTTTTCATAGCTATGTAAATGCATTTAATAGTATGGCTTTTCTTAAATTTAAATTCCAATAAAAAAGTTATATATGAAACAAAATTGGCTTAATAGACTTTGAAAAGTAAATGCCCCCCCCCCCCTTTTTTTCCAGACATACACAAACAATAATCCTCAATGATGAAATGTAAAACCAAAGTATGGCGAAAATAAGACTTAACATGTTTGGTGAATTTTATAGGGAATTTTATTTTACGCATCATTTAACTCATCGTTTATGGTGAAGATTGTTCATTCTGATAGATATGTAATATACTAAAAAATATCACCCGATGGTATCGATCTACTAATGTTAAGCATTTTGAGATAATTTGCACCTGCTATTGCGAAAACTCATCAAACTACCCTATTTTGAAAAAAAAAAAAAAAAAAAAAACCCTACTAAATGATGTTTACGTTATTATCATCACTAAAGGTTTTAAGAAGTAATTTTCTGCTAAATATTTTTCGCCAACTCTAACCATTTCTGGGCCACTATTTTTTTTTTTAACTCTAACAATGTCCTTAACTTATCAAATGTAATTGATCATTAATAAAATCAATATTTTCACTAAAGAAGTTTATTGACGGCTGATTTATAGGAGACTGCAACTTCCCTTGGTACCCAGAGATATCTTTCATACCGGGGAGTACAATGAACGTATAACGATTGCTGCTCACATGGCGAAAACAGCATTTGAGACTTGGCGAGTTGAGGAAATTAAGAAATGTATACGGGAATTGCATCAGCCGGTATCTGGAAATAAAGTAGAACTTGTAGATCGGGCACTTGGCTGTGTAGCGTTGCAAATTTGTGGGGAAAAAACGTATGTATCTGAGAAATTGTTTCTAATTTCTAGGTGAAAAAGTTAAACAAGGGCAAAACCCCTTGCTTTTTCAGACCGTTGCAGTGTCCTATACGCTAAAGAAATAGTTCAGATGTCAAGTGTTTTTAAATTGTTAGGTATACGTCATATCATACAATTTCAGTGGTTCTGATACATAGTATTTTCTCTCTCTTAAAAAAAAATATTTTAAGGGAATTTTATATATTGATGTCTTCATTAAAAATGTAACAAAATCAATTTTTTTTTACTATATTATCGTAAAATCTTAAAACAAAAAATAATTTTATTTAAAGAAGAATCTCTTAACTTGTTCAGGTCTTTAGCCGGCTTAAGTGTCATTTTTATAGATTTTTTTTTAATCTCCTAAAATGTACAACCATTTTTCTCTGCGCAAAGTAAAAACACAAAAATATGTTCATTTTGTATAGCAAATGTAAACCCATCACCATTTTTCAAAATTAAATGTTCATGTGTGTAAAATAAATTAGTTTAAATATTCATGGTTATACTTTTGTAAATGTACCCACTTTTTGTTAGCGTTATTGACTTTCTTAATTGGTGAAAACGTTTATTTGTAAAAAGAGTATGTCAATTATAATGTCACAGCTGTAATATTATTGGATTCAAATATATTTTCAGTCACTTACAAATGCACACATCCTTTTCCTACCTCAATATGTGTGTACCCAATATTTTATTATTATTTTCAAATTCCTTCGTTCATTGTAAGACATATCTTGTGCTGCCTTGGGCAAATATGGAAGAATCGACTCCCAGCACCCGACCCCAAAATTAAAATAAAATAATAATAAAATCATCCACGAGACTGTAGCCCCATTCATTAGCAAATAAACATTATTAGCACTTCATATGGTTTGTTATTATTTGGATTAGTGATAATTGCATTAGTAAATGCGATTTGGTTATGGAGTTTCGCAGCACTGATTGGCTTAAACGGCATTTTCTTTTTAAAAGTATATTTAAAGGTTACGTTTTTATTACCTTTAAGTTTTAAAAAGTATATTTTTGGAATGAAAAATACAAGTAAAAAAGTATTAAATATTAAAAATTCAAAGCTAAAATGTTTGTTTGTCTTATTTACAATAAAAGGCAATCAGTTATTTTAATGTTACTTTTAAGAAATTTAAATGCTTTATAAATTTTGTCACGCACAGTTTTATTAAGTCAAATAGACGTATAGATTTGTCTAATCTAATCTACTCAAGAACAGCAGCAAACGATCAAGCCGAAGCTCATGAAGTCTTTCCCAGCGCACGCCCGTCATTCCAAACCGGCATTCAACCGTTCCCCTAGTGGTCTCTATTCCAGTCAGTCCGCAAAGCGGCATGCCGGGGGCTTTCCGCTCCTGAGACAGCATCATCCATCCTTCCACTCGATTGAATATGCGAGTAAGGCTGCATCAGAGAAGGAACGCCTGGTCGGCCGTGTGCTGCTTTAACACAGCAACTGGGCAAAACTTTCTTGGGTTGGGTTGGATATATTTTACGTCCCTTATGCCCCCCCCCCTTATGTCCCCCCTCCAACCCCGGGGAGACGAGTAGGTGTTTTACAGACGCCCTCTAATAGGGTTTATGTGTTTTTCAGTGAGTTAACTATTTCTCACCACAGTTGGGAGAGAAAAGACTTTGACAAGGAACAGTACCTTGAAAGATTGCATATTTAGAATCATCGGCTAGGGTCGCCACACTCCTTCGCCTCATTTCCATACGTCAACTGTAATCATGCCCCAACCTGTTTCTACGTTATTTCCAACTGCACTTGGTAGGAAACGATGCAGCTGTGCTCTTTCTAATGCAGTTTTCTCTCGTTACTTTTGCCTTTCAGCGCATGTCACCTACAAGTTGATCCTGGACCCTGCTAAACGATTTAAAGGGTTTGTGGCAAACGCCTCTTTATCGACATGCCATTTTTGAGACGGACATGCCGACTAGATTCTCCGGGTGCAAGGGGTATAGCTTTGGCTAAATTAGGCAATTCGCGCTGTGTCGTTATTTGCTTGTTTATTTAGAACAATTTTAAGAATGTTTTGAAATATTAACAACGCAATAATAATCGCACTCAAAACAACATATGTTTTGGGTTTTATCCAAAACATGTGATTAACTATGTAAGTCATTATATATGACATCAGTCAGAATGTGATATATGTGATTGTAAGCCATAGATGTTATTCTAGTTATATAGGCGACACCGGGAGACGATTGGCAGATTGGTTCACAGAAAATCTTCGGTATATTGAACTAGGTAAACTTTCCTTAGTCTCTTCAAATATCAACGAATGGCAACATAGAGATCTATAAGATGTATCCATTCCGGCACTAATTTTATGCACAACCACACCAAAGAGTGTGAAAGAAAATGGAAAACAAATGTATTTAACTCGGCGGTACCATATCTCCCCATGTTTGAATCAGACACTGTCCTACTAATGTTTCTTAACTTCCCTGTATTTCTGCTGTGTTTTCTTATTTCTTAGATTTTATGTATCCCTAAATGTTTTGGTCTGTTAAGATTCTCTATTTTATTCTTCGCAGAACCAATATACATATTCTTTCACTTTCTGTAATCATACTTCCGGCAACAAAAAGGAAATCTATATTTTTTTTTTTTTTTTATTATTTTTATTTTATTGATACTGTAACAGATCACATATTTAATATGTAATATTTTTCGGAACATTACATTTTTGTTTTGGTAGAAACAGGAAGTAGAATGAATTGTGGGATGAGAGAAAAAAGAAGATGGAGTATGTGCATCAAAAAAGGCCCTAGCAGTGGTACAATTTTTATATCTTAAGTCATCGTGTAGAATTGTGTATTATTTCCAAATGTGAAGGAATAAGACAATGTATATCTTTATTGGGCTAATGTGCTTCTGTGGTACCGCGATTTCTTTTGCGTGGATTCACTCCCCTTATTTTTTTTATTAGAGTTACATTTTCATTAATATGACGCTGGCAAATATTTATTGGTTGATTAATTATAATTTTTAAAATTCCATTGGTTGGCCTATTAAATATGTTGATGAGCTCCGCCAGCTCCGCCATTTTATGAGATGTCTTTAGAAGTTGACCAGACTATGTTTCATTAATTTTTGGATATTCTTTTCGTTGGAACCTGAAATAAAGTGTGTAAAAGTGTATTCCATGAAAATGTAAGTTGGGTTTTCATTACTTCTTTATTTTATAATTAATTTTGGCCACTTTTCTTTGTTTTTTTTTAATTTTCCGACTTTTTAGGGTCAAAACCCAGAGCCACGTAAGGCTTAGGAGAGTGCCAAAACGCTGGTTCCGATAGGGTCAAAACCCTGTTAGGGATAGGGTCAAAACCCTGTTAGGTAGAGGGTCAAAACCCTGTTAGGGAGAGGGTCAAAACCCTGTTCGGGAGAGGGTCAAAACCCTGTTAGGGAGAGGGTCAAAACCCTGTTAGGGAGGAATTTAGGGTTCAGGTTAGGGTGAGGGATAGATTTAGATATATTTTTCATTTTTAAAAACTTTGTATTCGTAATTTTAGCAAAAACATGAGTTATTTTATTTTTCCACGGCCGCCATCTTGGTTGTCCCGACCCGTAAACACGTACAAGTTCGCGGGTCGGGGCAACCAAGATGGCGGCCTTGTGAGACATCGCGGTACCAGTAGCGCCCAATTACACTTTTTTGGTCTCCAATATCGGAGATTTATGATTATTGTGGATTTTGTCAAGTTGTGAATAAATATAGTGATGGCAAAATCTAATCTGTCTTCTATTAGTGAAGGAACTTAAATCGTGGTAATTAATTAAATAAGTAAGCTAAGCAGATGTATCTAGTTTCTCAAGTACAATCATCATTCCCAATAATGAAGATTTGTTACAGATACTTATTATACTTCGTTTTCACTATTTCTCTGATGAAGCGTCTAAGCCTAAACGTCCAAACCGTTTGTAATGTCTGTAAAATCAAGTTTGGCATACCTTGTTCTGATATTTCATTTACACAACTAGAATAAAATCCATCAATTACTATCTCTTTTTTCTGATGGAAGATTTCAAGAACTGTTTTCTTTTTGACCGACAATAACACATTACAGATAGTCGTGCAGATAATGTGCATAAGGTCAAAGTCGTGTAAAGTCTGTTCAAGACAAGATACATACTTTAGCGTCACTTACCCACCTACTAGAAGGGAACAGTTTATGCAATTTTTGTGGATTGACAGGTTACTTAAGGGAATTTTGAAAAAAAAAACATCTCAGTAATTGCTTCTCTTCTGAGAAATTTCTTAAAGGAAAATGTTAAAACATTTCATTGGTCAGATATTTATCAAGAAGCATCTGAAAACGTAAATATATATATTAGTCAATGAAGCTTTTCTCTTTGCACTAGACTTTATCAAATTTGTAGCTACGTTGTTCATTACATATAGTTTTTGTATTACAGACTACAATCCTGTAACATTTTTGAAGACGATCGTCTCAATAAATCCAATATTACTAAGATATAGCCTATTTTTACAAGAGTATATTTTTGACATAAAACGTTTTATATGCAAAGATGAGGTTACTGCTCCTACTTTGTCAAGAAATTAAGTTTCACTGGTACATATACTTAGTCTAATTTTTTATTTTAAAAATTTATAACAAACTTTTGTTTAATATTTTATAGGAAAGAAGCATATTATTGTATTTCTCTTAGAGAAGAATAATTCCATTTTGTCAAAAGTAAATTCTCTCTCTTTTTTTATGTTTTATTTTTTTTATTTTTATGAGAAAGGGTTTATGGCAGACGCCGGGTTTACCACGTGTATCTGGTGCATGAACTTTGAGTGACGCCAAGTTTGTTGACACAAAGTGTGGCCTAATTAATATATAGTCTACCTTGACCTTCGTTACCTATACACGCCGCATTCCGTCGATTTTGATAGAAAGTACGAGAAGGCCGTAGATAAAGAAACGAAGCTGTTTGACTTTTTTCTGGAATAGTCATTTGAAAGACTATACATAAGCAATGGACAAAGGGAGCTGGAAAAATTCAGATGCACATTTATAAAGCGACGGATAGATTGAGACAGATCAGGATTCAAATGTAGAGCTATAATAATATACTGACTAAATGTACATTTGATTTACTTTGTGTATGTGTGCACCTTCCCAACATTATACCTGTTCATTGAACTGAAACTTTAAGTTAATAGCATTTTATTTTATTTGATCCGATTAAAAAAAATTATGTTAGTTTTCATAAACTATTATTTGTAATTAACACTTTGTTTGGGTATCGTTGTTTTAGTTATTTATTTAGTCGGTGATATCATCCTTCGTTATGTAGTTTTTGTCATTCTGTAGAAAACAAGCTGACCTTAAACGTTCAATGTACTCAAAGCCACTTCTTAAAACACCCCATCCGATGTTTGAGTTCAAAACGAAGTATTAACCATTGATTGCTAGGATTTCACGTCCATCTTTTCCTCAAACTCAATTATATTTTGACCAGCGGATAAACTACACAGTAGACCCCCCCCCTCCCCACCACACCGGTTTCGACAAGTCTTTATAGCTGTTGTTGAAATGTTATTACGCATCGAAATATTAAGGTCATTGGACTTAGACATCACATTTAGCAAATGACCAATTATGTTAAACTCACTATATTTACCGGGGTAAAAAATAGAAGCTTTCTTTTAAGATAGCCAAACAAGTTAACACAGTCAACTTATTAGTGCACTTTAAAGCCGGCATTTCTAAAATCTAGTGATTTGGATGAACTTTTGTATTTCTTTTTTTTTTTTTTTGAATATATTTTTTTACCATGTACAATAGGCATGCACAATATATGTCCCACTGTTCACATGTGGCCAGCAGCAAGGCCCGCAAAGTTACAAATTATAATTTATTTGTATTATCTTCTTAATGGCTTTTCACTATGTCCTATTATTGTTTTTGCCCCGCACAAGTTTTTAATAAAGTATAACGGCACGCCTTTATTTTTGAGTTATACATGCCACATGTATAATAATATAGTTTGGTTAAACATTCATATATGATCATTTTGATTAGAATGAATTTGGTTGATTTATGTGTACGTTCGACACGCGCCTCTAAACAGGGACACGTGTTGGCCGTTTCGAGATTTCATTATCTAGACTTCATACCATCTTAAAGATGTTAATGTAGCCACTGGATAGATGTTATCTAGTCTTAGCAAAGCTCCGCCATTAGTACGGACAGTTTGTTGTTTTGACCCACTTGTCTATACACTAATTTATGCGTCCGTATTTATCCGTACTTTCCTCTAGTCGCCCTGCTTGTTCCGTTTGCAGTGAGCATGTGTGTCCTTGCTTTGCATGCAGCAATACATGAAAGCTTATGTTATCCTTTATAGTTGTTAGTGTATATTACATTAAAGCCATGCTTTATATTTATAAGTCATTGTATAAATACGTTTGAAAATAATCATTTGCCATGAGTCGACTCTAGCCATACATGCATGCGTCGACTATGGTTGAAGACGAATAAAGCTATCCACAATGGCTAAAAGCACTGTAAAGCCTCTAACACTTTCAATGCCTTGATCTGAATTATTTGTGCTTTGAGTTAGAACGGGATTTTTCAGCTGAAGAATATTGGAAAAGTTGATACCTTCTTTTCTTGTATCACTATTCACATATAGTCTGTTTACTAGATAACCGTATTACCGCAGTACAATCACCGCACTTAAGCAGCTGGATTGTGGATCAGTTGTCGGAGGCCGGATTCCAAGAACTCAACCGATTACCCATCTGGAAAACCAAGCACTAGCCTTCAACGATAGAACCCGTGCTGATAGGACTATCAACCAAAGACAGATGCTTCACTGGGAAATCTACACACGCATCCCAACGTACGATGGAAGAGATATTCCACTATGTACTGGTGTGACTGTTTCATCAAATTTCGTGAACGCACCGATAAGCGCTATGCCCTCAACCAACGAAGTAAGGGATCGGAGAATCCACTTCCACATTGAAGTGATCCCACTAATGAATGATCTAACCAATACCAAAACATGGATCTCTAGCTTCCTCAGCGACCGATTCCAGGTTGTAGTGGTAGACGGCACAACCTCCTCCTTTGTCCGTGTTAAGTCGGGGGTCCCCCAGGGCTCTGTGCTAGGCCCATGTTTGTTCCTAGCATATATCAATGACTTGCCAGAGAAGCTGACCTCCCAAGCAAGACTGTTCGCAGATGACACGGCGGTTTATAGAACGATCACCAACAGTTCTGACCAGGACCAGCTGCAACAGGACCTCAATCGATTAGCCGAGTGGGAGATTAGCTGGGACATGGAATTTCATCCCGTCAAGTGCCAGACACTGTCAGTCTCCAGAAGCAGATCCTCTCTACACCACCCTTACGAATTGCATGACCATATTCTAGAGCCAGTTTCCTCCGTAAAGTACCAAGGTGTTACCGTCCAAAGAGAAGTCCGCTGGGACGAGCACATTAGCAATGTGTGCAATCGGGCAAACAAGCTCCTGGGGTTCCTAAGACGAAATCTGAAGATCGGTAACTCAAGTGTGAAAGAAAAAGCCTATAAAGCCTTTGTCCGGCCGCTGTTAGAGTACGCATCCTCAGTCTGGGACCCATTTACCCAGAAGAGCATCGACAGGTAGGAGGCGGTCCAATGACGGGCAGGACGCTTTGTCATGAACCGCTAAAGAATCTCCTCTAGTGTTGGCAGCATGCTGGAAACTTTAGGGTGGTCACCGTTAGAAGAACGACGACGACTATCTAGGCTCTCCATGTTGTACAAGATCAATAATGGGCTGGTCCACTGCTCCAGTATCAACCAGAAACTCGTCAATCTCCCCAATAACAGCGAAGAGGTCACGATAATCAGTTTCGACTTTTAAAAACAAGAACTCAGTACAGGAGCTCCTCATTCCTTCCAAAGACAATAAAGGAATGGAACAATCTTCCAAAAACAACAGTTGCGGCGACCACACCTGACACATTTGCGGCTCTTGCCTCCTGTCTTGCAACCAGTGAATTATCCCCTTAAAAACCACGCACATTAACATCGCGAACCCCTCGACGAGTGGCTCACTAGGCCAATCCTGGAATGACAATCTCGTCTGCATTTCACGCAGGAGAATGATGATTCCTGGTTAATTTTGGCCTTCCGTGTTGTTCTTTTTCGTGCAAGGGCTTCGTTCTGCACATGTTCTGCATTTTTCACTCCTTCGTACATAACCAGATCAATAAGACCATAGTGTAATAAATTCACTTTATTTTCTTTGTTTTAATAGTTTATCGCTTCTTTCAATTTATTAAAGGAATATAACTATTTAGAAGTTCAAATCGATACCAAAGTTTAATTTCAATAATTTAATTGGATGTAGCGATAATTGAATTAAGGCAGATCACGTAAATGTTAATTTACAGCAATGCAATAATGGTATATAAAACATATTTTTATTTATATTTTAGTTACGATTACAATAAAGTGCATTTTATACAAAACACGATCTCACGTTCAGGTTATTAGTTACACTACTATAAGTTAAGAATTATATTCGATATCAAATGAATAATACTAATTATCAGATGATAGTATTTATTTTGAAATTGCTATTTTTTTATTAAACAAATAGTGAAAACCAGAAAATCGGATATCGTAATTTCGATTTCCTAATTGTGTAAACATGTGGTAACGCTCACATTCAGAAAAATAATCAAACATAGTATGTAATTAAATTATATTAACATTGTACATATTAATGTTGGCTTCTAATAATAATGTAAGCAATCAGTGATTAAGTAAAGAAATATAATATGTTTTACGTACCACTTTCTAAAGAAAAATGAGTAATGACATGACGTGTTTCAATTTTGTTAAATGTAGTAGGACTACATTTGCAGCTTCCATCCCATATTCTATGTATTTTACATGTCATACTCAAAGTTTGTTCCAACATATTGTCTTTCAATGCAAGGTATATTACAATCCATCCAATGCGAGATAACACAGCTTTGCATACTCTGTCAGTTGATGCACACTGACAGTTTACAGATGGAGTTTTGTCTTTAAAACTCCTGTTGCTTTGGGGGATGATACTGAAGTTGAAATGACTCAACATATTTTCAACACCAAAAGCTTTGGATAAATGCAGATATATTTTGTGATAAAATTATTTTTTGTTTACCAAATATATGTTTCTAAAAGTTGTATGATGACATTTGTCAAAAGGTAGGTGTAACTCCATTTATCAACATAATAGAAAAGTATAAAACTAAACAAGAGCAACACAAAAACATATGTATATATATATATGTCTGTTTTTAATTCAAATAAATTATTCCGCATCATTTTCGTTTAAAATTAATCATGTTCGGGGGTCGCAATAATGGGTTAAATATGTGTAATTATCGACAATTTTCCATAAAAGGAAAAACAAATGTTAGAATGGTCCTAAATTACAAAAATTATATAAGGATCTTTTATATCACTGTATGAAAAGCTTATTCCTAAACTTACTATGAAGGAAACTGTTGATCGACTACGGACTGGAGAAGTTTCTCCTACATATATAGTGGCTTAGTCGAAAGATTTCGTGTAACAATTTTTTTTTTATTTAGCTTTATAATTCCAAAGTGCAATTTCAATATCAATGTTATATTTTAAAATGCACCTTCATCTGCAGCACCGCTTATGTAGAAGGATTTATCAATTTTAACTCCGCGATTGCTGACCCGATCAAATATTAGTATTGAAAAACCTGAAGTTACAGTTCCAATACTCAACGAGGACACTTGCTGGAAGTTAAACATGGTCTTATTCCAGTAATCCAGAAAATCCTCAGTAAATTATAGACATCAATCGAAAGAAAAAACTAACATTTCAATAGGTATTTAGATTTGATTATAAATCTAATAATTTATTTTTTTCTTGTACATTGTAAATTAAAATTAATATCCTCCTCAAACCTTGTGAACAATAGTTTTCTATGCTATTTTTTTTCTAATAAAAACGATACTACAATTTAATTTGAAAACTGTACACTTGTTCAAATAAGTTGAACGATAAGCTTTTGCGAGGGACTTTTTCCATAGGTGTACTGTTTTTTTATGCTTGATATTTTCAGTCAAATAACTTTTTTATAATTCAAAAGTTGTCCCTTTAAAATCATTTTAAAATGCCGTATATTTAGCCTCGCAAATGATCTGAAAATTCTAGATCGTTACATAATGGATCGGATTTTATTTGTTTTAAATCAATCAATTTTTCAGTACGGACAATGAGTATAATTTCTACAAAGCTAGTTTTACTTCCATTAATTTACGTAAAAACTTATTTTGTTGTTTGTTCCTATTAGTCTTATTATAATATGGATATATATATATATATATATGTATATATATATATATATATATTATATATATATATATATATATATATATATTTATATATATGTTTATTGGTCAATATACCAGGCTTGCTCGGGAAAAAGGCTATAAACTCACTTTTGGACACGATAGTTTTAAATGCCTTGTTATAAATCTTTGCTAAATTTCAAATAAAATTGTTAAAAAACTTTTTAATGGCAACGGTAGAAATTGAACATTTGACCAAACCCGTTGCAGTTATAAAAAAATAAATAAAAAGTATATATATATATATATATATGTATATACATCTTTAATGTAAATATATTTGTTATTATATATAATATAATTACACTTTAAGCAATACAACAATTAAGGTAATTATAATTACCTCTTTCTCCGTTGGTTTTATAATCAATTTTACACAAGCTAAATGTTATGGTATAAATGATGAGTTTCATTTTTAACAAATACACAATTGCAGACATGTTTGAAGATTAAAAACAACAGTCTTCCACATTTAGACAAATCTTTCTAATGTGTAATTCATAATCTAATTTTATGTATAATGTATTTATATGAGTAAGCCGCCATTTGTTTCATCTTAAGTACATCATTGTTTTTAATTATTTTTTTGTATATACCATTGATAGAATGAGGTTTTTTTTTAAAAATGTGTAATGGCTTTACTATATGAGACATTAAAAGTACTTACATTTAATCATGTTCAAATGGAAATGTATATTAGTCATCGACACGTGTATACAAGTATTTAATAAGACATATGGAAAATGGTATTGATGGTTAAAAAAATAATGTTCAATGTTTGACGGAACATTTACACTTTGGAACATGACGAATAATTTAAATATACACGTCAGTATTTCATTAATATATTAAAGTTTGACACTTGTGTTCAATGTGCGTTAATAATAATTGATGAAGTACATTAAATGAGGTATACAAAGCTATAACAATTTTCCATAATACAAGATTTCAACAGCTTAAAATGAAAATGTTCATTCAATTTTCAAAAAAATGTATTGGCAATACAATCTTCTATGCCCAACGGCGGCAATATCTGCATCTAGGATAGTTTGCACAGTACCCAAATATATATATCAGAATCCTACTTATAAAGCATTGAAACCAGCTAAGCTAGCACGGTACATATGATGCTAACCTTATACCCAAGGAGTTAACAATATTCTCAGCAGACCTTAGTGTTCAAAGTACAAAGTCCCAAAATACACATTTTGGATAATCAAGTTCAAATATTTTTTTGTCAATAAAATTTCTTAATTTGCATATGCTAACTTTTTTAATGAAGGTGCTTAAGGACATCTTAATGTCTTCACATGTTTTCAGTACACTTTGTTAAACTGGATAAGAAAATGTTACTTGAGTACTTTTAACACCAGGGTCTTCTTTCTGAATATATATATATATATATGTTTGTATCAATAACAAGTTCTCAGTGGGACATATTAATTACATCTGTTTTAATCCAAGCTCATACACAAGATTAAACGCAACACAAAAGCATATAATACCATGAGCATATAAGACAAAATATATAAATAAAGAAGAAAAGAAAAAGAAACTAATTAATCAACTGCAAAACCCACTTTAAATATACAAACACGATTCCGGGTGCATCTTAATTGCCATAATATTTTATAAATTCTTTTAACATGTGTTTAAAAAATTATGAATGAATGAAATTATCATAAACTGTACAAGTCAGTTAACACATTCATAAAAATAAAACCAAATTATTCATCTTAACTATATTGGTATGGCATCTTTCCGTCTACGAGAGACGATAGATTATCTTGTCTGGTTGCAGCTCTTCGTGTGGCTAATGAGACCGATCCTTGAATGGCAGTCTCTTGTGCATGTCCCGCACACGAATGCAGTGGAGTAGTGTTTTCTTGCTTTTCTCCGCGCTCTCTTCACAGCTGCTTCCGCCCTGTAGACATCCTCGGCATGTAGTGATCCTTCCTTCACGATGCCCCGCTATGTGGATCGATCCTCCGCCAAGTCCTCCCAATTTGAGATGATGATGTTAGCCGCCTTCATATCTCTTTTGCAAATGTCTATGTATCTGAGACGAGGCCGTCCAACTGACCTTTTCCCTATCGCCAGCTCGCTGTACAGCACGTCCTTAGGTATGCGACCAGGTTGCATTCGCTTGACGTGCCCAAGCCAGCGGAGGCGTCTTTGGATTAAAAGTGCTGTGACGCTGCACATATTTGTTTGAGACAGGACATCCATGTTGGGGACTTTTTCCTGCCATTTGATGTCAAGGATGCGGCGCAGGCTTCTGAGGTGGAAGCCATTGAGCCTTTTTTCGTGCCTGTTGTATGTGGTCCAAGAGGAGTGTGCTCAGTACGCAGGCCTGGTATACCTGAAGCTTAGTTCTTGTTGTGAGCTTGGCATTGGACCAGACTCTTTTCTTCAATCTCGTCATGACAGTTGCGGCCCTCCCTATCCTACCACTTATCTCATCCTCCATTGAGAGAGTGCTCGAAATGTTCGACCCCAGATATGTGAATCTGTCAACAGCATCCAAGTCGCAGTCGTCGATTGAGATAGTGGGGGGAGTGTCAGCGTCCTGAGCCATAATGTTGGTTTTCTTTAACTATATACAAAATTAATAATTAACATTTTTTGCAGCTTTTTAACATTTTTTTAAACTGAATTACTGAATTATATTCAAGTAATATTTATATATTTGTGCATATTATTTTTTATTGTAAAGCGTCAGCAGTATACTATTCAAAGAAAACAGCTGAATGATGTTTAAAATATGTGCAGGTGGATTCATTTTGTTTTAAGAAAATTAAGGAACTGTCTTCTTTTTCTTAATTGAACTTTATTTAGGATATTGTGGATTAGAGATTTGATGGAAACAAGTGTTAATATTAAAAGGTGTCCAAGAGGGCCTATTTCATTCATATATATATATATATAAACATAGGATTGGCAAGCCCCTACGAACCCACCGTAACACACCCCCTTAACAGGGTGACTGAATGGTCCTGGTCGATATGACAGACTAACAACATCATATATATATATCATATATATATACATACCTGACAGATCGTTTAATTTTTTTTTCTAAATTTAATGTCACTGACATAATGAAATATTTACTTGTAAAATTTGGTTTAATATCTACTGTAAGTGTATTTTAATTTGGAAAATATATTTGTACCTATTAGTTTTTTTCGGTAGGTTCTACACATAAATATTTTGTTCTTAACATTATTAATTATCCTAATGCCATAGTATTGCATACTTTATAATTACATTGTTTCAGTTATATTTTAGCAAATCGTATACAAACAGCTTTTCTCAGACATACATGACTACAGTTTCTTGTGAACAGCTATTTGATGGAAAAGTTAATGTTTAGACAAATGCAACACAGTTTATGAACGCTTGTCGTGTTAACATAAACGTATAGGTACGAGTAATTTTCCATTCAACATGAGTAAGCTATATATTATTACGTCATGATATGATTAAACTCATATGCTGTTCTGGAGTTAAGGCATATAAGTGGATATTTCCGATTAAATCATTACTCACAAATCCAATGCAATGACTGAATCTGATTTAATGAGTATAGAGAAATTAATAAGAGTACCACTTAGAAACGATTTACAATATAGGAAAAAAAATAATAACTATAAAACCAGTGTTTGTAAAATGTGAATGTGCTAGTGGTGATAAAAGGTGCAATAAATTTAAAGTGTGCTAGCACTAAATAAGAAGATGGCGTGGAATATGTCCCAATACATTTTAAATGTTATTTCACTTTGAATTTTTAGAAAGTCGCTTCATTTTCTTGCCTCAAAAAAAGCCACAAATAGTCAAATGCTGAAGGTGCTGTTAAAAACAAGAAACGTTTACTCAGTAAGATAACACATAGACAGAGTACACAAGTGTGAACAAACTTTAGAAATGAAACGCCAACATATATGTCAACACATTCACAGGATGCATACATTAGACATTAAATAATAATCGTTTTTTTCCTCGTATGATATAATATAATATTGATAGTTTTAAGATATCATTAATTGGTATGTATTTATTATTGATAGCTATGTTAACAATAATGATGGTAATGTACGACGTGTTGATTATTAAGTAAAATTAGATGATTGTTATGTGAAAATTATTGATTGATATGTAATTGTTATGAGTTTTATGTAAAGTATATACAAACAAATGTTTTGGGTTGTTGTTTGAATTGCTGAGATTGATATTTATGTAACATATGTGTTAGAGTTAGGGTTTTTGATATCTATAATTTTCGTTTCAAACAATTATCTCGGTTATAATTATATGTATTATACATTGAAATGTCATGTTGAAAATAAACTAGAAAACATGTTCAACTCGCCATTGTCCAATCCCACATTTAAACATTGACTCAAGGTTTTAACTAGTTTCTATTTCTTGTCAAATTTAGATTGTCTTTTCTGATGGCGAAGGCTCTTAGCCGAAACATCCCTATCTTACTGTCCTGACTTTTGATTCAAGCTTTCACATTATTATTCTATTTACTCAACACTTCTTGAAAGCAGCCCTTCATCTATCAAACTTTGACTGGATTCTGCTTGGACTGTGAGTAGCCTTCGAAGGATTTTTGATTAGACACAAACCGTCTTAACAGCATCGGGGGCTATGGGAAAATTATTGCAAAGAGGAAAAAACTACATTCTTAAATATTAAAGTATTGCAAGGAAAAGCGTTTGAGGCCAAAGGTTGGCCCGTGCCTTAATACATGAGTTTCTTTCAATTTTATCGGAGGAAATGAGCAGGGCCAAATCTGACACCATGCATAAAATAATAAATTAATTTTAGTTGTGGCTATCCCGGAGAATATCCTATTTTGTATATAAAAAGCTTAGATTTCCCACTGGAATATATGTTGTAGAGTCCAACTTTATATTAACCAAAATAATTGTATTTTTTTTTTTAAAGTTGAATCAAATCATTTTCATTAATTCATACAGCTTTCTTTTCAGATAAAAAATGTTGCTGATACTGTCTCTTTGTTAGAAGAGGGGGCAAACATTTAAAGGCAACATAGTCTTCTGTCAAACTCCTCTGTACACTAGATTGGTTAATTCATCAAATTATTTTACGTGTTGTAATATGTCGTACTAGCACTGAATCAACTCAAGTGCTTTTATTAATAAATGTAGATTTAATATGTAATGTAAATTCACAGTCTGTTAATTCCATTTAAGCGCTTTACTTAGTTAATTAATCTCTCAAAAAGCAGTATGTGCGTAATTAAACGTAATATCCAGTCGCAATAGTTGTTAATGGACTCTCATACTAAACAATTTCCAAACGAACCCTATACTAGAGAGTGAGCTCACTTAGACAAACTCCTAGAAATTGTTTGATCCATTCACAATGCAAGGCTGACTCTGATGTTTTGAGATTGTTCAGTTTTGCATTAATCAACTGTCACAGTCAGATCCCGTGATTTCGTTCTGTGTATAATTTTGTCAATGAGTGATATTGTTTTCGTTTAGAACTTCCCCATGCATCGCATCACTTTGACTCAGCCAAGAATGAGCTATGACGTATTACAGTGGATCTCTTGGATTTGATTTCTTTTTTGTAATAGTTGTGCATGTTCTTGTGATCGTTGTGTGCTATAAGTGGATACTGCTGCTCAATGAAAATTGCATATTTTTGTGTCAAACTAGCTCCAGGGTAACTAATGCTAGATTTTGAATTCGTAATTCGCAGCCACAAGATCTGTTATCTACACATTATCTTTGCCACATTCTGCAATATTTGTCTATATGTCCACACGAGCAAAATTCATAGAATTATCCATCAGTATGTATATTCATTGTTTTTGCTCATGTCAGTCACATAGGCAAGCTAGGCATGATCTCCCCACACCCACACTAATACCACATAGTTGATAAATTGCACATATCTCATATAACACTATTTTAAATCTTTGTTTAGAGTTTACTTTTGAAAAACTTAACTTATATCAATTTTATTTCAGTCTTGAATTGTTCAAAATCAGGATTATAACCTGTTTAAATTGGTATATTTTTTACGTTAAGTAGATACCAAGATAAATTTTAGCATTTAAATTGTGCCTTTTACTAATTTACTCACTAATAAAATTTAAATTTTTTTTATAAATTCAATACAAAAACAAAACATTTTTTTTTAAAAATGTTTAATGTGCTTTTTAATACCTGGACTCAACTATTTATAAAATAATCTTTACTTGCACGTTATCACAATAATAAAAATTCATTTTATAGAGTATAACCATTGTAACATCATCTTTTATTCCAGATGTAGTTGTTACATTTTATTGTTGGAGATTTAATAATTCACATCCGTCTTCTAATCAATCATCTCTTCAATAACACGATACATAAATAATTAGGCATCACTACAATATGTATTTTATCACTTTGACTTATTTCACAAAAGTAATATATTGGATAAAAATAATACGTTGTCCTTCACATAATCAAAAAATCATACGATGTACACACGATGTTATAGGATGAACAAATATAATCATTTGCAAGAGCAAAACATATCAGTAATCCATACTTGACAATACATTCGCTATCTCTTCTTATAATTACCACAATTCCTTCCGCTTCCTGTTTTTATTACTTTTTCAAAAAAAAATAATACTTTTCCGAAACAAAGTTATTATATAAATATATGATCTGTTACAGCCATAAATGACAATGAAAATAATCCGAGTACAGTTATCTGCCTACCCTTTCCATCTTTAAGAGCTATTGAATTATATTGAAATTATGTCAAGTGCTCTAAAACTAAAATTGAAGGGGCCATTTTATTACAAGAAATTGTTTTTTTTTTTTAAATTTCTTTCTAGAAACATATTATAAAATTGATCAGTTTCTGATAATGGAATAAATTGACGTAACCCCATACAAATACATGCTTAAAATTAACACAATTGTATATATCGAGTCGAAGAGAAGATGATACTTGGCATTAAATATAATCAGAATTATGTGTTTGGGTAATAGCCAAGTGGGTCAATGTCGTTAAAAAGAGAGCATTTTGAGTATGCATTATCGATAGTATGTGGGGAAGGGTTATCTAAAACATGCTATTAACATTCGAATAACAGACGTTTGCACCAGAATGTAAAAAGAGAAAATATAAAGAATGCTACAGATTAAATAAAATACAATTGCAATCATGATGGACAACAGGCTAATACAAAATGGAAAAAAAGGCTAATATTAGTTAACGTTTTGATGCAATTAAATTTAACAAAGTGTATCTCTAAGTTTTTCAGATAAATGTCGTGAACAATATTTTGCACAGTTTAAAAAAAATAGAACATCTTTGGTCTACCTAAATACAGTTTGAACGTCTTTGAGCAAACAATATAAGCCTTTAAGTCAATTGAGTAGGTGCACGCAGTGTTATGTTTACACTCAGACAGCGCTTGATACTTAAGAAACCATCTTATATAACTTATACTAAATACTTGAATACTGAATCAGGAATCGAATGGAAGTAATTATGTTTATTAAATTGTGTATCTATGTTTTCTTTACTCATTTTTTTTAGCTAAATCTTTGCTTGACATCTTTATCTCAACAATTTAATCATCATGGGATATTTTCTCGGTTCTAAATAATCAGTCATCATCATAATCGTATTTAAAAGTTTTTTTTTAAAGACATGTCTAAATAAAGGAAAACAAAAACATAACGTAAGTCAAACAATTAAAATCAATTTTACAATGAAACCCAATCAACGTGTCAGCCTACTGAGATAAACATCGTTTTACTTGGTACAACTGGACAGGGCAAATGAGCAACTGGCAATAACCTTGTGGCTTGAGACGAATTTTTAGAAATGGCGAGTCCAAGTTCAATGACCACTATGATTGATAGGTGAGTCACGAGGGATGGGGATATTACTATTCAAGTTTCGAAACACCTGGTTCATTTGACACAAGCTCCCTCGATGATGCCAGTAAATGTGACTTAAATATATGTAAAATATGGATATGCTAATGAAAGGCTGCTATAAAAAATGGTGTTAGAGCGTTCTTATTTTTGTTTATAATATTACAGGGACATTTATAGAAGAAAAAAAAAGGCCATCAACATTTTAGGAAACATATTTGGTAAACACATTTTTCAAACATTCAGTGCTCATATCTTTACACATGGTGATGACTTTGAAACTGATTTTACAAACTGGTGTGACCAAAAACATGGTAAATTTATTTAAAAATTCAATAGCAGGGTTTTACGGATAACAATTAACAAGAGATTATCAGAGTATATGGACACATCTAGATTTAAGATGATAGATGTGGCTAAACAGATGCACTCTTCTGGGAACAAGTATACTCTATAGAATTACGAAGCTGCTGAAAAAGCTTGTGAACAAACGATATTTTATGATAAACTAATAACTATAGAGGAGTGACTGGAAACAAAAGTAAACGAATTAACACAAATAATAGATACTTCTCATTCAATTCCAAAAACAAAGGAACGTGAAATAAAATGTATAATATGCTGTCTCACGGCTGAGATTTTAAAAGAGAGTAAAGATACATATGAGTTTGACTTATGGATTAAACAACTGTATGATTTACAGATTAAACTAGAACAACAAGTTAAAACAATGTAATGTCTTATAAAACTTAGACGACTGTTATGAATTAAAAATAGTTGCTTTTAGCAAAGAAATTATACAGTGGTTAGATACAATGTAAACTGTTTTAATAATAGCTTCCATTGACGTGGATGTCCGTGGGTTAAAATGTCCTTATGCCCTGGAAATTCTCCAAGTAAAACTAGGCCTGATTGTAATCAATACAATAACTCAACTTTTGCGTTTAACACAGACACAACTGGTGTTTTTATTTAACTTGTCTGTGGCAGACGTCTAAAAACAACGAGAGGCGGGGCAGAGAAAAGTTCGTGTGCGTCAGGGTTGGCGAGGAAAATTGCATGATTTTTAAAAGAAAACGTTTGACTATTATATTGTAAGAATTAGATGTGAGAATAAGTTTGGTCCTATCATCATTGCCAATGGCACATGATGTGAAGGCATCATCATGGCTAATATTTGTAGCCCATTGAAGGGCTTATGAAAGTACGTTCTCCTGGTAGGATCTATATCGCAAATAGTCGAGCATATCAAGTTATTGTCTCAAATATCATCCTACGACTTGCAGATACAACGAAATAATTAAGAATAGGGAATATAGTCCTTATCTGATTTAGGGTGCGAGGAAGAGTAGAGTAAGTAGCTGGCGTTTAAATTTAGAATGTTTGTCATAGAAACTCAACGTTTTCTTTAAATAAATACGCAACTGGAGTTTTAATTTAACATCTGTAACAGACACTCAAAAAATGGTATTTTGTAATTACAACAACGAAAAAATCCTACATGTTTACATTGCTCTTCTATCACACTTAGATTCTTTTAAAACAATGAAACATTTGATCGGTCTGTACGGTTCAAGAGATTTTCCTCTATCGTAATTATATATGAATCATATAGAAATGTTAAAATAGCAAATTAATATATATATATATATATACTTGTGGATACAACTCTTATTTTTTTTTATTAATAATTTTATTTCAAATTTCTACAAAGTAAAATAGCGTGTTCATTTTCGACAAAACATTTTAAAATGTTATGTAATTAGTGGCATATATTTATACTTATATTATAACTGGTACATATTTATTATCTTATAATAATGTAATTATAAAAGGAAATAAACAGATATGTGTATTACTAACTTTGATTCTTTCTCAAAAAGTTTTTAAATAATTAAATTTGACAGTACTATTAATGGCACATTTGGTGCGAAAAACAATTGTGAACTGATAATGTTGACATTTTTTTTAACGTTTAGTTTATCGAGTACAGAATTCCCAATTTCATTCAGTTTGATTAAAGAAGAAATTTAGATGATATTAGCCCATTATAGCAACGATCAACTTTTTGATTAAACTAGTGTTATTTTGTTGGATCAACACTAAAATATTTTTTTAAACCAAACCTTACTCAATTTCTAGTCTTACTATTTGTATTTCGTAAATTCAACAAATAAAAGTTGTTCAAAGCAACATTTTGTTGGTACACGGCAAGCTAAAGAAAGTGTTCCATTAAGTTAAGTAAATCTAAAACTTAAAAAAAAAAAATGTCCAAAAGTTATGTTCAATAAAAAATATATAGTTTTAACAACACGACACATACACAATGTTGGCTTCAGGTATAAGCGGTATAGGCTGCTGCCTAGAGTGACATTTTTCTAGGAGTGGCAATTTCAGAGAAAAAAAATAAAAGAATACGAAAATATACGTGGAAAAATCAACTGGAAAAAAAAAGAAAAAAGATAATTATGGAATAAAAAAGTATAATACATGATCACGCTTTAACTGTTTAGTTATTTACAATAGAATGCAAATATATGATGGTGTTACTTAAAGTTTTGTTCGAGAGATCGACTTTGGAAATGATTGAGATCTATTATGTATATAACGATTCCGTTTACGAACGTTAGTGCCTAGTGAGGCAGGGGTGGCAGGGAGGCAGGCACGAAATTGACGGCCAGGAGGCAAGGGGCAGGGACATTAGGGATGCATGAATGGCAAGGACGAGCAGTGACAGCAAGGAGGCAAAGACGGCAGGGAGCCCGGGACGACAGGAATGGCCAGGACCAGGGCCGGCCCTTAGGCCATTGCAACCTATGTGGCCGCAATGGGCCCCACCCCGAATTTATTTTCTAATACAAAATCTTAATTTTCACTTTTTATCCTTATTCATACGCAGGAAGGGCCCCGCGCAATCCGTTAAGCATAGGGCCCCGCAATCGTTAGGGACCAGGTCCAGGAGGCATGGGGCAGGGACGGTAGGCAGGAATGGCATGTACGCGGATACGACAGGGACGACGAGGAGGAAAGGAACGATAGGGATATCAAGGAGGAAGAGACGGGCATGGATGTGGGGACGGCATTGTGGCAGAAAAAATGGGATGGCAGTGATGGCAGGGTTGACAGGAAGGCACGGACGTCAGGGAGGCTTGGCCGGCTGGGTGGCATGTAGGTAGGGAAATGTAGGGACGGCAGAATAAGTAAAAACAGTGGTGTAGCTGGCGTCAGTGTCACCCACAATTAAACAATACTTATTCAGCCCAAGTTACTTGAAACATTTCTTAATATGTCCTAAATTGTCCCTTCTGCCCACTACCTAATAATAATAATAACGTTTATTTGAAAAATCACGATTTCTCCCCAAAGGCTCGAAACGCAGTGCAAAGTCAACCATATTAAAAGACAAATAAAAACAATCTATATTTTACAACATTAAAATACAAAGCGCAACAATACAAAACTACATACGAGCACAACCATTCAAAGTATTACATCACCTACTCAAAAAACAACTATTCACACTGCCTCCATTACTCACTACCTACTCAACTATTTCACATTGTCTCAATTACTTGGTATCAACCCATCTGCCGCTTCATTCATATTCTCAAAATCAACAAGATTTGTTCCCCCATACAAAGGTCTATGTTTCTCAATATAGCTTCCATTGCAATCGTTGCCTATATTTTTAAAGCTAAATCCTTTAATTGTTCGGTGTGTATAACATGTAATTATCTGATTGGCACATTGATAATTTAACAACATCTTCAATTATGCAGAATTAATGATGTATTAAATCATCCTGTTAGGACCTTAAATGGTATTAAGTTAAAATTGATTTTGATTAAAAAATAATTTTAAAAAAAAAGGTTAAAAAAAAATTGTGTAATAAAACATGTGTACCAAACAGAAACAGTAAGTATTGAATGAATCTGTCTGATGGAAATAGTGTCATTGAATATTATTTGTACTTAAAATGACTTGGACTGACTATTATTGAAACAATTGAACTTGTATTGGTAATTAAAACACAGAGCACTAAGGAAGATATTTCCGATTTCCTTATTAGTCATAGTGTATTCAACTCTTAATTAATGAATGCGGAAGTGATTACTAAGATTATCTGACAGAAACATAAAAAATAAATTTTAAAAAATAAAATATGGAGAATATGAACTTTAAGAAGAAATCAAATAAAACATGGCGATAATATAGTAATTAAAATTCTAAATTTTTATTATAATATAATAAAGGTAAGTAAATGCATTCAAATGACAGCACAAGTAAAAAAAAAATAAAAAAGATCTGGATTCTAAACGCATATATATATATATATATATATATATATATATATATATATATATATATATATATATATAGAGTATCCTAAAGTGTTTATTCAGCTGATTATCAACAAAGCAAGCTCATAAATATAAGAGGAAGAAGGAGATTCAAATGTGGGAAATTTATGGACAAAATGATTCCATTGTAATTGACTTGCTTTTATGGAAACATTTTCATTGGATGGGTGGAAAGTTTGAAATTTGGGAGATGTGTCCAAATATATAATGATATAAACTTTACATATGTATAATGCCAATGGGTGTTGAGGAAACATAAATTGTTGTATACGTAAGGCGTATTCAGGCATATGCGTACTTATATGATAATGATGTTATATTTTCCACATGTCGAATTTGATTGCAAGTGATTAAATCGTTGGGTATTTTCAAAACTTCATTATTCATATTAAACAAAAAATGGTTCGTTTTAAAATATCTATATATAAAAGAGGAAAACATAAATTTAAAGAATAAATTTGTTAAAGAGATTGAAATTTAGACATTGGGTGTATTAAATCATATTATATTCATTGGTATATAATAAAATTTATGTTTTACCTTGCTTAATATTAAAATTTTCAATACAGTGTTTTATTTGTAAATATATATATATATAATGAAAATGACAATTAACTGACAATACTGACAAGTTATAGTTGTAATTGGTTAGATGGAGAAAAACTATATTTATGTACATTCTATTAAAAGGATAGTGTTTGTGTCATCTGTGGCGCCCCAACGGTCAAAGGAGCAAGGGACATGATGATGATGAATAAAAGCATATTTCTTAATTGTTTAGTTTACTTTACGTACAGATATTTGCTAAACGAATTTCAGATCACACAGTGCAGCTAATTGAACGCACAAATAAGGCTGTCTTTACACTAACCAAAACCTCGATTAACGACGCATCACATTTACAGTCATCTCTCCATATAATCAAACTAATTATGTATATTAGTATTACTATTTTTTTACCATTTCTTTTAAAATGAGCATACCATGGACCATTTATGTACAAACATCAGAAATCTATTGTGACTCCTGTCTCACAATCCAGGTAAACTCTAGATACGCACTCCACTGTACACGCCGTAACTAGACTTGAATGATGCAATCAAAAAACTTGTTACAATACTTTCCAAAGCAGAAATTCAATTGCAAACACAATGTGACTTCGTATTTTATTCTCCATTACATGAATCATCAGATACATGCAAATAGCGACTATGATTATTTACTTTAAAATAAAGAATGTTTCTCGCGAACATGGGAGTATGAAATTGTTTATGGACCTCGAAATACTTTTAAAAAAGACTTAATATGTATATACAAAATGTTCTTGAAATAAAATAAATAACAAACAAGGCAGCCACGGAGCTTAGACATCTTAGGAGGCCACGAAGCTTAGACATGTTAGGAAGCCACGGAGCTTAGATATGTTAGGAGACCGCGGAGCTTAGATATGTTATGTGACCACAGAGCTTAGACATATAACAATTGGGAGAAAAGTAATTTGCAAAAAAAATAAAAATTCATTAATTATTTAAAAATATAAAAAAAATGATCCACAAAAATATTAAAAAATTAAAAAAACGATCTCATTTAATTCGTTGATGAAACATTTTCTTTTCAATATTTCGTTATCTAAATAGCATTAATCTGAAAAACCTCAAGTCATAATTAGTTACGAAAACCGACCCCCTACTTCATGTCTACTTCATGTCCAAACTTAGATCTGGTGTAGACCATGATAGTGTAAATCCTTTTCTATTTGACCATTTCTTGTTGGCAGTCTTATTACTTGACAAGTTTGTAAGACTTTGAAATTTCCTAACCTTAGAATACACGCTCAAGTAGTTGTGGTCAACATACAAGTCGTCCAGAATGTTGTAACTATTTATAAATGTAGATGAATTTCCAACGGCGTGCCCGTGACTTTGTCTTTCTTCTGGTGTTGTAGTGACTTCTGGATCACTGATTACATCATATGTGTTTAAATGTTCCCTTACAACAGAGTAATATCTAAGACTTGTCTCACCATTGAAGGAGTATTCATCGTAATGTACATTTCTGTTCTGTACAAACGATCTTAAAATCATAAAACGTGTGTTAACATTAAAATTATTAAATATTAATTTATGGGGTAAAATATATTAAGTATATATATATATATATATATATATATATATTGTGGAGGGTTCAGGTTCAGACCTTGGTAGTCGACCTGTGTCGTACATGGGTAGGGGGATCACGGTAACGGACCAACGGTTAATGTCCATTTAAACGGCGGGTGGATCAGATTGCCTCGGGACAACCGTTAGGTGCTGGTTTATGACCAATTACACGTTGGGAAAATTTAAGTGCCTGAGATTTAGGACTAAGATTAAATCCCTGGGAAGAAATATATAGGGAGGCTGGACTTATAAAAGGGACAGTGAACGGGACTGGGCAGAACTCAGCCTGGGAGGCTAGTGGACAGACAGGAGACTCCGACGGACAGGAGTAGTGAATAGACGTGAGAGAATCGAGATAGAGACGAACCGGGACAGTCGGAGTAGAGTATCAGAGAGAGAGAGAGAGTGAGGTTAAAGGAGGAGACAAATAAAAGAGTCAAGACTATAACCATCTTGAACTTGAGTTGTCGGATTTGTGCAGTACGAGTGACGGAGTGTACAAGGTTGCGATATAGTTATAGAATAGATACGCAATGGTTCTCTACAATATATATATATATTGATTACAAAGTGTTTTGAGTTAAACGATAAAATCCTTAAATTTAACAAATCAATTAGCTGTCTTTAAAACTTTACAACTTCAAAAACATATTTTAAATTGTATTAAATAAATACAATGTTGTAAATGCCCATATTATAATACACACAGCCTTTTAACATACAATAATTCTATTTAGCTTAAATTAATTCTTAAGATATAATTTTTAAACTTAATTCATACTTTGTTTTATTATCAAAAAATATATTTTTTTAAACATTACTGTTATGTTCTTACCTTAGTGATTTTTGTACTAAAATGTATTTAAAAAAAAAATTATTATTAATTTACACGTTAAAATGAATTAAAAAAATTTCAAAAGTGGAACAAAGTAAAATTGTATTTTCTTGAAATCTTTTGAAAAAAAAAATGTTTTCACGTTATTAAGAAGATAAGATATTTGTATAAATATTTTAATACTCTTAAAGATCATCAGCCATATCCTTATGATATATTGAAAATATATAAAATCAACTTGGTAAATAATTTGTATTATACAATACATTGACTTCCCTTTGGCTGACGGTGATGCTTACCTTTCACAGCTACCAGAGAGATAATCAAGATGACTAGGGTAATGATCATCCCTATGATTAGATGTTTAGAATAATGCTTACTTTCTTCTTCCATTTCGTTACCTACAATATATTTAAATTAACTTTTTATTTTACATGTGATGCAAAGTTAAAATAATTTATACGAAGATATGCTCAATAGAAAACTGTGACATGATTTTTAATACCATGTGCCCATCCAGGTGCCAGAAATGGGTTCCCATGTCACAAGATCTTAAATGAACAGATACATGCTAAAAGTTTTAAAATAATAAACTATTTTAATTCGTATAATAATGTTGTTTTATTATTTTTTTAAAAACAATATATGTAAAATGTTTGATAAATATAAATGTTTAATGCTAGGAAAGAATTTAAATATAAGATGCTGTTTTCCAATAAGGATTCAATCACATATAGTGAAAAGAGGGCTTTATTTTAGTTTGGTTAATTTCAATATGGAAACTATTAGTGTTGTGTTTCTTTCTATTGTAAAATACATGTTAGCGGGACGCTAAGGAAGTAAGCATTGATAAAACGTTTTTAAGTTAATCAGTATATATATAATTTAATATACAAATATGTCAACATTTCATCATGCTAATAGTGTCGTATAAATATCTCAATATTATTAATATATGTATACTGACTCAAGTAATTAAACAAAATAAAATGTATTTTTGTGATTCAATATTTAAGATGTGTAATTGTCTAAAAGTGTTAGCTGAATATTACCGATATCAAGAGACACATTTCACAATCATTATTTTATTGTTGCCATTTTGCTACCTATTTCCTTCAGCAACTCAATCTTACTATTGGTCTCACAGATATACTCATTTACTATCATCAATAGGTCGTATATAATTTGCGCATTTTATTTCTCTTTTTTTGTAAGTTTTAAAATCTCCAGCTATGAATTTATCCTGGTATGAGAGTCTTCAGGTATTAAAGTCTCCCGAATGTATAGATGTGTCACACGCAAGTCATAACGTCTTGTGTCTTTTCTAACATGTAGCGTGGGGCAACAGTTAACGTGGTTGGAAGAATACAAGTTTTCCCACATTGTCTACTATAGCATCTGATGTTTGGATGTAATAATCGACACTTAGAACTGTATGGTTTTTACTTTATAATGGGCAAACTTTTACTTTACAAGTTAGTCTACGTAACAACGCATGCATATTTTAATGTTATATATTTTAAATTTTCAAAAATACGTATGCCTTGTTAAATCATAATGTTGAAAAACGGTTATCCTTCATCAAAGAGTATGTCTATGTGTAAAGTGCTCATCACTACCTGTTAAGATTTCTGTGTTAAACTTGTCGAGGATTTTTTTTATACAATAACTGCAATCATGATAGGGCTATTGTAATTCAGAGACATTTTTAAAAAAAAAAGTATTCGGTTTGTGTCAGCTTCAGTGAGCGCTGCCAAAGTTATATAATCAATATATTAATGTCTTTTATTTCATTTCAAATTAAAACGTAGACGTGTTGAACATCTCGTTTATACCATTTGATACAATACATTTGGATCAGCACAGTTTAAAATACAAGCCATTAAGTTAAAAGTAACAAGGGACATTGCACATTCGATTTAACCCTCTTGAGACAATGTCATGCCATGACTATCAATGTACTTGTGTTTGATTCACTTCTTTCAAATCCCTCGCCGTTTTGAGTTGCAAGTTGGTGTTTTGATTAAGTTTGCCCGTACTTTGAGCCGCACACAAGTCTTGGCGTCTTTATGTCTGTTCGAAAATGTAATGGTGGTCACTAGTAAAAGAGGAGGTAAGAATTGGAATGTGTGTAAACATTGTTCGCATGTCCGTTATTGTTTGTTATATCCCATTTTTTAATCTAATATTCCGGACTTAGTACACGATAATTTGTACCAATATATGTATACCTAAAATAATATATTTTTTGTTTATAAAAATTGTATATTAATTAATTTCTAGTTTCGTTTTCAAATGCACACCATTTAACAAATTTAAATTACATTCATTTTAAAACGGGATTAGCACAAACATTATGTTTATAAATTAAATGAAAATATAGTTATTAATACATTCATTTTTAAAAATTAATAAATAAATCACTTCTTTCCGTTTTTGTAAATTGATATTGAAATTTATTGTATTTGTTTTCGTTTATTTTTTATGTGAGAGAACGATCGAATTTCGGCTTCGGTTTATGTGCCAAAAGTTGTCATTTGATCCCTTTCGGCGAGGTTTCGGTTTCGACCAAAACAGAAAAAGTTTAACTTCTGTTTATTGTCGGTTTTGGCTAAAAATGATTGAGACATTCGGACGTCTGTCCGAAAGTGATAGAGGCCTCCTGTCTTCCGCTGAATGTCACCTGGTCTGTCGGCTGGCAATCCAATATTTATTGAAGACGACTTGCTTAAAAGTTATTATTTAATTTATTAAAAAACACTAGCATAAAGTGCACCTTTAAGAGATGTGAATGAATACTAGTATTGTAGTCTAATTTTATTAGGCTTTATACTATAAAAGTAAAATAACTATTTTGTATAGTGTAGGCCAAGTACTAGTTATATTAGGTGAAAGCAAACTTAAATTAAAATGTTGATAAAAAATTGATTTATTTATTATAGAATATATTTTTTTTTTTAATTATTATATGCATTCATATATATTAAATGTTACAAGGTAAGTGTTTAATCCAGCTATTGTATAGAGTGTCTAGTCAAATTGTGAAATACATATGCCATTATACGCTTTGCCTAGGCATTCCATAGAATGACAGGATTACACAGTTGGACTGGAACAGGAAGAAAACTGAATATTAAGGATCTCATATGGAATGTTAATAAGAGCCGTTTCCGCTAAAGATACACTAAATCGTAAAATGTATTTGTTCCGTCCGGGGATGTGTGTGTGTGGGTGTGTGTGATGACACGCTAAAAAGGCTAACTTCCAAGGTAAAATGGTAAATTGACTATTTCAAAGTTAATACCGTTCCAATTTGGATGATATGTTTCGGTCCCAATTATTTCGGGTGCCTAAAAAAAATAATTAAGACGTCTTTAGCTTACGATGCTTACAGTGACACAACAGCAAAAAAGAAACAAAAAAACTGGAGTGGAGAGTCATTTCCTTGGGTAAATTGTACAAGTGTCGTGTAAGACAAATAAAAATTGCCAGTAAAGTTGATAAATCATTTTACAAGATGAACAGAACGTGAGCGAAAACGAGTTTTAAAATATTAATTTTTTTTGGTTTCAGCTTCTTTTCGTCCAAAAATCTCATTAAGCTTTTCATTACTGGTTCGGATTTTGCCGAAACTATTTTGGCACGGTTTCGCTTTCGGCCGAAATCATAAGATCACTTTCGGTCGGTCTCTAATTTATTTATTTAATTTTTTTGCATTCTCATGTATCGGTGTACCTGGTACCTATGTTCAGTGGCGTAGTGAGGGGGGGGCAAGGGGGCATCATGCTCCGGGCGCTACTCACAAAGGGGCGCCAAAAAGTATATTTTACTATAATATTGTATTGTTTTCGAATAGGGGGGCACTAAAAAGTATTGGGGGCGCTAAAAAGGTATTGTGTCCCGGGCGCGAGTTAAGCTCGCTACGCCACTGCCTAGGTTATAAGTTATTAAGTCTCTATGAGTCCAAAATTAATACCATTCTTTTTATTCAATTGGTACACACACTCAAAGCTGTGCCTCTGGTGGACGTTTATATTAATTACATTTAAACATATTATTTTATATAAAAAGTAGTGTTGATTACTTCTTCCATACCTTTTTATTTGTCATTTTGACCCAGAAGATAGCTATATATATATATATATATATATATTTATACGACATGGGAGGTAATACTTGACTTACCTAATTTGATAAGCCTAAAAGTGACGTTCACAGATTTGTTATCAGTAAAACCCATGTTCAAATGATAAATAGTAAAATCATCTGTTTGTATATTGAACATGTGCACATTTAAAGAGTAATGTGCAGGGTAGAGATTATTGGCTGTTACAGAGTAGTTATATTTTCCGTCATCAATTAACTGAGAGTGATCGGGCCTTGACATCTGCACTATCAATAGTCTGTGCCTGAATGAGTCCATGACAAAACATACATTGAATGTCACATTGCTATAGGATTTGACATTGTACTGCCTCAAACTATCATGCTTGTCACACAATCTTGGCAAACCTGAAAGAAATTCATTTAACAAATTAAAATAAATTTAATTTTTTTTTTTAAAAGATGTATTGTAGAAGCTTTTTGTTCAATATATATTATCATATTAAAAATTAATAAATAAAAAGTTTATCAAAATAATAAAGGCCCTTACATTTCTTTATAAAACGTTAATAATACAGTATTCTTTGTCCATCATATGTTCAAGTACTATGTCAAAATGTAAAATAGCTATTAATATATGTTAAACATATTAAGACTGGATTTAATAGATTAAGACTTGATTTTAATATTTATAATTTCTTACCCATTTGTTACCTAAGACTTAATTAAACATAGTCTCTTTCACACACACACACACAATGACGTGAACTGTTTATGTAAATGCATTTTTAAGATTGATTTCATTATTATATTGAAATATTTAGTGATTAGTGACTTTTGGAACAAAGTAATTTGTACTCACAATCTCGAATCTCAATACATATTGTATAACTGTCAATATTTTGCATGTCCAAATCTGTAGTAACACAACTGTAACGTCCTACATTATCGCATTGAATTTGATGTATCTCATAGCTCAGCTTTGGTTCGATTGATTTACTTAGTATTTCCATCTCATTGTTTAATATCGAAATGTTCACTGAATTGAATACATTGGTAGCCTCACACACAATTTGTACCGAAGAATTCAATAAAACATACGTTAACTTATTGCGACCCACTGCCTTGCTATTAACGAACGTGGTATAGATACCTGTAGACAATTTTAAGTAGGACATAAATTAATAGCATATAATAAATTGTTAGAATAATCATTTAACATAGTATACACATTTTTCATTTGAATCAATAATAATTTCATATGCATCTAAAAATAATGATCTCTAAAAATTTAACCATAAATGAATAAAAAAAATAGTTACTCTTATCATACGTCTGACTGAATTGCGAGTCATAATTAGCATAAATTGTATTTTAATCATTTAAAAAAAAAAATAATGTTAATTACGATAATATTTAAATATTTTATTGATTGATGGAAGCAGTGATTGCATTCTTTGCCACTGTCTGCAATTAATTGTGATAAATAAATGTAATCTGAATATTGAACATAATCAAATATTTATTAAAATTGCTTTACAAAAACATGTCTTTTTTTGTTGTGCAATAATAACTTTGTTCGATCTATCACACTGTACCGGATATATATTTTATTATCATCCACCAACTAAAAAAAAACAAGAAGACATGATTCGGTATAACCGTGGAAAAGCTGGAGGGCATACAATACTAGATTATACATTCTATTGCAAAGTCTAAACATCTAAAAATCTAATATTTTAAGAATGTAATTGAAATGATGTTGATTTATTGCATTAAAATATATATTAGAAAAAAATATAAACTCGGAAATTTGCCAAGCAATGGAAATGTTTACTTGTGAAGTAGACAAAATTAATTACTTATCCTTTTTTTAGTGTCTGTGTAGCGATGTTAACATTAAAAAAAAATTGTTTTAGAAATGCTTAAGTTCTATATAATATTGGCATACCCTTTAATTTTAGTTAATACTCTTAACTACAAAGAAAACATATGTGTAATTAAAAGAGTATTTCATACGGCCCTTAAAAATAAACACAAAAAAAACCTTAAAACTCTTAACAATTATTTTTAATATATGTAAATAAACGGCTGTTAATATATTGGTATCTTGAATAAAATTTGATCGAAACATTGTTATAACTCCTGAATTACTGAATATGGCTAACATATATATCATAAATGATATTCCAAAATCAAAATATGTAACATAATCGGGTTTTAAGGTGTTATGAAATAAAATATACTACACACTATCACTTCATGTTAAGCACCCTTAAAATTAAAAACAAAACATAAGATGGTAACACACATATCAATTTATATGTATATATTAATGATTTTTTATCAATGTTAATGAACGTATTTAAATAATATTAACACATAGATGAACATTGATTGTTATTAAAATGAAATTAAAATGTAATACAATATAGTAACTCATTCCTTACATTCAGATTAAATAATTAAATATATTTAATTAATATGTATTAAGGACCGTTATAGTTGGATAATTTAATCTCTGTTGTTTTGTCTAGGGCTCGTTCTAAAAACAGTCCATAATAAAGGACGATACCAAAGGTTAAAATTAATAACAAATAAAAGGACATTTAGGGCCAGAACTAATTGCAATTAATAAATTTTAATTTGTGAACTTCAATTAAATAATAACAGCAAAATAAATATGATTAAAATTATAAACTTACAGATTTGCTGGTACCGGTAGTGTATATAAAAATACAACGAGCACAAAATAGTACGAGGAAATAGAAAAATCTACACACAGTTAAATAATGACACATTGCACGACTCGTGATGAAAAGAAAATCTCTCCTCTCTCTATCGGTCAGCCATTTTTATAGGCATTTCCTACTAATGTCTAGAACCGTCTAATGCATTGTTTTGCCTTCCCGTTTTATCCAGAATCTTCTATTGTTTTCGACAGTTCTTCTTCTCCTTCTTCTTATGTTTGAGGGCCCACGATCAATTTATTGATCATTCTGGCTCCTGGTTCGAATCATAGTTTGCCTTCTCTTAGATGAGTTGCCGTCCAAGGCTGACGTGTCCCATCTCTTAGATGAGTTACCGTCCAAGGCTAACGAGTCCCATCTCTTAGATGAGTTGCCGTCCAAGGCTAACGAGTCCCATCTCTTAGATGAGTTGCCGTCCAAGGCTAACGAGTCCCATCTCTTAGATGAGTTACCGTCCAAGGCTAACGAGTCCCATCTCTTAGATGAGTTGCCGTCCAAAGCTAACGAGTCCCATCTCTTAGATGAGTTACCGTCCAAGGCTAACGAGTCCCATCTCTTAGATGAGTTGCCGTCCAAGGCTAACGAGTCCCATCCACTAGGGAGTTGCCGGAATGTTTCATTGTATCAATGTTATCCGCCTATCGGGACTCCATCTCCGGGTTTGAATTCAGAGTTTCCTTCTCTTAGATGAGTTGCCGTCCAAGGTTGACGAGTCCCATCCATCCGGGCTGCTGTGGTGTGTTTGCTTGACTGGGCTTTGGTGGGGATTGAGCATCCTAGTTCTCCTGACTAGAATAAATACGGTTTTTTCTAGCCACACTTCAAAGGCGGTGACGAGAGTTCACGAGGGGTCATGCACGTGGGACGCGAGATAGGCGTGCTATAAACACGTCATCCTTCATAACAATATGTATGACATATTTTAGATTTATAATAATTAATAGTTAGTTAAAAATAATTAGAGTTTAGAATATTAACTTGAACACCCAAATGGCCGATGTTGTAAGAGGCAATTTTACATGGTAGATTAGTACGTTTATCTTTTAATAATTGTTTCCTACTTATATTGTAAAATAAATAGTCGATGTACATATCAGGGGAAAAAAATTCATATAATTTTAGAAACTAGTTAAACTTATAGAAAGTTGAGTTCCTTCACACATCTTTTTGCAGTTACGTCATTAAAACATTGAGATATAAGCTGATAAAAAAGAATATTAAACATTAACGATTAAAATAATTCATATAATTTTACGTTATGTTTGACAAGTGTCAATACATTTTGTACTATTTAAAAAAAAAATATATTTACTCTTTCTTTTTTGAATATTTTGTTGGATTTATATCTATAGACAAGGGCACTGCAATCGTCTGAAGAAGCAGAGGTTTTTGCCCTTGTTAATCTGTTTCGCCTAGAAATTAGAAAAAATGTCTCAGATACGTAAGTTGTTTTCACCCACAATTTCGCAAAGCTACACAGCCAAGTGACCGATCTACAAGTTCTGATTTATCTCCAGATACCGGCTGATGCAATTCCCGTAAACATTTCTTAATTTCCTCAACTCGCCAGGTCTCAAATGCTGTTTTCGCAATGTGAGCAGCCAGCTTTGTATGTGAGCAGCCATCTATGTGTACGTTCTTTGTACTCCCCGGTATGATGATAACTCTGACAAGGGAAGTTGCAGTCTCCAATAGACACATGGCATTTTTAAATAATAAAGATGACGCCACTTATTCACCAAATTGTCTTTGAATTAGGTATCAATCGCTGTTAATTCAGTTTAGGTTATGATTTTCCAGAATTCTAGCTTACGTTAGAAATGTCAACATTTTATTTGTAAACAATTAAATGTTATTGTCAAACGAGGAAATCCACAAAAACGCAACTAAAAAAAAAAACTTAACGAAACACATGTTCGTTCGATGTGGAGATTAAACGATAATGCATTTAACAATCAATGTTCATTGAGCAAAGAAAAATCGTGCAGGAGGTGAGTAAGGCACACTATGACGCAAAGGATTCTAACTTTTTATATATTTGTATGCATATACTTTGTCTTAATTTATTTACTTTAATAAATGTAACAATTTATTTTTATTTGTCATATTTATTTTGAGTTTAATTGTGTTTTTGAAAGAAAGTCTCTTTTTAAAAGATGTACTTGTAGTACAAGTTATCAAACATTTTTTTGTTTAAAATAGTTTGAAAAACCTCATTGAACCCATTAGGCAGTTATAGTTTAAAACAGAATACAAATTGAAATGTGCGTATGACAGTGTATCTGATTCTAATTGCCTTGTCCTTACACCATTCCCCATTACATTAACAAAGAACGTAAAGTTAAGACCTATTGTTATTTTAAGCAAAGGTGAAGGTTTGCTTTTATATTAGTCACCTATTCTTATTTTCCCATATTTTGCCAACCCAAACCACCACTTCCCTAAACCCATTCTAACATACCAGTAATGTTTTGTCATCAAATCAAATGCAAATTTATAGATACACGGGAAAAAGATGTAAATGAAATTTTCTTCCAGAGTTAACTGAACAAAGCTGAAACGATGAGCCAAGATCAAAGAGCGATATATATTTGTTATTACCGGTTTTTAACTATTTTCAAAATATCTAAATGTTTATTGAACTAAAAAAAATAATAATATATTAAAAGAAAGGGTGATTACATTATAATCAACTAGAATTCTGGGGGAAAAAAGGTATCAACGTACACATACATGTATGGCCCTTACAAATGCACTTTGCAAAAGTATCAATTCCATGTTTACAATATGCGCTGTAAATAAAAAAGATGTTTAAAAAAAAAATAATAATAGTCCTAACTTTAATTTTTGACTAAGTCAGTTTTATTTAATATTTAAGTTTGTCTTGTAAAAAAAGATACATAGACCCATGGCTAAATACATATATGTCATATTGAAAAAAAATATGTTCACCAATGACAAAGTTTCAGTGTTTTATCATAAAAAAATAGAATCGCTGAAATCACCCAATTCAAACAGGTAATAATTTAACTATACTTCTATACGTTCTACTAGAGAAAATGATTCAAATACATTTTAGGTTGTTTTATTTTAGTATCTTTTTTTAAAAATCCCATTTAACTCACAAGAAAGGTGCAACGCTATTGCCTTTTAATATGTTGCTATTGATGGTCCCGGCGCAAAAATTACCGATACTTTAATATTCTACAGCAGTCCATGTTGAACATTGGATAACGAAAAAAAAGAGAGCCATTAAAATTGCCAAAGGTAAAGCTTTTTTTATTTTTTTATTTTTTTTTTAAAATTGTTCCATTGAACAAAAGAGTTGATTTTTTTTTACAATTTGAAATAGCAGATATTTTAAAATGAATTATTAAATGTATGTTTAAAACAAGTTTAGAAGGCTTGAATTTAAACCTATTCTTCGAGTATAGCTTTGTCTTTTAAAAGGAATATATATTGTAGAAATCCTACTTCCATCAGAACATTTTAGAAACTTTAAAAAAATATTTGTAAATCAGATGTTATAACACTTGAAGATATTAATCGCGACTTAAAAGCCAAAAGTACATACATATAAAGTTAAACTAGATTTAAAATTTAAAAAATAAACTTTTTAGAATAAGTAAACTTCAAGAATATCTAAAAAAAAACTATAAATTCACTAATATAACAGAGAATATCCGGGGAAAGTATAAACAACTATTAAAACTGTAATGTCCATAATTTAAAGCATTAACTTTCAATTAAATTCACAATGATTTTTGCTTTACTTTTATAAGGAAATCATGTTTGGTATCGTATTATCGGCATTTTTAACGAAATTTAAAAAGTATCGGGGCATCCCCAAATCGGGATTATGACAGATACTCTATAGTTTTGATTGCCTCCTGGAAAGCACTCAATATGTGTTTCAGCATTACATTTGCAGCATTATTTTCTTGATTTAGACTTATACACTGCATGCAGTGGCTAGTTTTACAGGTTCTTACATCAAAAGATAGACGTTGTCACAAATGACTGGGTTAGTGTAGAACAACGTCGCTCCATTGATTATTCCTGTAATTTATGTGTTTTGTTCGGGACTTCCCGATATGTAGCACCACATTTATTTAATGATAAATGAGCTGGGGTGCAATTTTCCGGGGGAACTGCGGAATGTTTGGAGAGTTTGAAAGGTAAAAGATTAATGGATGTTAACGTTTGCAAAGACACATTACTACACTATGTTGAGTCTATCAATACATTATCTGTTTATAATTGTAAATGAGGACTTTCTTAGTCATTTATTAACGTCTGTGTTTTCTTCATTATACTCATCAACGTCTGGATACTGAAGTTTTTACAGATACGAGCAGCCCAATATTAACCAACACCAATACTACTTGGAACGCGACGGCCATACCTCAAAGGACTATATCATCTGTGATGGACGACACTTGGGGGGTTTCGAGAAAAATGTACACCGATACTTTTTTCGGTTCAGTTATTGGTGAAGAAAGAGCAAGATGAGCTCTTACTACAGACTTTCTGTAATCCAAAAGAGGAATAGCAATTTATGAAAGACAATAATATAGTTATTTTGGAATTCACCAACGCTACATCAAACGCTTTGTGAAGCAAAAAAAGGATCTCCCACAAATTAAGCCCTTATTCTGTATTTTTGGACTTTCCAATACATCTTATCGACCCTAACAATGTGTATGTTATATTATGTTATTTATTTTGGTTCGGAGACCTGAATCTCGTTCTTGTTAGCCCTACTCTATCGTTGCACCTGTGACATTGGGTCGATGGTTTTAATGGGTGCTCATTAACTGTATCCAGCTGTTGTCTTTCAATTTGGAAATCAAATTTGTATTTGCTGTTTCCAACTTGTTTTTCTTCATGTACTTGCTAGTCGCAATAGTACACTTGTTCATTGATTTGAACAACCACACTCTTGTTGCCCGGACACTGAAAGTCTGCACATTTTTCATCAAGGAGAATCACGTTAACAAATTGTGAACAAAAATATTGTTAGCATGTGTTGTCTCTAAAAACAAAATCATTTTTTTTTTCAAAACAACACAACCGCCAAGTCCGAACATGCCTGCGTCATCGACAGTGCTTGTAGCCTTGCCTTTGTAGATTTACATCTAGGTACAATAGCCTGTTTGTGAGCAGAAAATGTCCTGGTACATCAGCATCTATTATGTTTGAACAAATATATTTGAACAAGCAATGAACTATAGTTTCTTCCAAGAAAATATTCACTTTATATATTAATAATGCAGTGTTATGTAGACATTGTATGAAGCTTTATTAAAAATGTACGAGCCAAAACAAAAAATAACAGTAGCTCGTACATCTCCCCGGAGCGAAATCTTGAAAAGTTCACAATTTTTTTTCTTTCTTGAAATGTATCGCAAATAAAGCATATTAGTTAATAATAATTTTATGGCGCATTTCATCAAAAAAGGTTATCTTAAAAGTCCTATTTATTTACAGCATTTACATTTTAATGCATAATAATAGTTCACTTATGTCTACTACAATTTCTATACAAAACATTCATTCAAGTAATAACAATTTTTATTACACAATTCAAAATTAGTGGATCTCTATCTCACGTTACGTCATCTCCCTTAACTATAGTAATGTTGTATTGACAGCCCCCCGCCCTAAATAGTTCCGTATAACAAAGAAAAATGTACGTACCCAAATATTAGAGTCTCATTTATTTCAACATTTAGGAATTTGTTTTACTACACTGTAATTGTATTTACTTTTTTAAAAGTACACGTTTTCAGGTAAGTTATGTAACAGAAGAAATTCATAATTAAAATGCATACATATAATCATACATACACACACATACATACATTCATACATACATACATGCATGCATACATACATTCATACATACATACCTACATACATGCATACATAATCACAATTAATTGTTTTAAGTTAATTTAAAATTTACAAAAACAAAAATAATTAAAACTAAGGATATTAATTTGCACTACAGTAATAAAGTTTTATCGGTACAATGGTGAAGAAGGTACACACACACAGTAAGTATTAATATACAACATCTGTGTCATATATCGTAAAAGCAAAAACTCTCTTGTCAATAGCTCAATCCCTCTCTTAGCTATTCACTCTATGTGCTCATTTATATCCATTTTCAGAGACATTTCTAGAAATGGGTACATCATAGTTTATGCACCTCGATCACTCTCTGACATTCTACAAAAGTCTACTACGAAAAAAATGTGATTGTTTTACTAGTAGACAAGTTCAAGTGAGACTATTTATAATTGAAGCACACTCATCGCATTACCAAACGTATGGACAGCTTAAGTTCCTGCAGTGGGGAATATGATGTAAATAAGACACCTATATAGCACACACATACATACATACACACATAAATAAGTGCATATATTCATACATACTTACACATACATGCACACATTATAAATGCAATATTTATACAAATACTTACATTTATCTAGTTTTAATGTGGCATTGATGTCTAAATGTTCTTGCGTGATGTATGTACCTTGTTTTCCACAGTCATATTTTTTTAATACAAATGCTTCGACTATTTCAATGTTACCATGAAATTCATGATAAACTGCTGGGTAGTATGCTGAGTAGATTACTCGGTGGTTTGATGGCATAAATACAATGCCTAATGAAGTGTTGATAGTTGTGATATATGAGTTCTCTGTCATGCCAATTACGTCAGTGAAATGCAAGCCATCTTCTGGAAAAACAACATATAATAAATGATTTTAGGAATGTAAAAAGAATTGTTCATAATAATTGTTAGAATACACAACATGCATCAAAATATGAATACCTCAATGACTCAACTGCCACATGATCAATGCATACGTGCAAATTTATATTGTAACACTTTCCAGCAGCAAAGTATTTTAGTGGTAAAATAATAAATTGTGTTGTTTAAAGATGGCACCAAAAAAAAACAGTTTTATTGTATGTTATTATGAAACACACTGTTTAGAAAGTTGGCCGATGAACACAAATTATGTCTGGTCGAACATTTGGAGTACCACATATGCTCATATACATGATAAACACATTCAAAAAATGGTACTATATACGACATGAAAATGCATCATTATGTTAAGGAATTTGTAAAAGAACGAATTGCGATTTTTAATGTTTCTAGATAATCGTTCAAGACACTGCAGTTGTGAATGCAAAAACTATAAACATAAGAAGTGTTCAATTTTCAATGCACTAACTTGTCAATCAAATGCCCCGTTTTTTTTTGCCAAAAGACTCCTCTGTTTCAACGCGAAGATTACTACAGCTTAGATTTAATAACTGTGTTTGAGAAACCTATTTTCAATTATTTTTGTTTATAAAACACTTACTTAATATTTTTGTTTTCAAATATTCAACTACGAATACTATATTGTCCACTGAAAGAAGATCTTTTTCCTAAAACTGATAAAATAGTATATGCATTTTGACTTCCGGGAAAACGTGGAGACGGCCGAGAGTTATAATTTTTCAAGATGCGGGTATGTCAGTATTTTTTTTTGGCACATATTTTTTTACTCAGTTTTTAACCTTCTGTAAGAAGGCTATAGACATGTGAATAATTTTATTTTAACTGTTTTAATATTATTTTTAATTTATACATTGTTTTAATCTTGCTCTTTATAATAAGGCATCCACTGAAGTTTAAGACATTCTTTAAGGTCGTGTGAAATAAATATAACAACACATAACAATAAGTTTTTCGTATTCATCCTTTATAAAATGTGTATATCAAGCCGTGGTGATGGGTTTGATTAGCTGAAAGTTTAACAAATCATGCATACAAATAGCGCCCATTATAGGAATTCCAATAAATATCCCCCCCACACACACACCTTTTACCAAATGCTTGCGCAACACAATTTTTCAGGCCCTGGAAATATATTAATATTGCAATGGCCAACCTCCTTTTACACCCTAGATTTATTTCACTAATAATTCATTCAGCAAAACAAAGCAACTATTAGGCAATAAACACACATGCGATTTAAAAAAAAAAAATAATCTCATTAAGCACAGTTAGTAAAATTGTATGTCATAAAATCAGTGAAATATGAAATATTTATTTTTAAAGTTGTGGAGTGGGATTCAAATTCGATAGCATAATTTGTCATCAGTAAAATGTATACCTGCCAAGCTTTAGCTAGGTAGCATGATGGTAAGAGGGTCAATTAGTCGTCCTTTGTAGTACACATATGACGAGATGTAGTTCTTACTGTCATGTGTTCATCTAACACTGGAATTCAGATGCTTACTTGTTGGATATTGCTGTCTCTCACCTCGTCACACGGACTAGTGCAACTGATAGTGAATAATACCAATCAAAAAACACTTATCTAATCTACATTAGTAAAACAGTAAATCTATCGAGCCGAAGCTCATGACGTCTTCACCAACGCGGCCTCCGCTAAACCAAACAGGCCATCAACTACTTTCCCCATAGTCTTTATTCCAGTCGAGCCGCGAAGCGGAACGCCGCACTCATTCCGCCCCTCAGACAGCCTCCTCCATCCTTCCACTCGATTAACTATGCAAGTGAGACGGCACCAGAAAAGGAAACACCTGGCCGGCCAGGGTTCTCCTTTTACACAACAACCAGGCAGAACTTTCTAGGGCTGATCCCCCTTCCACCACGGGGGGACGCGTAGGTGTTTCACAGAAGCCCTCTAATATGGTTTACGTGGTGTTCTGCGATGCGATTAATTCACGCCGCTGCTGGGAAAGAAAAAGAGGTTGCCTAGCACCACTAACCTCATAGACTGCATAGTTAGAATCATCGGGCGACGATCGCCACATTCTTTCGCCTCAAATCCATACGTCAAATTTAATCATGTCACAAACTGTTTCTGCGTTATTTTCAACTGCACTTGGTAAGAAACCATACAACCGTGCTCTTTCTAACGCAGTTACCGTGCGTTACCTTTGCCTTTCAGCACAGGTTCCTTAAACGGTATCATGTACCATGGGTAACGTTTCAGGTTATTCGTGGCAAATGCCTCTTTAACGAATTCCATTTTAAGGACGGACATTATTATTATTATTATTATGGGTAGTTTTCTATAGCGTGGTACCCCAACCTAGGGCTGGGCTCACCACGCTGTACATGCAAATTAAAATGAACTTAAAAAATATAAATTAAGAACCAACCATTCCATAACAATTTACATGTGAAGCCATGGACGGCACTCAGCAGCATCGTTTAACTTTCAGAGGGGGAATCAGTCAGGATAGTAAAGTTTAAAGAGGTGTGTTTTGAGTGCAGTTTTGAAGGCTGTGATGGTTGATATATTTCTGATGTGTAGTGGAAGAGAATTCCATTGTTTGGGGGCACAGTAAGAGAAAGATCTTTCACCGTATGTTTTTGTGCGAGTCTTAGGGACAGAAAGAATACGATCGTCTGCGGAGGAGCGAAGCTGTCGAAGGGGTGAATAGACAGAGAGAATTTCGGTTAGATATGAAGGGCAGGAATTCGATAAAAAGTGGTGGCACAGAACAGAGAGTT
Source organism: Omphiscola glabra (assembly GCA_964017045.1). Classification (NCBI taxonomy): domain Eukaryota; kingdom Metazoa; phylum Mollusca; class Gastropoda; family Lymnaeidae; genus Omphiscola; species Omphiscola glabra. The sequence goes on along the minus strand of OZ024807.1, from coordinate 30,071,354 downwards.
AATAATCAATCCGTGCTTGTACAGGGAGCCAATGAAGTGAATGAAGTAGTGGTGTGACGTGATCACGTTTTTTTGCCTTTAAAACTAGCCTAGCAGCTGAGTTTTGAACCTTTTGTAATCTTTCTAAGAAGTGTTTTGGTGAGCCTGACAGAAGAGAGTTGCAGTAGTCAAGACGAGAGAGAACAAGAGCACAGACTAAGGTTTTTGTTGCACTAACTGTGAGGTAGTGGCGGATGGAGCTGATCTGACGGATAGCAGTGTATGCAGAGCGACAAATGTGAGATATATGTTTATCTAGAGACATGTTGTTAGACAGAATATAACCAAGATTCCTAGTTGAGTATGTAAACTGTATGTCTGAGTTACCTACTTGAAATGAGGTGGGGAGAGCTGAGTTAGAGGATGATTTGTGATCATGAATAAGAAGTGCTTCCGTTTTGTCATCGTTAAGTTTCAACTTGCTGAGTGTCATCCAAGACTTGACATCACCAATACACTCCTGCAAAGTCCGGACAGCTGAATCTACAAGAGAGGGATGGGTATGCTTGTATAGTTGCGTATCATCCGCGAAAGACTGGCTCCCCACAGCATGCCTGTCGAGCAAGAGGAGCAGTGTCCTGGTATACATTGTAAATAGAACCGGGCCCAAAACGGACCCCTGTGGCACTCCATACACCAAGTCAGCACTGCTGGAGATACAGCCATCGACAGCGACTGCCTGCGTTCTATCGGAGAGGAACGACCTAAACCAAGACAAAACAGAACCAGAAATGCCAAAGTAATTTTCAAGCGTTTTGTAAAGGGTTTCATGGTCAAGAGTATCAAAGGCCGCACTGAGGTCCAAGAGGATCAGGAGGGAGACATCACCACTGTCCAATGCAAGCAAGAGGTCATTGGTGACTTTCAAGAGAGCCGTCTCAGTGCTATGGAAAGGTCTATAGGCTGATTGATTAGGACTGAGAAGAGAGTTGTCATTTAAGTAAGCAAAAAGTTGTTTTAGAACTAGTTTTTCAATAACTTTAGACAAAAATGATAAGTTAGATACAGGTCTATAGTTTTTAAAATTATTTTCATCCAGACCAGGCTTCTTAAGCAATGGTTTGATGACAGCTGACTTACAAATAGATGGAACAGTGCCCGATGACAAGCTTTCATTGACTATGTCGGTTATCGTAGGGAGCAAATGATCTAACGACTCAACCAACAGGGGGGTGGGGATGGGGTCCAAAGAACATGATGTAGGCTTAGAATCCAGAATAGTAATTTTGACTTCCTGTTCTGAAACCGGCTTAAAAATTTCGAAATGTGAACTAACACAAGAAAAGGGTGGCAATTCTAAGGGGGGTATGTCAAGACAATGTAGCTCAGCGCGGATGTCAGCAACTTTGCTTGTAAAGAAATTGCAGAACATATCTGGTTGCTGGGGCAACGGATACACTGAAGGAAGAGCAATTCCTTTGCTACTCCCTCTGAGATTGCTACAAACATCGAACAACTGCTTGCCGGTTTTACCCATAATTATCTTTTGGCTAAAATACAAAGTTTTTGCTCGACAAACAATTTTGGTCACACGTTTCTTGGCAGCATAATACATCTGCCAAAAAACAACAAGACCTGACCTAAGCCACTTCTTTTCCGCGCTACGCCGCTCTTTCTTGGCACTGCGTAGTTCCTCCCTTATGGTTGCATACCAGGGAGCTGACCGTGCTGACCTAACAATACGGCGGGTTAGGGGGGCATGCCGTTCAAGCACAGTGCGCAATTCACTGTGTAGTGTTTCCAAAGTAGGGCAGAGGGCAGGGGACACTTCCAAACTCAGATCACGCTTAAAGGCATCCCTATTTATAGTACACAAACTGCGGACCTCCCTTGCTTGAAGGAGAGGAGAGGATGCATTAACGTTAAGCTCACAAACAACACAGAAGTGGTCTGAGGAAAGCACTTGAGTGACTGAAGTAGAGGTAACTACAAAATCATGAGGCCTATGCAGCACCCAATCAATAATATGTCCACGATTATGAGTCGGTTGGTCGACTAATTGCTTAAGACTAAATAAGTCCAAAAGATCAATCAATTTAGCAGTGGAGGGATTCTGTGGCTGGTCGAAGTGAATGTTCATATCCCCCACTACAATATAAGTGCCTGACAAGAGCCCCGAGGGTATACACCATCAATAACCAGTTTGGTTCACGTACTAATTTTATTCACCAACAATTCCATAATACATGTTGTATAAGTTACTTGGGAAAACGCGGCATGCGTTGCAATGCTACTCAAGAAAGAAAGTGTTTTGCGTTTTAATTATGTTTCTTGAAGAGCTTTTAAATACACAATGTTTTTTGTTTTTCAGTCTGGTGCATACACTAATAAATTGGAAGGTTTTCTGGCGCGAGAGCAGGCCACATACAGCTGACCATGGGAGACGCATGGGTTTTCCAAATTTAGTCCGCAAATTTGTAGCGATTGTCCCTGTGCTTTGTTGATGGTCATTGCAAATGCGAGTCGCACCGGAAACTGCAAACGTTTGAATTCAAATGGCTTTTCTGTTGGAATCATTGAGATGCGTGGCAGCAGTACATCTTCGCCTTTAAATGTTCCATTTAAAATCGTTGCTTCGATGATATTGTTCATCATGTTTTTCACTGAAAGCTTGGTGCCGTTGCAAAGTCGTGGTGAATTTATGTTTCGTAAAATAATGATAGGCACGCCAATTTTGAGTGTTAAAATGTGCGACGGCATGCCTGGCAAGTCAATCAACCTAAATTCCCACAGTTTCATTCTTAAATTTGAGGGCACTTCAATACACGCATAATGTATCCATTTTTCCAATAACCACGCTTGGATGAAGACTGTAATTATAATTACAATTGTAATGGAAAGCACTAAGATTTAATTCAACGCGCAATGTTCGTCCGGATCGAGCATTGCGTATTCAGGCGGTTTCCAGTCTTGTTTCACGTTGCTCGACTGTTTCAGATGGACGGTTTTGAGCATTGCGTAATCGAGCTATTTCTAGTCTTGCTTCCCGTTGCTCCACTGAGTCAAAGGTATGGGCTTGAGAATTGCGTACTCGAGCGGTTTCCAGTCGTGCTTCTCATCGCTTAACTGTTTCCGAAGCTCGTGATGACTCTTTCTTTCGCGTTTGAGGTGTAGAAAAACCAATAGCTTTTCTTTTTGGTGGCATCATTGATTTGACATCAAAAGTATAGCTTTGTGACAAATATTACAAATGCATGTAATTATTGTTATTAGATGTCCATAGGCAATGGTAATTTCACATTTAACAACACTTGTTACGTTACACACAAAATGTTTGTATTTGATTTCATTAATTTACGATATTTTTCACATGTTAGGAAGTACAATGAATTGTTTGCAGTACAATTCCAATTGTATTGGGGTCACATTACTTTATAAATCCAGCGTTAAAATCTAGATGTTATTATATTTCAAGGTATATAACTATGGTAACATCTTGAGGTAATTTAATTACTTAAGAAACCATCGATTCATGTCAAATGTCTTTTCATACAACAAAACAGCTCCGAAATTCTAACACTCTATTATAGAATTATTTTATCATTCCTATCCAAAACCATAACACGTTTACAACTTCTATCTGATTGAAATTATATTGATGAAGCTCATTTAAGAAAACAAAACGAATTTAAGGCCCCCGGCCCAAACGATATATTGTAAAATGGTTGCATTAATTCAGAAACCTACTTATTATGTAACACAAAACTGAAATGCTGTTATTGGTATTTCATTCAAGTTTATCCACCCATGAAATAGCACTGTTTGAAATTATATTTTTATAGCACAATTAAGAAAAAATGGTTGTATTAAATGAGAAACTTTTGCGGGCATACGCACAACAACCCGCTAACTTCTTATCGTAATCGGATGAATGGTAAAGGGATGCAAACGGAAATTATATTTTTATAGCACCAATATAGAAAATAAAAAATAATTTAAGGCACCCCACCCAAAAATGGAATATTGAACAATAGTCGAACAAATCTAGAACCTACTTACTATGTAATATACAAACTGAAATATCACTCTTTGTATTTGATTAAATTCAATTAACCAATGGAATAGATCTGCATGAAATTATAGCTATAAAACTATTTTTAGAAAAAAAAACGAATTTAGGGCCGCTGGCCCAAACAGAATATTGTAAAATGTTGTTCTAATTTAGAAACATTTGCGAGAGTGCGCATTTCAATTCCTTAAAGTTTTATCGCAATCGGATGAATGGTATAGGAATGCATACGATAATTATAAAGACAATATAAGGGTGGCAAACGCATTTAAACTGAATAATGTAGAATTGTTGTATTACTTCAGATAACTACTTATTATGTCACACACACAATTTAATGTCGCTATCTATCCATTCATGCATTAGCTCCGTTTGAAATTATACTTAAATATCTCATATAGGAAAAAATCAAAATTAGGTCCCCTGGCTAAAAATGGAAAACACATTTTAAAATGGTTGTAATATTTTTTAAAACTTTGCGGGCGTACTCACAACCTCTCACTAAAGTTTCATCGCATTCTGATAAATGATGTAGGAGCGCATTTTTTACAAAGCTCGTATCATAAAAAAAAACGACTTTGGGGCCAACGGCCCAAAACGGAATCTTTTTAAAGGGTAATAATGCCATAGAAAAATGCGCAGGCTTGTGGACAACAACTCACCTCATTTTTATCGCAATAACTTGAATGGTGTAGGAGCGCCTACGGTTTGAAATTAAATTTATATATGGTTAATTTTTAAAAAAAAGAACATAGTGGCCACTGGCTCAAAATGAAATATTTTAAAACTGTTGAAATAGTTCAAAAACCTTTGCATGCATGTACAAAACATCTTCCTAAAGTGTTAGAGTATTTGGATAAATTGTGCGTGAGCGCATACTAAAAGTATTTTTTTACTTAAAACGGATGTAATTATTCGCAAACCTTTTCGAGCGAGCTCGCAACATCTCTTCAAAGTTTTAGCGCATTCGAATAAATGGTGTAGGAGCGCAGATTAAAATTATTTTTACACAGCTCGTATTAGAAAAAAAACAACTAATTAAGTGCCAACGGTCAAAAAAGGAACATTTTGTAAAAGTTTTAATAAAACAGTTAAATGTCATGGTATGGGTACAACAACTAAGCAAAGTTTTGCCGCAATCGCATGAATGGTGTGGGAGCGCATATGAGACATACATACAAAGATACATACATTCATGTATATATATATAGATAGATGACTAATAGTCAAAACTTTCTCGCAAAACACTCATCATAACAAAACAATTTAAAGCGTTAATATCCTACAACGGCAATCAATCCATCATAACAACAACAAAACTTACATTTCCCCTTACCCAAATACGTCAAAAACCTATCACATAATAGATACAGCTACACATATAACCTCTAAACTAAACATCTTTTCCATACCAAACATAAAAGGCAGTGTCTACACGTCCGGCGCGCCGGACGTTTAGTGCGGGAGATAAAAAGTCCGGCGACCAAGTCACATAACCGCCGGACTCCTTGTTAGAGAATGTTTTCCAGCGAGATAGTGACCGCTAGTGGAAGATATGTCATGTGACCGCCGGACGACTAGTAGGTGTTATTATTCCGTCAGGTCAAGTGACAAGAGGTGGCCGGCAAAATATTTGCATTGCATATGTAACCTATCCCATATCGTAAGGTCGCCAAGCGTCTATTCTACCACAAGACCACACATATTTATATTGGACAGCCTTATCTTAAAACTAGGTCAGTACTTAGAAGTAGAGTTTGTTACGGCGGTCATGTCATTTGGTCGCCGGACGTATAGCTCCCACACTAAAAAGTCCGGCGCGCCGGACGTGTAGACACTTTCATTATAAAAACATTAATCTACACATAGCTGCAGTAATTATCATACCCTTGACAAAATACTTTGTTTAAAGTTAAAGCATATTCTAATTTACTTACCAAAATGATAGAAACTGACATAACGTATGCCAAAACACACATCTTTAATCTTTAACTGATATGTCTCATTGCGTTGTTGGTCTGTCATCTGACATATTAATTTCTTTTTCTCATAATGCCAGCGGACTTTAAAGATTATCTCAGTTTGAGTAATCTCTTTGTGTAATACATTATCCATTTCGTCTTTAATTGCTAGAATAACTTGTGAATTGACACCTAATACACATCTAATTTCACACTGGTCATTGTCTGATGTTATCCCTAAAATATTGAGTAAAGAAAGTTATATAGTAACTGAAAAATGTTTATTGTGTTATAGCTCCATAATTATAATAATGGATTGTTTTGTCATTTTCATTATTAAGATACAGTTAGAAAGCACTGAATTGTAATCAAAATACAACTGCAACACTGTATATATGTGTATTAGTTATAACTAACCCGACAGGAGTAGCTTTACACAATAGTATTGCAGATTGTGTCAGAAGGATGATATAAACCCGAACCTACAATTGTAGACTAGTGTGTGTGGGTTCATTTGTAACACTAATGGGTGTCTAATTTTTAAGATAATTTCTTGCTATGTAAAATGTAAGCATGAGACACGTCTCATTGTTTTCATCCCCAAATACTTTATTCAAAGATTACAATTCACAAAATACAATAAATTTCAAAGTTGGAAAAATATAATTGTCATGATCTGATACAATTCAAACACTTTGTAATTCACACTAATGGAAGATAGCTATTCCGTTTCTATGACATATATACTTAAATCAAATAAAAAGCAAAAATTCGCATAACGAAGTCCAGCTTCACCTTCAAAATCTCCGTTATAAACTTCTTTCCTATCTGATAATGACATTCAAAAGTTTATCTTAATTCTAAAAAAGAAGACAATATTTTCATATAATTAAGGAGTTGTTACATTGTTTTTTTTTATAATTTGTACATTTTTATTTTTGTTATTTTAAATTTCAATGCAATACTTTAAAAAAATATATTCAAGCAATAAACATTTTTAGACGACATTTTGATTCTAAAATTAAAATCAAGACAATGCATTATACTTACCTAGTGGTGTAAGCAAATAAACATGATCTATCCCGTAGCTCTTATCAAAAGTTGCATTTAGTATGTACTGACCGTAGTCATCTCTTGTGATATTTGAAATGTGTATTGTGAAATTAAAGTGAAAGTTAGAAATGTTATTCTGTGTTACAAATAATTTATATTTTCCACTGGACTCGTGGATGACTTCCCCATTGATGTTGGCTTGCAAGTATCGATACCTGCTTTTTTCCATCATAAAACAAAATGTCACATTAACGTCTCTATCAACACGGGCAAAAACTTCTTGCTGAAAATCAATGTTATCACATAATCTTGGTTTACCTTTAAAGATATCAATTGCATAAAAGTGTTATCTGAATTGAACATTTGATTACATATAAAGGCTTTCAAAAAATGTAAAAAAAAATTATTGTAAAATGAAATGTATAAAAAAAAATGTCGTATATATAATTATAAAGATGGTGATATATTTTCCGAATTATGATTTTTTAAATTATTTTTTATTTACAAATAGTGTATATTATTTTAATCTGTATTTTGTGTATCTTTTTAACATATTTTTTTAAACGAACATAAAACTACTATAAGGTTTTACCAGTAAGTATTACTAAAATAAAACTGTATTAAATTATCTTACATGTTGTGTTTAATATGCAAATCAGTATGTGTATTAACGGAAAACAAGTATTTTTTGTTAATGAATGAATTCTAAGGAAACATAGCATGTTGTCTTAGACCCTCTTCACAAATTTTAACCACTTAATTTTTTATGTCAACTAAAATGTGTCCGTTTTTCTTTCAATATCTTCTTTGCACTTTTTCAAAATAAAAAATTAAAAAAAATCCTTTTAATTATCCCACTGCTAACACAAAATCCTTTGATACTTTCTATATATTTGTCAATCGTCCATTTGTTACAAGTAACACTCATTTAAAAAAAAAAAGGCATGCATGCAAGAGTCATAGACAGATCAAATGAAAAGTTACGGCTAATAAATAATATATAATAAGGAGATGAATCATACACATGGACACATAATGATAAACGCAATATTTTTAAAATTACTATATTATTTTGTACCAGGCAAAATACTCAAAATTGAAAGGAAATGTTTTCGGAAAAAAATACATCCTAAAGTATTATGAGCTCACACTTTAATTATCCTCTTAAAATCACACGTATTTTGTATGTAAATTGTTTAAATTGAAGCAACGGATGATATGGAAACTATTTCTCTCCATTCCTCTCGGTCTTCTGCACTGCGCACAGCATCGCCTAGTTTTAATCCCGTCCACTCTTTCATGTTATCTTCCATTCTTTTTCTCTGTCTTCATCTTCTTCTCCCTCCTCTCGATGCGCCCTGCATGATTTCTTTGGTGAGCCCTTGTTTTCTTGGCATTTAGCCATACCATTCCAGTTTGAGCTTTTTTACAGACACCCGGAGGTCATCGTACTGCCCAAATTGCTTGGCGAATCCTTCGATCACGTGGTCATTGGAGATATGGTCTCTATAGAAGATGCCAAGAATGCTTTTGAAACATTTCATCTCAATCGCATGTATTTTCCTTTTAAATTCTGCTAATGTCCAGGACACACAGGCATACACGAAAATGGAGAAAACAAATGAGCGCATCAGCCTGATGTTGGTGCTGGTGTCGTTCCTTATTTTCTTGAGCCTCTTCAGTGCTGTTATGGTCTGGGCAATGCGAGGTATTTAACGCTGCCAACTTTCTCTAATATTTCTTCGCCGACTCTAATTTTAGTGGCGACGCCAGTGGTGCTATTCATCATTAATGTTGTCTTTTTTGCACTGATTGGCATGCCAACGGATTATGAAGTCTTTTCGAGACGATTTACTAGGTTGGTTGGATATTTTTCGGCCTCCAGCCAGTCCATATATGTCATCCACAAAGAGTAGGTTTCACTTTATCTCACACAATTATCTCTAAGAAGATGTTGAACATGGTGGGGAGAGCAAGCAACCTTGTCGTACTCCAACTATGGTCTTGAATCATTATCCGATATTATTGTTGAAGAATGCCCAGGTGGCCTTATCATAGAGACTGCATATCATTCTGGTTAGTTTTGTGTTGATGCTGTATTGCCTCATGGTGGCCCATAAAGCAGCATGCCAAACCCTGTTGAATGCCTTCTTGAAATCCACAAAGATGTTGAGCATATTTCTCACATAGTATTCGGAGATTTTGAAACTGACCAGTAGTGCCAATTCCTTGCCTGAAGCCCGCCTGTTCTTCAGCATTGATTCTGTCGGCATATGGTCTTAGTCGATTCAGTATTACCTTTAGCATGACCTTGCTAGGATGACTTATTAAGCTAATGGTGATATAGTTTTGGCATAGCTGTAGGTTACCTTTTTTGGGGAGGGTGATGATGAGCGATTGGGTCAATGATTTGGATCATTCCATTGTCAGCTATATTTTGTTTAAAATATTGATTAGGGCATTTATCCTTGTTTCACAAACTCGGCAGGGATATTATCCACTCCTGCGGTCTTTAATATTTGGTGTGCTTGGACTGCTGCTTCTTCTTCTGCGTGGAGAATAGGGAAGTTACCATTTTTCTTTGCTGGTGGGACATTAAGGATCTCTGAGTCTATCTTTATATTTTCATTATACCCCTCTTTCAACGCCTTGGATTACCCCCAAGGAAATATCATGTGGATGATAGAGCTTGCAGGAGTAGCCGTCCAATGTTAACGAGTCCCATCCACCCGGGGTGCTGGTGATGTTTTTTGCTTGACTGGGCTTTGGTGGGGACTGAACTCCAGGCCATCAATTTGAGATTAGTTTAGACCACTTGGCCACCAAGCAGATTAAAAAGTAGGTTAAGTAAATCACAGTCAACTTAGTAAAAGCTGGATTGAACTTGAGGCTGTTTAGAACCATACAACGCATGCATATGAATAAATAATTGGTCATGATTGCTAATTATTTGATAGCTAATAATATTTACATTTTGAAATTCTTTGTGAAGGTATTTTACACCGCAATGTATCGTGTATGTCCGATGACATTATTTATTTTACTAAACGTTGATATCTCAAGTGAGGAAATAGTTGCGGAGTGTCCTTCACTGAGCCTGGTCTTTCCATTGTATTTATATGTATTATATTCTAAATTAGAAGAATACAAGCACACACATTATATCTTTTAAAAAATAAAAACAAAATAATTAAAAAAATTAAGAACCTAATTACTTACAATCCTTGACATATAAATGTAGCTGTTTACTTTCACTAGGAATCCTCCAGTCATCATATAATACATAGTAGGTTTTAGAGTGTTTATTTTTACATGAAAACGTTCCTATATTTTTACATCCGATGTTAAACAAAGTAAACGTGAATTCTTCAAAAGAACGATATTGTGTTGTATTTGTAATATTAAATTCAGAAATATTTATACTTCTTGTATAATTTATATTTATTTTACAAACAAATTTAATACTCTCATTGACAGATAATAAAACTGAATTATTAACAGGCTGAGCATTTCTACTTTCTGCTGATATCTCTACATCTAGATCTGAAAAAATAAAGAATAGATTCAAAAGACAATGTAAACGAAAGAAATATATTTTAGAAAAAAAACATTATTGTAACAAGCATAAACTTGCTTAACATTATGTACAATGGTGGTAAGTTTTTTGTTTTTCTTAAATTAAGATTATATATAATATCGAAAAAACCGCTTTAAGACACGAAACGTACTAATAAAATGACAATATAGGACCTTTTAAAAGCCGTACTCGCTAAAAGCCTTTATCAATAATAATAAGAAAATACTGGAAAAGGTAAAAATTATGTGACATCGCTTGTTGGAAGAGTAACAATATAATAGTGAGACGATGTTGTACATGTTACGAATGGGTGCAGACACAAATTAATGTTTGTTAGTTAAGGTCCTACATTTGCACAAGTCAAAATTACTCAATAAAATAATAATATAGGCCGTTTAAGAACTATCGGTTAAAACATTTTTTATTCCATATAGTGCACTTGTACACAAACTTAAATAAATGAGAATGTGTCTTCATTGTACAATTTCAACAGCGCATATATTTAAAAAAAAATAAAATAGAAAATAATGTATTTAAATAATAGACACATTTATTAAAATTGAAGTAACAAGTTTCTCTACTAAGCAATTTCCCGAAAACTGATACAAATTAATACAATTCCCCTAATTGAATTTGTTTTATATTTCCTAAGATTTTTTTAATTGTATCTATACAATTTAAAAGAAATGGACCTGAATTTCCCGAGGGATAATGGAAGATATATTGCGATAAAATCTATCTGCTTTTGCTATGATTCAACATCTAAACTTTCTAATTTTTTAAAATATTTAACTCAATTATATTTATATAAAAATTGAACAAAGTTCGATCTCCTTCATATTGAAGAAAAGATTCTTCATTATTTTATCTTTTCCAACATTCATTTAACTTCTAGTTTGAGGTATTCTTATGTTAGTGTGATCACAAATGGTTAAACTACTGAAATGTATCGTCAGACCATAATGTAAGATGTATTCATTTATTTTGAAAAAAACAACAGTCTTTTACCTGATCTTCTCGACAAAAATACCCACCATTTTTATTATATTTACAAGAATATAATTACGACCACTTTTTTCCTAAAAACGTGTATTCGACATTAAGTTAATTACACTGTTTCATTAGTTTTTAAACTAACTATATACGAATTTATCTTGTGTTACCTATTTGAACTTTTAGATAAAAATATACTCATGAAATGCACTCTCCAAGAATGTGGCATATTGTGAATTGTCTTTAGCAGAATACAAAATGTGCATTCCCGCACAATAACTAACTTACTTAAGAAAATCAGCAGACAATCAACGGCGAGGCTCATAAGGTCTTCCCCAACATACCTCCACCGCCCCCAACTGGCATTCAACCACTCCCCCAGTGGTCTCTATTCCAGTCAGGCCGCGAAGCGGCATGCCGAGGGCTCCCCGCCCCTGAGACAGCCCCACACACCCTTCCACTCGATTGACTATGCGAGTGAGGCCGCATCAGAGAAGGGACGCCTGGCCAGCCGGGTTGATGCTTACACATCAACCGGGCCGGACTTCCTTGGGCTGGGGTGGATACAATTTACGTCTCTACAGCCCCCCCCTTCCCACCCCGGGGGGACTCGTAGGTGTTAACAGACGCCCTCTAATAGGGTTTACGTGGTTTTCTGCGGCATGACTAATTCACGCCGCAGCTGGGAAGTGATAAAAAGAGAGGTTGCCTAGGAGCAGTACCCTCAAGACTGCATATTTGGAATCATCGGTTAGGGTCGCCACACTCCTTCGCCTCATATCCATGCGGCAACTGTAATCATATCCCGACCTGTTTCTACGTTATTTTCTACTGCATTTGGTAGGAAACCATGCAGCCGTGCTCTTTCTAACGCAGTTTCCGTGCGTTACCTTTGCCTTTCAGCGCAGGTACCCTACATGGTGATAATGTACCCCGGGTAACGTTTCAGGGGGTTCGTGACAAACGCCTCTTTGTCGACATGCCATTTATGGGACGGACATGCCGACTAGAGCCCCGGGGGGATTCCTGCACACTAAATTATTTAATAACAATTTTGATAAACATTAAAATCTGCATCATTGTAGTTACACCTTTAGGAACGCCTTGATACTATTTTTAAACTATACTAATATTCCGATTATATTTTCTTTATATTGTTAAATCATGTTTCATAGATATTTAAATGTATTTAATAGTATGGCTTTTTTTTGTATGTTCATAAAGCGTACAAATAAGTAAAAGGGAAGAAAGCGGATAAAAGTATTCGGAAGACAGCCTAGAAGCGGAAAAGGTATTCAAGATCAACTAACGAAGTGAAAACATTTGTTCTTGAGATACAATGAACCGGACATTGTGTAGTTTATGTCGCTACACAATATCTCGTAGTGCAAACACTTCAGTAAGAAAGGGAAACTACTAAAAATGATCTAGTCAAGATAATACATAAACTTAATTAATTATAAATGGCATGGAGAGGGATGGGCGCCACCATGCGCAACTGCCCTAGTTACGCTACATGTACATGATACCAGATTCACAATCCATACCGGCTCGGCCGTCGTCCGGGTTACCAAGGGCCGCGCCTACCGTCTCTGACCAGTACTGAGGTGGAAAGTATGCAACTGATCAGGCAAAAAACAATATCAGTGCCAGGAATAACATTACGATAGGTACCTGGAACGTGAGATCGTTGAGAGAAACAGGCAAGGTGGAGGAATTAGTGCATGAAATGAACAGATACAGATGGGACATCCTAGGTCTGTGCGAAATGAGATGGATCAACTTTGGAGAAACATCGACCCAAGAAGGCCACAGACTATATTTTAGTGGACGGGAGGACACACACGAACAAGGAGTTGGCTTCCTCGTCCATAAAAACATTAAGAACAGTATTATGAGCTGTCGACCAATTTCGAGCCTACTCATCACTCTTCGTCTAAGGGCAACACAGTTCAACATCACCATCGTACACGCGTATGCACCAACTTCAGATTATGATGACGCAGAAGTGGAAGACTTCTACCATCAACTCCAAGATGTGCTGAACCAAAGCCCCAAGAAAGACATTATTGTTGTTCAAGGTGATTGGAATGCAAAAGTAGGAGAAGATGCCTATGCTAACTGGAAAGGAACGTGTGGACGCCACTGTAACGCAACTTCTAACGAGAGAGGTCTGAGGCTCTTGGAATTCACCAGCTTCAATGAACTCATACTGGCCAACACACTGGGTGATCATAAAATATCCAGGAAAACCACATGGCATAGCCCCAATGGGAAACATCACAATCAGATTGATTATATCATGTTGCAAACACGTTTCCGGTCTAGTATAAACATTGCAAAGACTCGCAGCTTCCCAGGAGCTGACATTGGAAGTGACCACGATCTAGTCATGATGACCTTTAGGCTGCATTTAAAGAGGGTAAATAAAAAAGGATATACCAGAATCAAATTCGATCTTGAAAAGCTGAAGGATCCTAAAATAGCAGAAGCCTTCCAAGCAATGATAGGAGGAAAATTTGCAGCGCTTAACATTATAGATGCCGACTGTTCAGACATGGACACAATGATTGATAACTTCAACACAGCTGTGACGGACACAGCTAGTGGCATCCTTGGTAAACATCGACCAACACAAAAACCATGGGTGACAGCTGACATCCTCGATCTGTGTGACAAACGGAGGCAGTTAAAGAAAACAAAAATGGTGGATACAGAGGGGGCCAATAAATATAGAAAAATTAACCAAACCATCAAAAAGGGTAAGAGAAGGGCAAAGAAGAACTGGATTGAAGAGCAATGCTACGACATTGAAAATTGCTTGAAAAAAAACAATAGCAAAATGGCATACCAGTTGGTGAAAGAACTAACCAATGCAAAACAAGGGCGTAGTACTATCATACAAGATACAAATGGAAAATGTTTGACTGAGGAAAATGATATCCTAAAAAGATGGACAGAATACTGCTCAGAGCTGTATAATGAAAATATAAAGATATACTCAGAGATGATTAAAAAAAAAATATGTTCACTAAAGTGGTTCATTGGCTTCTGATTATATGCTAGAGAAATAGTTTAGACATCATGTATTTTTAAATGGCTAAGTATACGGCCTATCCTATAAATGTTCGTGACCATGATATATATTATTTTCTCTCTCTAAAAATTGTGAAAATGTATTCCTAAATGTACTCAAAAAAACGTTATATAACCTTTTAGAAAAACTTTATATTAGGGGAATTTGATATACTGCAGTCCACATTAAAAATGTAACACAATCTTTCCTATGTTTTCTACTATATTATCGTAAAATCGTAAATCAAAGAATAATTTTATCTAAGGAAGAATCTCCTAAGTTTTTCACGCCTTTCGCAGGCTTAAGAGTTATTTTTTTTAGAAATGTTATTTATTTCATATAAATATACAACCACTTTTCTCTTCGCAAAGTAAAAAAAAAAATGTTTTCATTTTTATATCGCAAATGGAAAACCATCTTCATTTTTCACCAATAAATTTTCATGTGTGTAAAATAATTAAGTTTTAAAATTCTTGGCTATACTTATGTAAATGCACCCACTTTTTTGCTAACGTTACTGATTTTCTTAATTGGTGAAAATTTTATTTGTAAAAAGAGTATGTAAAGTTTATTTTCACAAATGTAATATTATTGGATTCAAAGATATTTTAAGCGACGTACAACTGTACACATCCTTTTTCCTACCTTGATATGTGTGTACCTAATAATGTATTAATATTTTCAAATTCCTTCGTTTATTGTAAGACATATATTGTGCAACATCGTGCAAAAATGGAAGTATCGACCCCCCAGCACCCCACCCCTAAAATTAAAATAAAATAATAATAAAATCATCCACAGGACTGTAGCCCCCTAAATAAGCAAATAAACATTATTAGCACTGCAAATGGTTTGTTATTATTTGGATTAGTGATAATTGGATTATTTGGTTATGGAGTTTCGCTGCATTGATTGACTTAAACGCCATTTTCTTATTAAAATTACATGTACAGGTTAAGTTTTTATTTGGTTATAAGTTTAATAAAAACATATTTTTGCAATAAAAAATTAAAGTAAAAACGTATTAAATGTTAAAAATACAAAGTTAAAATGTGTGTGTGTTTTATTTACAAGTTAAAAGGCAATCAGCTATTTTAATGTTACGTTTAAGAAAGGTAAATGCATTATCAATTTTGTCACGCGCAGTTTTATTAAGTCAAATAAACGTATAGATTTGTCTAACCTGATCTTTTCAAGAAAATCAGCAAACAATCGAGCCGAAGCTCATTAAGTTTTCCCCAGAACAACCCCGCCATTCCAAACCGGCATTCAACCACTCCCCCAGTGGTCTCTATTCCAGTCAGGCCGCAAAGCGGCACGCCGGGGGCTTTCCGCCCCTGAGACAGCTTCACCCACCCTTCCAATCGATTGACTATGTGAGTAAGGCGGCATCGGAGAAGGAACGCCTAGCCGGCCGGGGTGCTGCTTTAACACAACAACCGGGTCGGACTTTCTTGGGCTGGGGTGGATATATTTTACGTCTCTAATGTCCCCCCTTCCCACCCCGGGGAGACGCGAAATTGTTTTACAGACGCCCTCTAATAGGGTTTAAGTGGTTTTCTGCGAACTGACAAATTCACACCGCAGCTGTGGAGAAAAGAGGTTGCCAAGGAGCAGTACCCTCATAGACTGCATATTCAGAATCATCGGCTAGGGTCGCCACATTGATTTGCCTCATATCCATACGGCAACTGTAATCACGTCAAACCTGTTTCTCAGTTATTTCCACCTGCACTTGGTAGGAAACCATGCAAGCGTTCTCTTTCTAACGCAGTTTCCGCTCGTTACCTTCGCCTTTCAGCGCAGGTCCCATACGCTGTGATCATGTACCCCTGAAAAACATTTAAGGGGGTTTGTGGCAAACGCCTCTTTTTAGGACGGACATGCCGACTACAGCCCCGGAGGGGGGTGGGGGTATAGCTTTGGCTAAACTAGGCAATTCGAGATATATCTTTATTTGCGTGTTTATTTAGAACAATTAAAAAAATGTTTGAAATATTAACAACGCAAAATAATCGCACTTAAAACAACATCTGTTTTGGGTTTTACCGATAAATGTGTTTAACTATGTTAATCATTATATCTGCCATATGTTGGACTGTAATATATGTGATTGAAAGCCATAGATGTCATTCTAGTTATATAGGCGACACAGGGAGAAGATTGGAAGATATGTTCACAGAGCATATTCGGGATATTGAAAAAGGTAAACTTTCCCCAGTCTCTTTAAACTTCAACAGATGGCAACATAAAGGTGCATAAGATGTATCCATTACGGCACTAATTTCGTGAACACAGACACCAAAGAAAATGGAAAACAAATGTATTTAACTAGGCGGTACCATATCTCCACATGGTATGAATCAGATAAAATCCTACACATGTTTCGTAACTTACCTGTATTATTTCTGTTTTTTTTCTTATTTCTTAGATTTGATGTATCCCTAAATATTTTTGTCCTTTAAGATTCTCTACTTTATTTTTAGCAGGACCAATATATATATTCTTTCACTTCCTGTACTCCTACTTCCGGCAACAAAAAGGAAATCTCTATTTGTTTTTTGTTTTTTTTACTGTTATCTGATACTTATTATACTTCTTTTTGTCTTGTTTTCTGATGAAGCCTCTAGGCCAAAACGTCAAAACCGTTTGTACTGCCAGTTAAATCAAGTTTGGCATACCTTGTTCTTATATTTCATTTAAAAAACTGGAATATAGTACACCAATTACTATCTCTTATTGTGATGGAAGAGTTCAAGAACTGTTTTCATTTCGACCTACGAATACACATTGCAGACAGTCACGCAGATAATGTGCCTAAATAAGTTCAAAGTCGTGTAAAGTCTGTTCAAGCCAAGTTAAATGCTTTCGCATCACATATTAAAGGCAAAGATGATGTTACTGCTGCTACTTTGTCAAGAAATTACGTTACACTGTACGTATACTTTGTCTAATTGTTATTTTTAAAAATTGTTAAGAAACGTTTGTTAACTATTTTATAGGATAGTAATATATTATTTTTATTTCTTAAATAGAAGAATAATTTTTTTTTGACAAAAATAAATTCTCTTTTTAAAATAAAAAATTAGGAATGTTTTTGGCAGACGCCGTGTTTGTGACGTGTATCTGGTGCATGAACTTTGAGTGACGCCAAGTTTGTTGACACAATGTTTGGCCTAATTAATGCATGGTCTACCTTGGCCTTGATTACTTATAAACGCCGCCTTTTGTCGATTTTAATAGAACGTAAGGGAAGGCCCTAGTTACAGATACGGAGCGTCGTGACTTTCTCTGGTATAGTCTTTTGAAAGACTATAAATAAGCCATTGACAGAGGGAACGGGAAAAAATTCAGATGCTTATTTATAAAGTGACTGTTAGATTGAGACACATTAGGCACGAGGCTAAAATACTGACTAAATTTACATTATATTTCCGTTGTGTTTGTGTGCACCTTCCCAACCGTATACCAGTTCATTGCTCTAAAACTGTTTTAATTTACTTGACCTGATTGAAAAAAAATGTTGTTAATTTTAATACATTATTTTAACACTTTGTTTGGGTATCGTTGTTGTATTAATATATTTAATCAGCGGTATCATCCTTTGTTATATAATTTTTGTCACTGTGTAGAAAACGAGCTGACCTTAAAAGTTCAATCTACTCAAAGCCCTTTCTTAGAACACCCCATCCCCATTTTGAATTCAGGACGAAGTATTAACCTTTTATTGTTAGGATTTCACGTGCATCTTTTATTCAAACTCAATTATATGTTGACCAGCGGATTGAACTACACAATAGACAACCCCCCCCCCCCCCCCCCCCCGCGCACACCGGTCTCGACATGGGTGAGCTGTTGTTGAAATGTCATTACGCATCGAAATATTAAGTTTATTGGACTTAGACATCAAATGCTAGTTATTTAGCCAATTACCAATTATGGTAAACTCACTATCTTTTAAGATCGCCAAAAAAGTTAACACAGTCAAAATATTAGTGCACTTTATTGATTTGGATGAAACATTTATATTTCATTTTTTTTATTTGAATATATTTTGTGACCATATATAATAGGCCTGCATAATATATTATGTCCCGTAGGTCGCCAGCAGTAATGCCCGTGAAGTAACGAACTATAATTTGTTTATATTATTTTCTTAATAGCTTTCCCTAATGAACTATTGCTTTTTTTTTTTAGCCCGCTCAAGTTTTTCATTACGTATTACGGCCCGCCTTACATTTTTAAGTTGTGCAGGCCTATATATATAAGAATGAGCTATACTGACACAACGCTAAAGGGCCGAAAATATGTTGATACGTTCGGACTCTTAAAAGCAATTATAGTTATGTTCCATTATATTACGGAAATCAAATAAATGTACATGCGCAAAAAAAAATAATTATATTTCGCCTTTATTTTAGCAAAAGTGTAATTATTATTATAATAAACTGTAAATACATTTAAAGAAACAACTAAGGAACTATTTTAAGCATTTTATATGCGTTTGAAAGTTATGTAAAAAATATTAAATTACAAAAAATGGACAAAGAATTACACAGTAATCACATTTATCGGGAAAACCTAAATATAGATAGATTGATACTTACTAGATATATTCTAGATATATAAATATATAATGTATGTATGTGTGTATGTATGTCCCGTATGCGCTTCTATACCATTATTTCAAAATATATTAGTATTTTGTGAGTTGTTGTACACACGCACAGACCGGGGCCCTAAATTCCCCCTCCCCCCTCTTTTCAATGTCCAAATTGTGTAAAAATGTGCTCACATTCAGAAAATTAATCAAACATATTATTTAATTTTTAATTCAATTATACTAACATTGTACATATTACTTTAATTTTCATAAAGCATATATATTTTATCGGATTTCAATTGATTAATTTACGTAAAATAAAATATAAATTTCGATTATTGTTTGAAGAAATTTTATTATTGTTTTGATTTTCGATTATTAAACATAAATTTACATTTCGTTGTGTAGGCTTATAGGTAATATTAAACTGCATTGGCTTCTAATAATAATATAAGCAAGCAGTGATTAAGTAAACAAACAAGATAGATAATATAATGTTTTACCTACCACTTTTCAAAGAAAAATGAGAAATTACATGATGTGTTTCAATTTTATTTAACGTAGTAAGAGTACATTTGCAGCTTCCGTCCAATATTTCATGTATTTTACATGTCATACCCAAGATTGTTTCCACCATATTGTCTTTGAATGTAAGAAATATAAAATTCCATCCAATGGGAGATAGCACACTTACGCATACTGTATCAGTTGATGCACACTGACAGTTTACAGATGGAGTATTGTCTTTAAAACTCCTGTTGCTTTGGGGGATGATACTGAAGTTGAAATGACCCAACATATTTTCAACACCAAAAGCTTTGGATAAATGCAGAGACCTTTTTGTAATAACACTATTTATTGTAAACCAAATACATGTTACTAAAAGGTGTGTGATGACATATGTCAAAAGGTAGTTTCAGTTACATATATAAACAGAATAGATTATTATAAAACTGAACAAGAGCAAGAAAAAACATATATAAATGTGTGTGTCTAATTCAAATATGTTATTCCTCACCATTTTCGGTTAAAATTAATCAATTTTAGGGGTCGCAAATATATGGTTAAATATGGGAAATTATCGACTCTATACCATAAATGGAAAACAAATGTTAGAATTGTCTCAAACGACAAAAATTGCATTTTAAAAGCACAATCGTGAAGAAAGAAATGCACTTCTCTTTGATGTGCATATTTGATATCACTCTATGAAAAGCTTGTTCTTGAACTTACTGGGAAGGAAATGGCTGATTGACTACCGCGTGGAGTAGTTTCTCCTACATATATAATGGCTTACTCGAAAGAGTTTTTGTAACAATCTTTGTAACATAGCTTTATAATTCCAAAGTGCAATTTCAATGTCAATGTTATATTTTAAAATGCACATTCATCTGCAGCACCACTTCTATAGAAATATTTATCAATTTTAACTCCACAATTGCTGATCCGATCAAATATTAGTATTAAAACCGTAAGTTTCAGTTCCAATACTCAAAGAAGACACTTACCGGAAGTTAGATATGTTTTTATTCCAGGATTTCAGAAAATCATCAGTAAATTATAAACATCATTGGAAAGAAATAACTAACATTTCAATAACTATTTTGATTTTACTATCAATCTAATAATTTATAACTTTCTATAAATTAATATCCTCCCCGAACCTTGTGAAAAATAATTTTTCTATGCTATTTTTTTTTCTCTAATGAGAACGATACCACAACTAAATGCTTAAACTGTTTTTTGTTATGCTTGGTACTTTCAGTTAATTAACGTTTTTATAATTCAAAAGTTGTCCCATTAAAATATGTTTAAAACGTCATATATTTAGCCTCGGAAATTATCAATTGGTCAGAAAATTCTAGACCGGCGGATAAATGATGGAATATTATGTATTTTAAATCCATTGTTTTTTCAGTATGGACAAAGAGTGTTATTTTTACAAGGCTAGTTTCATTTCCATCAATGTAAGTAAAAATGCTGTTTTCTTTTCCTATCAGTATCAGTACATAATGTATATATGTTTATTTGTCTATATACTAGGCTTTCTAGAGAAAAATCTATAAACTCATCTTTGGACACGATATTTTAGTGCACTATTATAAATCATTGCTAAGGTTCCAATCACTTTTTTTTAAAAACGTGTTAAATGGCAATGGTAGAAATTTGACTAGTCCAGTTGAAGTTATATAAAAAAGAATGAATATATATATATACATATATATATCAATATATTAATTATTCATATAAATATATTTTTATTATATATAATACAATTACACTTTAAGCCGAACATTAAGGTAAACATATTTACCTCTTTCTCCGTTGGTTTTAAAATCAATTGTTAACAAACTAAATGTCATGGTATAAATGATAAGTTTCAGATTCGACAAATACACAATTGTAGCCATGTTGAAAGAAAAAAAAACAACAGTCTGCCACCATTAGACAAATCTTTCTAATGTGTACTTAATAATCTAATTTGATGTATAATACATTTACATGAGTAAGCCGGCATTTGTTTCATCTTGAATACGTCCTTTTGTTATATCCCATTTATAGAATGAGTTATTTGTTTTTTTGTAATGTGTAATCGCTTTACTAAATGACACATTAAAAGTACTTGAATTTAATCATGTTCAAAGGGAAATGTCTATTAGTCATTAACACGTGTATACAAGTATTTACTAAAGACATATGAAAAATGGTGTTGATGGTTAATAACAATAATTTTCAATGTTTGATGGATCATTTATGCTGTTAAACATGACGAATACGTTAAATTGATAGTAATTGATGAAGTATATTAAAATCGGGTGTATACATCTATAACCATTTTCCCAGAATGTAAAACGTAAAATGTTCATTCAATTTACAAAAAAATATATTAACAAGAAAATCGTCTATGTCCAACTGCGGCAATATCTGCATCTAGGAAAGATTGCAAAGTACCCAAAATGTATATCAGCTTCCTACTTATAAAACATTGAAATAAGAAAAGCTAGCATGGTACATATGATGCTAACTTTAAACCCAAGCAGTTTGCAATATTTGCAGCAGACATTAGTGCTCAAAGTACAAAGTCAAAAATTCACATTTTGAGATAATCAAGTGCAAACATTATGTTTGTCTATAAAATGTCATCATTTGCATATTATGACTTGTTTAAATAAGGTACTTAAACACAACTTAATGTCTTCAAATGTCTGCAGTACACTTTGTTAAACTGGATAAGAAAAGGTTACATTTTTTAAAATATGAAAAAAAAAACAACTAATTAATCACCAGCAAAATCGACTTTAAAAAGGCAAACACGATTCCGGATATATCTTAGATGCAATAATATTTTATAAATTCTTTTGACACGTGTTTAAAAAAATATGAATGAATGGAATTATCATAAACTAAACAAATCAGTTAAAACATTCATAAAACATACTAGTCCACTTAACTTTATACACAATAATAAATTAACATTTTTTGTGCAGCTGTGTTAAATTTCTTTTAACATAAATGAGTTACATTCAAGTAATTTATATATATATATATATATATATGTGCATATTATTATTTAAATTTTAAACCGTCAGAAGTATACCACTCAAAGAGAACAGCTAAATGTTGTTTGGAAAATGTGCTGGTGTTGATGGTTGAAATTTTAGGGATTTCTTAAAACGATATTTTTTTTTTTTTTTCGGTTTTAGATTTGATGGTAATAAGTTTTAATTTTCAAAGGTATCCAAGAGGGCCTAATTCATTCATATATATATATATATATCTCGGACAGATCGTTTAAATGTGTCTTCTAAATTAAATGTCATTGCCATTAGGAAATAATTACTTGCACAATTTGGTTTAATATCTACTGTACGTGAATTTTAATTTGGAAAATATATTTTTATCTTTAGTTTTTTCGGTAATTTCTCCAAAAAAAATATTTTTTTTCTTAACCGTATTTATTATTATAATGCTAAACTATTGCATTCATTAATATCGTATCAGTTATTATCTAAAACATTGTATACAAACTGCTGTTTTCAGATATACATGATTACTATTTCCGGTTATCGCGTGGTGTATCAAATAGTTGATGGAAAAAATAATGTTTATGAACGCAAGTCGTGTTAACATAAGAGTATAGGTACGAGTAATTCTCCATTCAAAATGAGTAAGACATATATTAATTCGTCATGATATGATTAAACTCAGATGTCGCTCTGGAGTTAAGCCATATACATGGATATTTCCGATTAAATCATTAGTCACAAATGCAATGATTTGATCTGATTTAATGAGTATACAAAAAGTAATAAGAGTAACACTTAGAAAATATTTAAAATATAGAAAAAAAATGTAATTACTATACAACCAGTGTTTCTAAAATGTGAATGTGCTAGTTATGATAAAAGGCTCAATAAATTTTAAGTTTGCTGATACTAAATAAGAAGATGGTGTGGAATATGTCCAAATACATTTTAAATTTTCGTTCACTTTGAATTTTTAGAAATTTGCTTCATTGTGTGCCTCAAAAAAGCCACGAATGGTTAAAATGCTGTTAACAACAAGACATGTTTACAAGTAAGATAACACATAGACATTGTACAACCGTGTGAATGCACTTTAGAAATGAAACGCCAACATATATGTCAACACATTCACCGCATGCATACATTAGAAATTAAATCATAATGGTTTTTTTCTCGTATGATATAAAAAGTATTGATAGTTATAAGATAGCATTAATTGTTATGTACATATTATTGATAGTTATGTTAACATTATTGATGGCTATGTACAACATGTTGATTGTTAAGTAAAATTAGATGATTGTCATGTGAATATTATTGATTGATATATAATTGTTATGATTTTTATGTACACTATAAACAAACAAACATGTTTGGTTGTTATTTGGATTGTTGAGTGTGAGATTTATGAAACATTTGTGTTATGGTTAGTGTTATATGGATGTTAAATTTTCTTTTTAAACAATGGTATTACAAAAACAAATGCTCATCTCAGAAACAATTAAATGTATGTTTCATTAAAAGTTCACGATGAAACTGAACTAGAAAACTTATAAAACCCGTCATTATCCAATCCAATATCTAAATTTTGACTCAAGTTTTTAACTATTTTCTTTTTCTTGTCAAATTTAGATTGTCTTTTCTGGTGGGGAATGCTCTTAGCCGAAACAACCCTATCTTACTGACATGTCTTTTGATTAAAGCTTTCAATTAGTATTCTATTTACTCCATACTTCTTGAATGCAGCCCTTCATTTATCAAACTTTGACTGGATTCTGCTTGGGCTGTGAGTAGCCTGCGAAGCGTCTTTGACTACATCAAGGCCGTCTTAACAGAATTGGGGACTATGGGCACATTATTGCAAAGAGGACACAACTCCCCTCTTAAATATTCAAGTAATGTAAGGAAACGCATTTGAGACCCTGGTTGGCCCGTGCCTTATTAAATAAGGTTCTTTCAATTTTATCGGAGGAAATGAGCAGGGCCATATCTGACACCATACACAAAATAATACATTTATTTCAGTTGTGGCTATCCCATAGGTTATGATATTTTGGATATAAATAGCTTACTTTTGCCTCTGGAATATATTTGTAAAGTCTAAATTTTTATTAACCAATATAATTGATAATAAAACGTAATATCCAGTCGCAATAAGTATTAATGAACTGTCATACTTATCAATGCATTTTAAATAAAATCGTGAAGCTGATGATACAAATAATGTTATAACTGACCAAATAAGATACATGAAAATGAACATTTAACTGATCACATTGATCAGATAATTGACCTAAACAATTGACCCTAAACTTGACTTTATATTATGACCGTATAAATTATATCATACATTGGCCATATTACTCACTTTGTAAATTGACCAGATAACTGACCTAATAAACTGACCAGAAAAATGACCTCATACATTTCACCCATAACTGAGTTTTTAATTAAATCTATTAATGATCTTAAAATAGATCATGTAGCTGAACTTAAATAACCTAAAACCAACCTTACATTTGACAAGAAAAGCTGACCTAGTATTTAACAACTAAACTGACACTAATAATAACCGAGTCTCAGCCTAATAAATTACAATACGTCCGATGACTGTGTTGTCCCAACCTTACTTTTAACTTAATCTACAATCATCAAAAGCTTATCTAAACACACGGTTCAATACTTAATTCGCATTTCTAGGGGAAACAAAAAAATATGTAAGCAATCTTACTCCATCTCAAGGAGATATCGTAATCTGATTAACATGTAGGGAAACCTGAAAACATTTAATTAAAGATGTAATTTGTTTAACTCTTTTAAACTCAATATGATGTGTTCCCAGATTAATAGCACTACTCACTCAATGTTTATGCAATCATATGTGTATCAGAATTTTATTAAACCTGATATCTTTTAATTAAACTTTATGCACAAATTCCATTTAAAAAATGTTCTATTTTTAACCCATTTAAATGGATTATATATTTGCGTATCAGATAATCGAGAAAACAGTTCATGGATCGCCTTGACAATCGGTTGAAATGTTTCTTTTAATTTAACCGGTGACAGTTAGGCCAACTATTTATTACAATTTTTAAAATGTTTTGAAATAGAAATTAAAATTGGGAGAGGGGGGGGGGACTTGAATTTCATTGAAAGCACTGAGGTCGCCCCCGTCCCCCAGAAAAAAACATGCCTTAAAAATAAAACTGGTGAAAACGTTGATTCTTCACAATATATTTTTTTCAAATTCTAGAAATGGATTTGTATTTTTCTTTATACGTCTTCAAATAAATCTTAAAAGATTATTATTTAATTGTATATATATTTATTTAGATGTTTAACCAGAAACTGTGTATATTACACGTCAAACTGTCCTATTTAATCTACCAAATACAATGCAAAGAGTTAATGCTATTTTGGGAAAATTATTTTGTTAATAAAATAAGAGCATCTTCTCAGACAAACAACACATAAAAAATATACTTTTTTTCTTGGACTGAGTTTTTGTCGGTAAAATAGGACTGTAACGTTTCGGCCAAAAACAGATTATGATGCGCTGAGGATCATGGGAGAATACATTTGTAGATCAGTAAAATCTTGTTTATACACTTAGATTAGGCTCACATGGATTCTTTGGTTGAACAAAATTATTAAATTATGGAGATTGGATATAAATAAGGTAGGGCTTGGCACATAAAGTCGAAAAGTAATAAACGTGATATAGTGAAGAAATGAAGGGAAGCAGCCAGAGACATGTATGTCTTTAGTGATTGTTTCTTATAAACTTTAGGAGCTGAATTGAAAATTAGGTTAAGGATTTCTTCTATTCTAAAGTAAAAGTCATTTCTTCTAAAGTAAATGTTATATTTATGTATACCCGTCACAAGCAATAAATGTAGATAGACGTACATATGCAATTGCAGTGTACTTGTTGTGGGTTACCTTGAAAATTAATGTCCTGTAACTATAAAAGAAGAACACAAAGTATTATGATTACATATAGATGTTTACAAACATTTAAAACAACATTGGTAAAAATTTTAAGTTGAACAAATCTTAGTTTTTATAATCAAATTTTATTTACAAAAACGCAATTTTTTGTTGTAATAATTAAAATATATTAAAACTCGTAATGAATCTTCTGCTTCAATATGTTAATAGCATAAATATTAATGTTTTAAAAATGTATTTAAAAATAGTTTATTAATCCGAGAATTTAAGAGCTATTAAAATAACGTTTGTTATTGTTTTATTTAAGCATCATTTCTAAAATAATAAAATTAAAAAAAGAAAGCAATCATTGCATGTTAATTCTTAAAATATAATTATTGTACCAGTCTGTATGGCTATAGAAAATGTTTTATGTTTATTTTACAAAAATCATATAAGATTACTTTTTTGCATTAACACATTATTGCAATATATATATATATATATATTTGACTATATATCTATTTGTCTATATATCTATTTGTCTATATATCTATTTGTCTATCTATCTATCTACATCTATATGTCTAACTATCTATCTATCAATCTATCTATATATCTATCTATTTGTCTGTCTATCAGTCTATTTATCTGTCTGTCCGTCTTTCTTCGTCCGTCTGTCTGTCTATCTATCTATCTGTTTACATGCCACTCTATTTATATGTGTAAGAAAATCTTAACACATTTAAGAATATTTTAATCCATCTCTAAAATTGAATTTTGATTGTGCACA
Source organism: Omphiscola glabra (assembly GCA_964017045.1). Taxonomy (NCBI): domain Eukaryota; kingdom Metazoa; phylum Mollusca; class Gastropoda; family Lymnaeidae; genus Omphiscola; species Omphiscola glabra. The sequence goes on along the minus strand of OZ024807.1, from coordinate 30,043,790 downwards.
ATGATAGGGCTTTGATATTCATGGGTATAGTTTTGTAAATGTACTTTCGTTTGCTAAAGTCATAGATTTTGTAATTGGTTAAATGATAATATAATATTTATTTTTCACAACTGTAATATCATTGTATTTAAAGATGTTGTCATCCACATAAACATGAACACACCATATTTCCTACCACAGAAATATATGTACTTAAGAAGGTTAATACTTTATCAAATTCATTATGATGTGTATCCTTTGCTACATTGGGCAAATGAAACTATCGTATTACAACCCTCCCCACTCCACAGACTTAAAAAAAAATAAATCATAAAATCATTTTAGGAATTGTAACCCCCTTACTTACGCAAAAATAATAAAAACAATTTTTGCATTTTGAATCCTTTGTTCTCATTTGGATTCATAATAAGTAAATTAGTGCTCTAATCTTAGAGCTATATCTAAAATAGGATTTTGCGCTATGACGTCATTTGCGTATTTTTATTATATTAACAACAAACTAAAAAATGCACTAAAGGTAACAAATGTTTGATTTTTTCGAATCACTGTAATTGCGATGCAATTCTAAGATCATAATTTTTATATTATTATTTTTTTCATAAATTTTTACATACGGATAAAAGGATTAAAATATTTACTTTGTTGTTACATTATTTTTATTTGTAATTTATAATAATTATAGTCTATTTAAATTTTTATTAAAATAAAAATGGATATATACTTATTTTTTTTCAAAATAACTATTATTATTTTTAAGAATCCGAACATATCTAAATTGTTTCGGTTCTTTAGAGTTACGATCAGGATACCATTTTTTAAAAAAAATAAATAATTGAGAATAAAATAATAATGTATAATGTTGATTAACAAATCGCGCATTTTCTCTTACTAGATTTAAAAACAAAAAAATAACTTTAAACAAACATTTAATTTCTTCAGACACATTTTTACAATATTATTTAGTTATCCATTCTTTTAGGTGTTATCAAATCGTGAAGTTTCAAAACGTTCTGCAAAAAAGGAAAAAAAAAATGTTTCTAGTTCGCTTATTTTTTAAATGAAAAAAATAAAATATATTGAAATTAAAATGTACTATTTTCCTTGAATTAGAATCCTAGAGTAAGGTTATTTTCTTAGCACTTGTCCACTGAGCAATTAAAAAAAAGTATTATTATTTTGTTTGTATGTTTAAAAAAATATAAAGTCGATAAGGTTAACAGTTAAAATATTGAAACTAACATAATGTATTATAAAAACAAGCTTAGATTAGCCTTATCTACTTAATTAAAAATGTTTCATTAATTATTCTTAACACTACTGTTTTTTTAGAAAGAATCCAAGTTAAACGCCTAGGAAATGTATGAATATATTTATTTGTTGCTAAAAGAATAACACAAGAGCAAGCTTTTTGCGTCGTTAAAATTATATTAGCATTTTGTAGAAAATCACTATACTTTATGTTACATGAACCCATGCTATTTTTTAAGTAAAGCAAGACATACTTTGTTATTTACAACCCAAGTATCTATGATATTTTCATCACAAAATTGTTTAGCTTACTATACGAATTGCATGTTTACTTTTATATCAAAGCATCCAAAAACTTTTATTTTAATATAACAAACCCATATATTTTTAATACCATTTAAAAAAAAACAGACAAAAGAAAATGCAGATAACACTAAAGACATTAATGTTTAAGGAATTCGACATGTAATCATCTATCTTTTTTTATGAGGATATTGTATATAGTTTAAACTTCCGGTTACACTGAAACACAAACCATTACAAAACAGATTACTAATTTCTACTGAAATGTATTTTTAACTTCTAAAAGTATTTTAAAGTGTCCAAATTAATATGTAATACAAAGTTTTTTTTTTAATATTAAGAATCATATTCAATTATAAAATTCATTTTTTTTCCCAACGATTTCCATTCCATGGTCAACAACTCATACACATTTAAAGAAATACAATTATTTCTTGGTTAACGAACGTAACACATGACACTAAAATCTATTTTTAAGTTTCAATAGCTCTAACCATTATGACATTTTAGACATCGCAGTCATGTTTATACTGTATATTAGTAACACGCCGGATAGGATCTATATTGAGAATTAATTAATAACAATATTTGGTAACTTAACTCTATTCGGAATAACCAAATCCACGATTTTAGGTAACTGCCATGTATTTTTCCTAACTGGGCTTTTACATTTTAATTCAAGACACTTCCTTTCCATTCCTCTATTCTTCTATACTTTGTTTCTGTCTGGTTTTTCTCTCTCTTTTTTCAGCAGGATATATATATATATGTAATTTAAATTTTTTACTTATGTATATGTTTTGTTGTACTGATGAAGGCATAAGCCGAAACGTTTTCATATGTTTATGTAAAATTATTATTAAAGCTTAATACATATTGTTATATTGACACAGATTGTTCGTATTTAATTTATATATTTTAAAGCTTTATCACAGTCAAACACTTTCATAATTAGCTATAGGGACCAGCGTATCAGAATTGAGAGGTTGGGATTTAAAAAAAAAAAATATTTGAAATGCTATCGTTGGTTTGTAAGACAAAATTTGGAATAAAATAAAAATAATTGAATGGACAATATGTTTGTAAAATTAATTCTTTATTTTAACTAAAATAAACTACCACAAATGACACCTGAATAACATTAAGTCTAATGGGACACGGTTCCCAATAGCGGCTTTGCGTGACTGTGTGCCTATTTGGGTGTCATTTGCGGTAGTTTATTTTAGTTAAACATGAGAAGTAATTTTACAAAAATATGACCATTAATTATTTTTTTTTGATTTAGAACCAAATTTTATTTTACAAACCCTACAATAATATTTTTAATATTTTTTTTTAATAAACCCAAACTCTCACATCTGACACGCGGGGACGAATAGACGCAGCCTTATTTAAATGTCCCTTCTACATTGTTTTTGTTTATATACGCTTATACGATTTTTTCAAAATTATTTTTATAAAATTAGTTTTAAAAGTTTTCTAACAGTTTTCAAGCACGGTAAAGGCTTACGTGTAAATTGTTTGATCAAGGACACAATAATTATAGTTAAAGTTAAACATAATTTGGATTTTGAGAAAAAAATTAGATATTTGAATTATCACTAATACTGTCCACGCTTTTAAAGTTTTGGGGGCCCTAGTATTATTTTAAGTAAATTGTTAACAATAGCATTATTTTACCTATTTTAATGGAACAACCGTTATATTAAAGTTGTTCGTTATCCAAACTGTAAATGTCATTAAAAAAGCAAATAATTTCTGCACATGTTGTTCCAAATCTCAAAGTCATTTTCTAAATTGCAATTTCCCATCTAATTTAAAGGGATATACCTGAAAAGGTAATATAACTTTTCACCGGGATGTTTTTTTAGCCCCTATCAGAAGAATAAGGAAATTGTCTCCATCTGGGGATCCTATTTTATTTTATTTAATATCGTGCAATACATTATCATTGGTGAGATATCATTAAAAAAATAGTTTGGTCTTTGAATAAATGTTTTTGACCGCACCATAAAACAAAGTTGTCCTTAGGAGCTATATAAGTAAATTATCCACCGCTTGAATGAATGGATTTAGACTAATAGTAGTAAACATTTTTTGATCATAGATACTCCTATACTGTCAATTTCTGACCTCATCAAATTTATGTTTTCTTATTTAGCTATATTATAATGTATTATTAATTAATCATATAAACTTCTGTGGGAATTGATTGATTTAGGACACGCTTGGTAGCAATACACTTACAATTAGCAATTGAAAAGTGCTTGATTAAAACCTAACATATTGCGGTAAACCTAAGGTGCCACACACTCCATGAAAACTCCCTCGCTGAGCCTGATTGATCTCTTCATAAACTGTACTAAGGAAAATAATTTGTCAGAAGCCTGAGTTAATGTAAAATTATATCGTGGTAAAATACTCTAATGGTATCATTCTATGTCTTTTGACACTCTGTTTTGGTAGCACCGTGCAAGTATTATTATCAAAGTTTTATTTTGAAATGAATTTGAGTGGAGATTGTCAAATTTTACATTTGATAATACACCCTGTGAAAGTGTCACCTGACACAATCTGCGACCCACTTAAACTACTCTATTAAAGAAAATGTTTATGAAAAACTCGTGCGGGCCAAACGAAAATAGAACATGGGGAAAAGCTATTAATAAAATTATACATTATATCTCCTTACTTTGCGGGCCGCATTTGACCAGCGGGCCTTATGTTGTCAAGGCGTGATCTAAGTTAATGCTGAAACCATAAGTACAGGATAGATTCTTATAGTTTAAGTTTCAGACACAAATGTATGTAACCTGTATTCACACTGGAACGTGGTTAATAAATATTTTCGTGCAAAAATGTACTATTCATATGTCTTGAAAGTGTTGATTTAAGATTGTTGAGAAGTAATCTTAATAATAATTAGAACCTATCTATTGACTATACTAATACTGTACCAAGCATCCTAAGAATACAATAGGCATAACTGAGTGATGTAGAAGTAAGCTACTATGTCTAAGTGGCTAATACTAATTTTAACTTTTTAAAATGATGTGGTATTAATGTATAAAATACATTTTTATTGAACTAATTAAACGAAAAAAAAAATAATATTTAAATTAAAAAAAATAATTACATATAACTCTATTACATTTTATTGTGGTGATCGGGAAAAAAAAGTTTTTGATCCACTGGCCTGGTGTGGTCCACGAGACATTGGATTCCTTCCAGTTCTTTCAACTACGTTTCTTTAACTAAAGTCACATATCAATACCTGATCCCAACGTATTCAATTTGGCGTACATTTTATGGAGTAATTTTTGTCAATGGTTTCAATGTTTGCTGTTGCCACGTTTTAGAAATATTGACTATATTTTCTAAAATTTATTTTAATTATGTTAAAGTTCTAACGTCCACATTTTTCTAGAACATTTATTAGGCGCATGTAAGCGACTCGCGGCTTCAAACAAAAAAATAAATAAATAAATACAATAACTTGTGTAAATACGTTAATAACGGTGTATCCATCATCTCTTCAAATATTCTTTTAAAATATCGTGAATATTTGAAAGAGAGCCAACAAGCTTGCAGCCACATGCTTCCTTAATTAACTTTATAACACTTTTATGTTTTGTGCATATTATATCCATTTAATTGAGTCAATGACATACGCTACAGAGAAAAAAATAAAGCTAACTTTCATAATTAATTTTTGTTGGAGAGTGGTTCTGTTATTGTTTAATGGAAGTTGCAAATCATTTTACATAATTTTGTATTTATTACACGCAAAATAATGGTATCATCTTAAAGCTGTTTCTCTACTAGTACACATGTTTACTACAATCTACCGTTATTGTTAACTAGTAACATTTGCTACTATAGTAAAAAATAAATAAATAAAAACAAGTATTTTATTCATGACTGCCTTCTAAGTTCCAGACTGCCAACTCGACCCTCCCTCCACAAATTCCGACATCCAAACTTAAACCAGCTCTCTCTCATATCCCCTCAATTCTCACAGAAATCATTCTTTGTCTTATACATGATTACATCCCTCCCCTTTAAAGTCTTACTGCTACACCACAACCGGAAACATATCCCGACTATCCCTTATCCAAATTTTATCGGCTCCCACACCCGTTGACCAACAATTTATCATACGACCCATACAGTTTTTCCTTCAGAACATTGCTCTTTATGTAAATAGCACAACCATGTCAAAGATCAAAATAACCTTAATCATTGCCTTAAATCAGTGTTTTCCGACCTCTTTGTAACACGATACATAAGAATATAATGTTTTTATGTCATTCTATCTCAAGACGGATTGAGCCTCAAGACAATAAAAGGCCCCAACATTAAAAGTTAATCTTTCTTCATGGATACCTTTTATTAAGCGTGTAAGGGGGGGGGGGGTAATATTGTATTGAGGTTCAGTGTTTTAGAATATGTAACATAAAATAGATGAAATATATTTGTAAAACATCAAAAGCATAAGCAGTGGTCTAATAATATATTTCAAAATGTATGATATATAACCACGCAAAATTTTCCCTTTTTTAAAGCATAAAACCAACCAGCAAGGGGGGAAAAAGATGAAAACAACATTATTTAAAAAAAAATTCAATTGCCCCACTTTCTTGGAAACACTGCCAACATGCATATCGATTTTTTTTTTTTTTCATTCATCTTAAACTCGCTTAGACAGATGAAGTTTTTTATAAAATAAACTTACTTTGAATTAGATCGATATTGTATATCTATACGCTTAAATATTGTTTGATTTGATTAGCATCGTCACCTGTAAAAATGTTTTTTTAAAAAGTGTGTTTTTTTGAAAATGATTAATAAATTCAAAAATATAACTTTAAAAATGTTTAAAAAGTAATAATTTCTCAGTAAAATTATGAAGATTTAGAAGACGTATCCGTAAATTTCATTTAGTAAGTTGAAAGGTTTGCGTGTCAACCCACCTGTTACGGTGTCACCCGGTTCTACACACAATCCCCTCCTGCCGCCACTGCTGAGACATGTTGTGACAAACCTTAGATCTTTCAAAAAAAGTTTTAATTGATTTTAACAATGCATGCTTACTTAGCAAAGAACTGTCCAGAAATTAAGAAGTTAGAGACGCTATTGACGAAGCTCCAATAATATAAATAAAACAAATAAATCGTGTTTAGCTAAATCAATAAATTAAACCTTAATTTTGTATCAACACGTATCATGTGCCCCCCATCTAGTGGCCAATATCCAAGTATGTCTGAAATGACCTTTATGAAACATACGTTTACGACTGTGAAATTTTAATATCTTATTTTGATTGAAGTTTCATTATGGGGAAAATATAAGTTTTTAGATATTGAGAAAGCATTTTTAGGACAATTTAATTCAGCTTTAGAATTCAGCTTTAGAATTCAGCTGAAACCAATATTTTAGAACTAATGTCAATAGTACGACATGTCATTACGTTTTCCCGCTTTTAAAAAAATAATTCATGAAACTTCTTGGTGTCTTTTTAGTGGCATTGGTTCCAAAGCGTTGCTTACCCCCAACCCTCCACAAACATACACACACATACACACACATACATACATATAAACACACAGAAGGCAATTTCAAAGTAATTAGGTAATTGGTATATTACTCTTTGAGACTGAGAATGAATGAATATTTTCTAAACTGAAATGTATGTGACTGGATTAAGTGGCAATGATTGGAAAGTTAACTCTGTTCCTGTTTGTAATGTATTGTATAAAAAGAAATACTTAGCCTCTTGTACGTTTTTTTCTACCAAATCGTTGAATTTTTAGGTTAAGAAATTTTAATCTAAATACAATCTTCCCTTAAGTCATCGCAGAAAAGTTTATTTTAAACATTTTTCACCTGGAGGACAGTGCCATCGTAAGTCTTGTGCACACTGGTCACTTGCCAAGGGCATCACACTTTTATGATTATTATGCTGCCCAAATGTAAATTAATATTGATAATTTGTTGTTCTTAAATGGTTGTTAATACTTAAAATTATATTCTGGAACTGACAAAAACATGCACTTTTATAACATTTGGGGCGGAATGATCAAACAGGAAATTCTTTTTTATAGATATTAAGCGTTGGCAATTTTTGCTTAGTGTCATTTTTGGAGTTGGCATAAGAACTTGGTATTCTTAGGGGGGCACTAACCCTAAATACGTCTTTGAAAATTTTGTTTAGTTTTGTTAACATTATATCGTTGGTTAATATAGATTCCATGAGTGAATCTAAGCTGAAGTCAAACGCATACACTCATAGCGGGCGTCAAAACCAACACTCACAGCGAGCGTCAAAACCAACACTCACAGCGGGCGTCTAAACCAACACTCACAGCGGGCGTCTAAACCAACACTCACAGCGGGCGTCTAAACCAACACTCACAGCGGGCGTCTAAACCAACACTCACAGCGGGCGTCTAAACCAACACTCACAGCGGGCGTCTAAACCAACACTCACAGCGGGCGTCTAAACCAACACTCACAGCGGGCGTCTAAACCAACACTCACAGCGGGCGTCTAAACCAACACTCACAGCGGGCGTCTAAACCAACACTCACAGCGGGCGTCTAAACCAACACTCACGGCGGGCGTCTAAACCAACACTCACAGCGGGCGTCTAAACCAACACTCACAGCGGGCGTCTAAACCAACACTCACAGCGGGTGTCAAAACCAACACTCACAGTGGGCGTCTAAACCAACACTCACAGCGGGCGTCTAAACCAACACTCACAGCGGGCGTCTAAACCTACACTCATAGCGGGCGTCAAAACCAACACTCACAGCGGGCGTCTAAACCAACACTCACAGCGGGCGTCTAAACCAACACTCACAGCGGGCGTCTAAACCAACACTCACAGCGGGCGTCTAAACCAACACTCACAGCGGGCGTCTAAATCAACACTCACAGCGGGCGTCTAAACCATACTCACAGCGGGCGTCTAAACCAACACTCATAGCGGGCGTCTACACCAACACTCACAGCGGGCGTCTACACCAACACTCACAGCGGGCGTCTAACACTCACAGCGGGCGTCCACACCAACACTCACAGCGGGCGTCTAAACCAACACTCACAGCGGGCGTCTAAACCAACACTCACAGCGGGCGTCTAAACCAACACTCACAGCGGGCGTCTAAACCAACACTCACAGCGGGCGTCTAAACCAACACTCACAGCGGGCGTCTACACCAACACTCACAGCGGGCGTCTAAACCAACACTCACAGCGGGCGTCTAAACCAACACTCACAACGGACGTCTAAACCAACACTCACAGCGGGCGTCTAAACCATACTCACAGCGGGCGTCTAAACCAACACTCATAGCGGGCGTCAAAACCAACACTCACAGCGGGCGTCTAAACCAACACTCACAGCGGGCGTCTAAACCAACACTCACAGCGGGCGTCTAAACCAAAAGGAATTTATGTTTAATATGATTGGTTGATGGAGTCATAGCTGACCTGATCTTAATACTGCAACATTTTGGTGCGGACAGATGATCCAACCCCGGATTGCCTATGAAATTATCTGAAAGAAAAAATGTACAGACTGCATAGGCCAACCTGTATCCAAAATGTTTCCTGGCATATCACATATTGATAAAAGTGTAATATTGGGGTCAATAGCAGTACTTGGCCCAGCGCCATTCGCTGTTAAGTTGGCCCTTCTGGACAGAAGGTGGGCTTGAGTATCATGGGGCAAAAAGTTTGAGAAACACTTGGTTAATGGCAATTGGGAATATAACTAAGGGATACATTTTATGCTTAGGTGAGAGAGGTTCTGGATAGTAAAACAATATCAAGAAAATGGTGTGATTGTTAGCATGTCAAGGATGTGGGGGAGGAAAGACTTGGTCTTCAAAGAACTAAAATGATTTGGCAAATAAAAACATCATTATCGTCTCAGTGGTGAGATAAAATATACAATCAAACATCTGAAGAAATTACAATAACCGTTAGATTGAAGCGGGCATGCGTTTCAAGAGAGTAACATATTACACAGCGAATATTCTTGTTTGTGCCATAAATACATAATTGCATTTATATATACATACTAGCGAGTACCCGGCATGCGTTGCAATGCCACTCATCGAAATAAAGTGTCCGTGTTTTAATAATTTTTTTGTAAGTTCTTCTAATAAACACCTTTTTTTAACCGTCTGGTGCGTATTCGAATTAAATAGAAGGTTTTAAGAAGTGTCAGCAGTCCCAAAACATATAGCGATTGATCCCCCCATGCAATAGCTATGTTTGAAATTATATTTATATGGCTCATTTATTACATATAAACAAATTTAGGGCCCCCGGCCCCAAAAGTAATATTGTGAAATATTTGTACTAAATCAGAAACCTATTTATTAAGTCACATATACAAAATGAAATGTCACAGTAATTCCACCCACTTATGCAATAGCTCTGCTTGACGTTATATTTACATAGCTCATATAAGAAAAAAAAAAGAATCTAAGGCCCCCGGCCCAAAGCGGAATATTGTAAAATATTTGCACTTCTTTAGAAACCTAATGCGGGCCTGCACACAACAACTCACTGAAAGTTTATCGCATTCAGATGAATAGTATAGGAACTCATACGGACATTATATTTAAATAGCTCATATTAGAAAGAAAAACTACTATAGGGCCCCGGTCCAAAACTGGTAATTCTTTGTAAAATGAATGGGTTTTGATATTCATGGATATACTTTTGTAAATGTACTTACGTTGTGTTAACGTCATTTATTTTCTTAATTCGTAAAATGAGAATATAGCATCTATTTTTCACAACAGTAATATCATTGGATTTAAAGATATAAAATTGTACACACTCTATTTCCTAACCCCCATATATATGTACCTAAGAAGGCAAATTATTTGTCAAATTCATTTTGTCAACTTCCCCCTCCCCCAAACAGAGTTTTAAAGAAATTAATAAAATCATCCACGGGATTGTAATCCACTTACGCAAAAACAATTTTTTTGCATTTCAAATGCTTTGTTCTTATTTAAATGAGTGATAAGTGCATTAGTGGATGCTATTTAGATATGTAGTTTCGCTGCACTGATTGCATTAAACGGCATTTTCGTATTAAAAGTATATTTAAAGGTTAGGGTTTTTTTTTATATTTATTTTATTAATTTATAAATTTCATAAATGTATATTTTTGGAAAGAATAAAAGTAAAAATTTATTAAACGTTAAAAATAAAAAGCAAAAATTTTATTTCATTTTTTAAATTGTAGCAATTTAAAAAGCAATCTATTATATTTATTAATTTTACTTTTAGGAACGGGGAAATACATTATCAATTTTATTAGGCGCGGTTATTAAATCAGATAAATTTTTGCATTGAATAAATAGACAATTTGAGTTCTGAGGTCATTTGCGTTATTATTTAGAACAAATTAATTTTACTTTTAGTACGCAATATTTGGAACGTACTTAAAAATGCACTACAATCAACAGATGTTTTGGTTTCCCCGATAAATGTGATTACAGTGTAATTCTTTGATTATAATTTGTTTTATTAATTTTCATAACTTTCAACCACATATAAAATGTTTAAAATAGTTGTTAGTTGTTACTCCAGATTTATTTGTAATTTATATTATTAATACTTAAAATTTTATTAAAATTAAAGCGAATATACAATATATTTTTCGCATTACCATTAATTCGAGTTCCTTAAAATAATAGAAGAAAATTATGATTGTTTTAAAAAATGGGAACGTATTTAAATCGTATCGGTTCTTTGTGAGTTACGGTCAGCATAGATCATTCTTATATAATAGATGTATTACTACATCATTGCTATTCAAAATCACAACACATTTACAAAGCTATATCCGATTCTAAAATACGTCACAAAATTCAAGCTTATTAATAAAAACAACAAAAATACTCTCTACACTAAACATGCAAAAACGTGTTTTCTCTGCTCTTGCTACAAATTGATGTCTGTTGGCATTTGTTGAAGGGCGGTTGAGTTGATAGCTCCGTTTGAAATTATTTTGATAAAGTTTGTTAAAGAAAACAAAACGAATTTAAGGACATCGGCCCATGCGAAATATTGTAAAATGTTGTTCTAATTTAGAAACATTTGCGGGTGCGCGCATATCAATTCACCAAAGTTTTTATCGCAATCGGATGAATGGTATAGGAATGCATACGATAATTATATAGATAATAAATGGTGGAAAACGAATTAAGGCCCCCGGCCACAAACGGAATATTGTAGAATGGTTGTATTACTTCAGAAACCTACTTATTATATCACAAAATTAAAAAAAGAGAAACATATTACTGAAGTTGTATCGCATTCAGATAAATGGTATAGGAGTGCATACGGATATTATTTTTTACAAAGCTCATATAAGAAAAATAAAGATTTTGGGGCCAACGGCCAAAAACGGATTATTTTAAAAGTGTTGTAACTACTTCAGAAACCTAATTACTATGTGACACACACAATTTAATGTCGCTATTTGTATTTTATTAAAAATCTATCCATCCACACATTAGCTCTGTTTGAAATTGTATTTGTATAGCTCATATAGGAAAAATAGAACTTAGGGCCCCTGGCTCAAAAAAGAATATTTTAAACGGTTGTAATAATTTGAAAAGCTTTGCGGACGTGGGTGAAACATTTTACTAAAGTTGTATCGCATTCAGATAAATGATATAGGAGCGCATACAGAAATTATTTTGTACAAAGCTCATATAAGAAAAAAAGAATTTGGGAACAACGGCTGAAAACGGAATATTTTAAAAGTATTGTAATTACTCATTAACATGGGCGACCTTATGGACAACCTTTCAACAAAGTTTTGTTGCAATCGCATGAATGGTGTAGGAGCGCATACGGTTTGAAATTATATTTATATAGCTCCTTTAAGAAAAAATGAACATGGGGCCCCTGGCTCAAAACGGAATATTTTAAAATAGTTGTAATAATTTAGAAACCTTTGTGGGCATGATCGCAACATCTCGTCAAAGTTTTAGCGTATTCGAATAAATGGTGTAGGAGCGCAGACGAAACCTATAGTTTACAAAGCTCATATAAGAAAAAAAACGATTTTGGGGCCAACGGCCAAAACAAAATATTTTAAAAGTGTTATAATGACTCTGTAAAATGCGCGAGCTTATGGAATACAACTCTCCAATGTTTTGTCGCAATCGCATGAATGGTGTAGGAGCGCATTCGGTTTGAAACTATATTTATATAGCTCATATAAGAAAAAACGAACATGGGGCCCCTGGCTCAAAACGTAATATTTTAAAACGGTTGTAATAATTTAGAAACCTTTGTGGGCATGCTCGCAACATCTCGTCAAAGTTTTAGCGTATTCAAATAAATGGTGTAGGAGCGCAGACGAAATCTATTGTTTACAAAGCTCATATAAGAAAAAAAAACGATTTTGGGGCCAACGGCCAAAACGAAATATTTTAAAAGTGTTATAATGACCCGGTAAAATGCGCGAGCTTGTAGAATACAACTCTCTAATGCACACAACTGGCTAGTGTCCTCCTCACTCGCAGCTACCATAGCGCAGACTGCGACACAGATCATTCCTTAGTGGCTAGCAAGATAAGGTTACTGCCAAAGAAACTGTATCACACCAAAAACAAGGGCAAACCTCGCATAAGCACATACTCCACCAATAACCCAGAGAGAACGGAAGAATATAACCATAGATTACAAGAAGCTCTTGAACAAATGCCACCAATAGACACTGTTGAGTCCCAATGGTCACATCTGCGGGACACTATCTATAACTCGGCTATCACGGCATTTGGCAAGAGAGAACGCAAAAGTGCAGATTGGTTCGAGGCTCACTGGCAGGAAATGAAGCATGTCACTGATGCTAAAAGAAAGGCTCTCTTGGCTTATAAAGACACGCCTTGCCCAGCCACTCTACAAACTCTTAAAAGTGCCAAGAAAAACACCCAGCAGGCAGCTCGCCACTACGCTAACACATATTGGCTCAATCTAAGCTCCAGCATACAGTCAGCTGCTGATAGAGGAGATGCAAAGGCTATGTACGAGAATATAAAACAAGCAACAGGGCCTCTGACCTCCAAGACTGTGCCCTTAATGTCAAAAACAGGGGAACTTATTACTGATCGGGATAAACAACTCAAACGGTGGATTGAGCACTACTTGGAACTATACGCAACAATGAACCATGTCTCAACCGCTGCTCTGGACGATATCCCAGACCTGCCGGTCATGGATGAGCTTGACACCCTACCCACCCTAGAAGAGGTACGTAGAGCCATCGATTGTCTCGCCTGTGGGAAAGCCCCTGGCAATGATGGAATTCCACCAGAGGTTCTCAAATGTGGAAAGGAAGTTCTATTACGGCCCTTGCACGATCTCCTTACCATGTGCTGGGAACAGGGACAGCTACCACAAGAATTGAAAGATGCAAACATTGTTACATTGTACAAGAACAAAGGAGACAAGAGTGACTGCAACAACTATCGTGGAATCTTCCTTCTTAGCATAGTTGGAAAGGCCTTCGCCCGAGTTGCATTAACACGCTTGCAGACCCTAGCATCGCGTGTACTCCCAGAATCGCAATGTGGCTTTCGAGCCGGTAGGTCAACCATAGACATGATCTTCTCTCTGCGCCAGTTGCAGGAGAAATGCAGGGAACAACATATGCCTCTATACATAGCGTTTGTCGACCTCACTAAAGCTTTTGATCTTGTCAGCAGAAGCGGCCTCTTCCAGATCCTAAAAAAAATAGGCTGCCCTGCACGTCTGCTTAATATCATCGAGCAGTTCCACTATAACATGCAGGGCACAGTATGCTATGACGGTGCCACCTCAGAAGCTTTTCCAGTAAGTAGTGGAGTAAAGCAAGGCTGCGTGCTAGCTCCTACTTTATTTGCAATCTTCTTCTCCATCTTACTCCAGTATGCCTTCAAGAACAACAGCGAGGGGATATACATCCACACTAGAGCAGACGGGAGATTGTTCAACATTGCGCGCCTTAGAGCTAAGACCAAAATAAGAAAGGTCATGCTACGTGAGCTCTTATTTGCAGATGACGCCGCTTTAGTATCTCACTCAGCAGACGGCCTGCAGAGCCTTGTATCCAGTTTATCCGCTGCCTGCAAAGAGTTTGGCATGATCATCAGCTTAAAGAAAACCAACATTATGGCTCAGGACGCTGAATCTTCTCCCACTATCTCCATCGACGACTGCAACTTGGTTGCTGTTGACAGATTCACATATCTAGGGTCGACCATTTCGAGCATCCTCTCAATGGAGGATGAGATAAGTGGTAGGATAGGGAGGGCCGCAACTGTCATGACGAGATTGAAGAAAAGAGTCTGGTCCAATGCCAAGCTCACAACAAGAACTAAGCTGCAGGTATACCAGGCCTGCGTACTGAGCACACTCCTCTATGGCTGCGAGTCTTGGACCACATACAACAGGCACGAAAAAAGGCTCAATGGCTTCCATCTCAGATGCCTGCGCCGCATCCTTGACATCAAATGGCAGGAAAAAGTCCCCAACACGGATGTCCTGTCTCAAACAAATATGTGCAGCGTCCCAGCCATTTTAATCCAAAGACGCCTCCGCTGGCTTGGGCACGTCAAGCGAATGCAACCTGGTCGCATACCTAAGGACGTGCTGTACAGCGAGCTGGCGATAGGGAAAAGGTCAGTTGGACGGCCTCGTCTCAGATACATAGACATTTGCAAAAGAGATATGAAGGCGGCTAACATCAACATTTCAAATTGGGAGGGCTTGGCGGAGGATCGATCCACATGGCGGGGCATCGTGAAGAAAGGATCACTACGTGCCGAGGAGGTCTACAGGGCGGAAGCAGCTGTGAAGAGAGCGCGGAGAAAGGCAAGAAAACACTACTCCACTGCATTCGTGTGCGGGACATGCACAAGAGACTGCCATTCAAGGATCGGTCTCATTAGCCACACGAAGAGCTGCAACCAGACAAGATAATCTATCGTCTCTCGTAGACGGAAAGATGCCATACAATACATACAATAAATAAGAAAAAACGAACACGGGGCCCCTGGCTCAAAACGGAATATTTTAAAACGTTTATAATTATTTCCAAACCTTTGTGGGCGTGCGTGTAACATTTTACCCAAGATTTAGCGCATTCAGACGAATGGCGTAGGAGCGCAGACGGAAATATTGTTTTACAAAGCTCGTATAAGAAAAAAAACGAATGAAGGGCCAACGGCCAAAAACGAAAAAATTGAAAAGTTTTTTAATGTCGCAGTTAAATGCCCAGGTAGGTGGCAAACAACTCACCAAAGTTTTGTTGCAATCGCATGAATGGTGTTGGAGCGCATACGAGACAAACATACATACATTCATTTTTATATATATAGATATATATTTATATATAATGTTGTTTCAGTTGTTTTTGAAAAGGGGTTCATCGCTACATTTTTGATATAATGTTCAGTTTACATTTGTTTTTTCCATCTTATTTTTATAATATAAAACCCAATATACCTGGAGTGGCCCGGGATTGCTCCGTGACCCCATTGAGATCCCCATCGCCGTTTGATCCCGAACCGTTTGTATAACGATATAGGTAGGATAAAGATACTGCTTTTTAAATTGATGAGCTTTCTGAAATAGTTTAGATTAGATATTATTAGCTTAAAATACACCGATGTTACAATAAGGACAATGAGATCCATCAATTCACATTTAACCTACACGGTGGGCCAATAAAAGTGAGGACATCTCGTAAAATGTGAATTAATCACATAAAAGTAGTTTAATTAAACCCATACCAGATTAAATAGTTTACAGATTTACTTATTTACATATTTAGCTATATGACGTCATTATTTTGACTTATTGTAAAGATTTACAACTTACATCGTACAAGCGTGTTATCGGGCAAAAGCTAAATGAAAATGTCAAGTTGAAACGTGAGTTACTTGAACGATTTCCTAATGAGAGAAGTGTACGAAGCATCTGGTTTACAGACGAAAAGACATTCACAGTTGCCACGTCAGTGAATTCTCAAAATGATAGTGTTTATTCCTTTGCAACAAAGAAAAGTCAGGTTCAAGAAAGGCGACTTATACGAGAGCTTTACCATTTCAGCCGCGGTATCTTGGTTTCAAATGGTGTGTCTCGAATGGGGAAAACTAGTGTTGTGTTCGTTGATCAAGGCACCAAAGTAAACTGTGAATATTATTGTGAACAAGTTCTCAGACGAGGATTGCTGCCCGACATTCTATCGATATGTGGTCGACATAACTGGACATTGCAGCAAGACGGAGCCCCATCTCACACAGCCAGAAATACAAACAACTTGCTTTGTCAGGAGAATGGTAATTTCATCGAGCAAGACATGTGGCCACCGAACAGCCCAGATTTAAACCCAGCATATTATGCCATATGGGGTGCTTTGCAAGAAAAAGTCTGCATTGGGCGAAAATGTACTACGGTTGAGCAGCTCAAGTTGGCAATAATCAAGGAATGGCGAAATCTGGGGGCAACGTTTCATTGACAAAAGCATAAACGAGTGGTGTCGACGCTTAGAAAAAGTCGTTGAGAAGCAAGGAGGACACATTAAACATGATTCCTGAGAAGCAAGGAGGACACAATTAACATGATTTCTGAGAAGCAAGGAGGACACATTGAACATGATTTCTGAGAAGCAAGGAGGACACGTTGAACATGATTTCTGATTAGCTAAATATTTAACATAAAAATGTATGAAGAATTATAATTAATTTAATTATATTTTGAAATAACGCATATGCTACGAGATGTTCTCCCCATTATTGGCCCACCCTGTATTGTTTTTTTTTCTTTCTAAACCTATTAATATAATATGCAACGCTTAAAAAAGGAACAGGGAAATGGGGTCCCCGGCATCATAAGAATGGATATGAAGAGTTAAGTACCACTCGGTATTTGAATATGAATAATTAAGTGAATGTGTACTGAGTCAGGTCAATATCCATCCATTAGTGTAGGATTCATTATTGGTCATTTTATTTATAAAGCGCATAAAAAGGAAAAAAACAACAAATTCGGGTCCCCAGGCCCAAAACTAAATGTTATAAAAAGTTCATAACATCACCTTACGAGAGAAAACAGCAAACACTTTTAAAATGTTAAACTCCAAAACGTCATCCCGTTCTTAGGCCTAGTTTGCAATTGAGAATGACATAATTTCAATGGCTCTTGACGAATGATAGGGTAGGCAGATAATTGTACTAAGGTTTTTTCTCTTTCATTTATTGTTATACCTCTATAAAAGGAATTTATGTTATTGTGATAACGTGGTAGTCAAGGTGACTTGTAGAAATAGTTTATTCCTGGTATAAAAAACACACATTTAACTTTTTTTTTTAAATGTTGATTTGTTATGGTTTTTTTGTGTATGTTTTGAAATATATATTTAATTTGTTTAAGACATAAATTAAATGCTAACTGTGACTCTGGTATAAAAAATATACCACTTTAAATAGGTAATAATTATGATTTTTAAAAATTAAAGTATGAATCTAAATTGCTAGAAGTTAACTTTTAAAAAAATGGAAACTATAACCAAAGATTGAAAACGTAAATAAAAAAATACAAAATTATATAAGATATATGAAATATTTTGACTCTGTGGTGTGAGGGTACTGGGTGGACAAGCCCAGGTAACTTGACAATGTGATGGACAGATAATAATATGTTGTAAAAAAGAATGCATTGCATTAAAGAGATTGCGGTCCTATTGATAGCATTTTAAAATTAATACATTTTTTCAATAATTGCATTATTGACAAAGTTTCAGATTGTTCCATCAATAAAACTAACTTTCGGCAATTATAAGGACTGGACATAACAGGTTTTGCCAAATATGATACTAGATCTAAATATATATATATATATATATATATATATATATATATATATATATATATATATATATATATATATTTCATTTATAGATGTTATTTGGAATTTTAACATTTTTTTAAAAATAATTCTTGCTTAAAATTAAGAAAAACAAAAACACTTTATTTGGGGGGGGGGGGGGGGGGTTAAATTCCACTTCTCTGTAAATATAAGATTTAAGGTGAACCCCCCCCCCCCCCCGGGCTCTCATTCGCAAGTCCGTCCTATTATAGTATGTCGATATTGTGTCGCTGCCACCGACCCCCTGTCGTTACCCGGGGCACACTATCACTCTAAGATCATGTCATACAAGTAAGTATATGCATGTGAAAGACAAAGTTATTGCATGGAATCTGCGTTAGAACAGCCGCTGATAAATGGTAAATACCCAGTTCAGTTTTGTTAAAATGCCTGAAAAGTTTGGAATATGATTACATGCAGCCGTAAATGGGTATCAGCCATAGGTGAGTTATGGCAACCCATGTCGATGATTCAATCATACAATCCTGTTAAGAGACTAATCCTAAGCAACCGTTTCGCCCCAAACACCATGTGACATAATCACGAAATAGAAAACACGCGAAGAATCCATTTTGATGTATGACGGCTCCACCCCATGGATGAGAACTCGTTTTTTAGGGGTGTGAGAGCAGCACCACCAACCAACTGATGTTCTTAGGTTGATGTCACCCCACCTGCAATGTCGATTGAAATGCGGGTGGGGTGGTTTCAGTGAGAGAGCGCACACAGGGTTAAGCTTCGTGGCCCTAACAGACAAGTCATGTTCGGTTTGGTGCAAGAAGGCGGATGTTGGCACGACTGTCTGCTGTTTTTTAATGCGATTATATTAGATTAATGCAGTGACACAGACTTGTTTGATGACAATGTATGTTTTTGTTGTTTTTAAAGCAAGTAATACATATATTCAAATATACATTATAATGCATTATGTATGTGATATAACTGGTATTTAAAATGAGTCATACAGTCATAAAAATAAATAATTATAACAAACAAATGAATGCTATTCAATACATATATGTATGTGTATTTATAAACAGGAAATAATTCCACCACTATAAGTGTAATAACATCAAAGTCGTTAGTTCTCCCCAATAAACTACACGAATTTAAAAATATACAATATCAATTCAAGCAAAAACAACATCCAAAAGACCGGGTGGATGGAACACGTTAACTTTAGATGGCAACCCATCTAAGAGAAGGGAACTCTGAATTCAAACCCAAGAAGTTGTCCTGTAGGCGAATACATTATTACAATGAACAATTCCGACAACTCATGCGATGCCACTGGTGCCAAGCTGTATCAACCAAATACGGTGGGTAATCCAGGTGTATGCAGAGAGACACTTTACTGTGTAGGGAACCAGCTTATAGCCATAATTAAAAAATCTAAAGCCTTGTCTTTTCGTCCTACGACTGACGGATTCTAAGGAAAAAGAAATTAAAGATTGCTTAAAATTAAGTTAATGTTGTAAACGGTACAAACTGATACTTGGAAAATGAATCAGGAATCAAATGTGAGTAAAAATGTTCATTAAATTGTGTATCTATGTTTTCTTTACTTATTTTTTACCTAAATAATCTTTGCTTAACATCTTTACCTCAACAATTGTATCATCATGGGCTATTTTCTCAGTTCTGAATTTTTTTTTTTAAAATGATCTAATTAACCGTATTTTAAGTAATTTGACTGATCATTTTTTTTTTTTGTATTTTACTTACTTTTCAAAATATATGATGTAATCGAATAGATATTTATTATTTCCCATTAATATAAATTTTAAAAAAAAGCAAACATGTTCATTATTTTTTTAATTATTTTTTTTGAAATTTTGGACATCTCCAAATATATTTAAATATATTATTATATATTAATATTTCAAAATAAATAAAAGTAACAGTTAATGAAGATTTTTAGCAAAATGTATAAAATTAAGTATTATTTTAAATATAAATTGTATTAAAACAAAATTAATGTGTTCAATTGTCCAAATAAGTTGGGAAAAAAAGATATATCTGGTTTACATTTTTAATAGTATATTTATTAAAATAGCAATTTAACAAAATACTTTTAAAGGAATTGTGTAATACAAATCTGATTTATTTTTTTTTAGCAAGGATATTCTATATTTTATTTGACTTTTGAAAAATACATTAATCCAGGTTTGACAGACACTAAAATAAGTCCTTTTGAGTTATTTTAAAACTGTAGCGCCTAAAGTAAAAACCACTTGACTCATACTTTGAGCGATTTAACAAAGTTATAAAATAATTATTTAAGAGACTTTCAACCACCTTTTTTAAAGTAGAGTTTATGACATCAGAGCGCTTTGAAAATGCTAGAACAGCATTAGTACAAATGCGTTACAAATAATCAGTCATCATCATCATCATATTTAAACGTTTTTTTAGAGACATCTAAATAAAGGAAAACAAAATCATCAAAGTAAGTCAAACAAGTCAAATCGATATTACAAAATACCCAATCAACTTTTCAGCCTACTGAGAAGAACATCGTTTTACTTGGTAAAAGTGCGACTGGCAACAACCTCCTGGCTCGAGAAGAATTTTTAGAAATGGCTTGTCTAAGTTCAATGACAACGATGATAGAAAGGCGAGTCACGCGGTATGGGGATACCGCTATTCACATTTTTGAAACACCTGGTTCATTTAACCCAAGCTCTCTCTATGATCCCAGTAAATGTTACTTAGAAAATACATGTGAAAATATGGATATGCTAATGAAAGGCTGCTCTAAAAATAACATTAATGCTTTCTTTTTTGTTTATAATATTACAGGGAAATTTACAGAAGAAGAACACAAATACATCAACATTTTAGGAAAGCTATTTGGTAAAGATATGTTTCAAATATTCAGCGCTTTTATCTTTACACATGGTTATAACTTTGAAACTGATGTTACACCTTGGTGTTTCAAAATTCAAAAGCAGGGTTTACTGATAACAAACAACAAGTGATCACCAGAGGAAAGAGACACATCTAGATCTAAGATGATAGATCTGGCTAAAGAGATGCACTCATATGGGAACAAGTATACTCTAGAGAATTACAAAGCTGCTGTTAAAGTTCGTGAACAATTGATATATTATGAAAAACTTCCAACGATAAGGGAGAGATTGGAAACAAAAGTAAACGAATTAACACAAATAATAGATACTTCTCATTCAATTACACAAAAAAAGGAACGTGAATTAAATGTTCTAATATGCTGTCTGAAGGCTGTGATTGTACAAGAGAATAAAGATACAGATGAGTTTGATATTTTGATTGAACAACTAGATGATTTACAGATTCAAATAGAACATAACGTAAGAAAAAGTAATGTATCATAAAAAACGCCAAGTAATGTTACGCTAGCCCGCTATATAAACCTCTTTTCATTAAATATGTATCTTTTTTTTATTTAGTTCTTCTCATGTAATACATTTCTCTCCATTGGCACCAGCTATGTGTACTTGTGACGTAAAATGAACAATGTGCAATGAGACCTGCTGAATGTTGTCGGCGTGTAGTGTGATCTTAATAAAATAAGATTCACCATCTGCCTTGGTCTTCCACTGACTACTCTGTGCCTCAACCAGGAAGACCTTAGGGCTTGTCCTGAAGGTTGATATTGCAGACATTTTTCTACACGGTACAAAAATGTATTTGTTAGAAAATATCCTGACTCACTGGTTTATCACCCATTGTTAATATAATTTTCTTTAATATCTCACTTACTATCATTTTACCAGCTGTTTTACTAAAAATATAAATAAAATGGTGATTGATTTTTATCGAGACTTTACTTATATCACTATCAATGCTAAGTAATGGTCAGAGTAAAGACATATTTAAATAATGTTGCCTTTGCCTCCATACTTTTTTATGCTTGTGTTTCTTAGTAGTAAGTATATTTAGCAACTGCCTAATTTAACCAACTACATTCTGTTTTCTTTTTCCCTGTTCCTTTGTCCGCCTTCAGCGTATAGGTTTCACATATAATTTAGCTCTTGTCGTTATCTAATCTGCTTTCCTGTAATTCATATGTCCAGTTTTAATGAGTTACTATCTACTGACTTGACTTCAGACTTTACTGTACATATTTTCATCACTTCCTGTTCAGACTATCACAATCTAAAGCTGTTCCTTTGTCATCATACAGGATACATGTGTCATTTAAAATCCCGAGATTCAGATTATAATTCATTGCGATTGTTTCCATGTAAACAATACGAATCAAGAACGTCACCATACCAGACTTATGATATTACATAAATAATTGTTTGTTTTTCTTTTTAAATTCACTGGGGCTGCATACAGCACAACACAGCTTGACTCAAGTGACTGCTGTTATTGATGCCCAATTAATCCAGGAGCCGCGATCGGCCTAGTAAGCCATTTGATAAAGTGTCCATACATACTCCATCTTCATATATATATATATATATATGGGCATTTAAAAATATATAAAGTCTTAGGAAAGTATTTATGTTTGTAAAAACATAGAATATCTTAGAAAATATTCATATACAAAATAAAACTAGAAATTGCTTAAATGGTTTATATTTAGATAACATGCACGCAAATACAATTTTAAAAAAAAAAAATGTAATAGAAAAATACGCAAACCATTTTCTGGACCTAGACAACTGTTATGGATTAAAAATAGTTGCTTTAAGCAAAGAAATTATAAAGTAGTTAAATGCAATAAAAGCTATTGCTGACGTATAATAGATTCCATTGACATGCATGTCCGTGGGTTAAAATATTATGATGCCCAGAAAATTCTCTAAGTACAACTAGAACGGATTGTAATTAACAGAATAACCCAACCTTTGCCTTTAACACATATGCAACTGATGTTTTAATGTATAATGACTGTAAGATAGGTCCGAAAACAATGATAAGCGGGGAAGAGAAAAGGGTTGTCGAGGAAAATACCATGCTATTTAAAGACAAAAAGTTTGGATATTAGATTGTAAGAATTATATGTGAGAATACGTTTGGTACCATCATCATTGTCAATGGCACATGACGTGAAGGCATCAGCATGGCTAATATTTGTAACTCATTGAAGGGCTGATGAAAGTACGGTCTCCTGGTAGGACGTATATCGCAAATAGTCGAACAAATCAAGTTATTGTCTCAAAAGTCATCCTCCGATTTGCTGAATCAATGAAATAATTAAGAAGAGGGAAAATATTCTTCACAGTATTTACGGTGGGAGGAAGAGTAGAGTAACTAGCTGGCGTTTTAATTGAGCATGTTTGTAATAAAAACTCAACGCTTGCTTTAAACACATACGCAACTGGTGTTTTTATTTAACATATGTATCAAACACTCAAACTTTTTTAGTTTGTAATTAAAACAAGTAAAAATTGCTACATGTGCACATTGCACTTATTCTACACTTAGATTCTTTTAAAACTTTGACACATTGGATCGGTCTGTAAGGTTCAAGGGATTTCCTTCTATCTAATTGGATATGACTCATAAGGAAATGACATGTTCAAATAACAGGATTTAAAAAAATAAAATGTGTGAACAAAACTCTTAATTTTTATTAAAGGCATTTATATCTAATTGGTACAATGTCAAATATTTTGTTCATTTTCGACAAAACATTTTTTTAAATGTTATGAAGATGATTAGTGACATATATTTATAATTTTATTATCACTGGTACATATTTAATGTATATATATATATATAAGAATGAGCTATAGGGTCATAACGCCAAAGAGCCGAAAATATTTTGATACGTTTGGATTCTTAAAAACAAACACAGTTATTTTCCATTATTTTACGGAAATCGAATAAATTTACATGCTAAAAAAATATTATATTTCTGCTTTTATTTTAGCAAAAGTTTAAGTATTATTATTATAAATTACAAATACATATAACGAAACAACTAAGGAACTATCTTAAGCAATTCATTTGCGTTTAAAAGTTATTAAAAAAAAAATTAAATAGAAAAATAAATATAATCAAAGAAATACACTGTAATCACATTTATCGGGAAAACCTAAACATTAGTTGTTGTTAGTGCGTTCTTTAGCTAGTTGTCAATAAGGCAAAATAAAATTAAAATTAATTAGTTCTAAATAATCACGCAAATGACGTCATAGTGCAAATTGCCTATTTAGACAAAGCTAAAAGTTATCTGATTTAATAAAAGACCGTGACAAAACTGATGATGTACATTGCCCGTCTTATATAGTTAGTTAGGTAGATAGGTAGGTAGGTAGGTAGGTGGGCAGGTAGGTAGGTAGGCAGGCAGGCGTATAGATGGTAAATAGGTAGATAGGTAGATGATAGATAGATAGGTATATATATAGATAAACAGAAAGATAGACAAACAGACAGGCAGTCCGACAGACAGAAGGAGAGACAAAAAGAAAGACAATCAGAGAGACAAACAGACAGATAGAGATGTAGACAGAGAGACAGACAGAGAGACAGACAGAGAGACATACATTGTGTCAGAAAGATAGACAGAGAGACAGAGACTGACAATGAGACAGCTTGAGAGACAAACATAGAGACAGAGAGACAGACAGACAGAGAGACACAGAGACCGGCAGAGAAACAGAGAGACAGACAGAGAGAAAAAGAGACAGAGATAAAGAGAGATAGACAGAGAGATAGACAGAGTGACAGAGAGACAGACAGAGAGACACAAAGACAGGCAGAGACAGAGAGACAGACATAGAGACACAAAGACATGCAGAGACAGAGAGACATACAGAGAGACAGACAGATAGGGAGACAGACAGAATGACAGAGAGACAGACAGTCAGACAGAAAGACAAATCATCCTTAATTGCAAAAATGCTATCTTAATTCGATAAACTATATATATACATATATAAGTATATCCCGTATGTGCTTCTATACCATCAATCCAAAGTGATGAAAATTGTGTGAATTGTAAAAAAAAAAATGTGTCTGAATTATAACACACATTTTACAATATTCCGTTTTGGGACCGGGGACATAAATTCTTGTTTTCCCCCTTTTATGAGCTAAACATAATTTCCGTATGCGTTCCCATACTATTCATCCGATTGCGATAAAACTTTGGTGAGTTTTTGTGCGCACAAATTGTTTCTGAATTAGCGTATCCATTTTGCAATATTCCTTTTCGGGCCGGAGCCCCAAATTATTTTTTTTCTTATATGAGCTTTACAAATATAATTTCAATCAGTGCTATTGCATGGTTGGCTAGAAATCAATCAAATACAAACGACATTTAAGTTTGTGTGTGAATAAGTACAACCAATTTAAAATTTTACGTTTTGGCCGGGGGCCTTATTTTAAAACTAATTAATATTTGAGCTATCTAAATATAATTTAAAACAGAGCTACTGCCTTGGTGGATCAATGGCTACAAGTGTGTGGACTAAATTTTGAAAATACACGCTTCTCACGTGGACAGCTATATGTTGCCTGCTCACGCGTTGAAAAAACGTCTAAATTATTTGTGTACGCACTAGATGGAAAAAAAACAATAAATATCTTCTATTTAAAAATTACTTTAAAACTTAATTACAACACGAACACTTTTTTCATTGAGTGGAATTGCAACGCATGCCGGGTTCTCTCTAGTCTTATTATAATGTATTTCAATTATAAATGTAAATACACTGACATTTCTATAACTAGCTTTGATTCTTTCTCAAAATGTTTTAAAATATTTGACAGCAATATTCGTGTTGCCTTTGTGGTGGAAAACGACTGTGAACTGAAAATTTTGACAATTATTTAAACTTTTAGTTTATCGAGTACAAAATTCCCAATTTCGTTCAGTTTGTTTTAAGAAGTAATTTAGATGATATTAGCCCATTATAGCAAAGATCACCTTCGTGATTCAACTAGTGTTATTATGTTTGATCAACATTAAAATATTGTTTTTTTTAAACAAATCTAACTCAATTCCCTGCCTTACTATTTGCATTTAGTAATATAACAATAAAAATGTTCAAAGCAAACTTTCACGGTACACGGCAAGGTAAAAAATGTGTTTCATCAAGTCAAGTAAATCTAAAACCGTTCGACTATCTAAGCTCTCGTCTTTTAGAGATTTTCATTTCAAGAACAATAACTGCTCCAAAACAGAAAGCTATGCACTTAATAAGGGGTAGTGGGACATTGGAGAACAATCTTTTATATATCAATACATTTTTGGCGAAACTTTTTTTTATTTAATTAATTTTAAAAAATAAAAACGAGTCTTTAACTGCTTTAATTGTGTTAATTTTCTTACCAATACAAATTTCGTTTAATTTCATTTTCTTTGTTTTGAGGTTTTTTTGCCTTGAAATTGTAGAAACAAATATTTTAAACATGTGTTTAACGTATTTATTATTATTTAAAAAATATAATTATAAGTGTATATCTTATAGGAATTATAAATTCAAAACTGAATCAATACATTCATTGTTATTTTCTTTTCTGTAATTACACGTCAGTTAAATTTAATAACAATGAATTACCGTATTTACGTTTTATAAGTCACACACTTTCGGTGTATCCAAGATAAGCTATTGCAAAGATTGATTTCAAAGAAAGATGTATTGGTCTGTAGTTCAGACATTAGGTCAAACCTTTAACATAGTAAATGCGCTTAAATGATGATGAAATAATGGATGTTTCCTCGTACATTTTTAAAAAAAAGTATTTTTTCTTTTTACGATCTATTCCATATTTGTTTTGGTAACCATGTAAATACCTATTTGACAGGTTTTCTTTTCTCAAATGAAAATGTGATGCTTTGTGTAAGTTATGAATTAAATATGGTGTAAGCTGTTTATCTTTATGATTTGTTCATGCATATTTTCAAGCCATCTGTTTTTTTAACATAAAGAAAATTTAGGAAAACGTATAGAAGTAATATGTGTATGTATCTTTTAAAACTACGTTTGACTTTTTTCTTCCACTTTTTGGGGGTTGTGTGACAAAAAAAGGGGGTGGGGGGTTAAACAAAAGCCATTAGCTGCCATGTAGGTCACCATAAAAAAGGTGGTACGATTCATATAACAAAGAAATGCATGTAATATACAACTGAGAGGGAAGCTGATAATAAAGCTAATGTTATAATTTACCAAATAAGATATATTTAACATTGACCAGATAACTGCTCCATACAAATATGACAGATCATTTATTTTATTAATTGACCTAATAACTGACCTTATAAATTGACCAAATGGACTCCATAAATGAGCTTAAAATTAGAGAAATTATTGATATCAAAATTAATCATAGAGCTGAGCTGAAATAACCATAAAATGGCCTTGTACTTAACAAATAAGCTGCCATAATATTTGATATAAATACTGACTCTAATACTAACCGCTTCTCAGCCCCATAAATTGCAATACTACTGATCACGGTTTTGTCCCAACCTTACAGTTAACTTAAACTATAGTCATCAAAGCCATGTCCAAACACATGGTGCAATTAAGAACAAATGTCTTAGAGTAAAAAAGCATCTGCAAGAAATCGAACCCTATCTCAAGGAGACATCATATCATGATCACCATATCAGGCAACACTTTAAACAATTATTTTAAGAAGTAAATTATTTTACTCTTTTAAACTCAGTATAATATATTTCCGGATCTGTAGCACTTCTTACGCAATGTCTTTGTAATCATATCTCTCTCTATATATAATATATATATATAATACACATAGATACAGAGAGAGAGAGAGTGAGAGAGAAAGATGTTATAAAAACAACATTTTTTTTTTAAAATGATACACTTTTTTTTTCTAATTCAAATTTCTTGAAATATGCCATTTAAAAAAATATATTTTCATTTTATGTAAAATTTAAAATACCTTTATATTTGGGTATCAATTAAACAGAAACAGTTTACATTACATGTCAAACTTTCATATTGAATCTACCAAATAGAATGTAAAGAGTCTTTTGGGACCCGGATCCGAATGGCGGCGATGCGTGCCCGGTTCCATTTTGACTAAATGCCATTCGGATGTTATTGGTAGTAGTTTATTGTAGTTAAACTGAAGATTTCAGTTTACAAACATATAGTCCAATCAATTATCTTTCATTTGATACCACATTTTATCTTACAAACCAAAGAATACTATTTTAAATAGTTTTTTTTAATCCCAACCCCTTACTTCTGGTACCTGGGTGCGAATAGTCACTTCGTTTGATAATTGTTATACAATCAGTAATGTGGAGATGCCAGACCTGGATAGCCGAATGGTGCAGTGCATGGGTCAACACGAAGACTGACAGACTGTAGTAGGGTGTCAGAGTGTACTGGTGCGAGGCTAGGACGACAGTGACTGTGACAGTACTTATGAGGAATTGGAGCGAGAGGTGGATGCTTATTTAATTTAAGAAATGTACATAAAGTCGGTTGTACAGGTGTAGAAATAGATAGTCTTGGGAAGGAATCTCTAGAGATGGCAATACTAATTCGGGTAAAAATAAAGGGTGCCGACATTAGAAACTGAGTAGAACTCTGCCGGACAGGAAAAGGGGATTGTCTTTAGACCTCAATAGAGAGAGAAGAGCCGTGAAAAGCATAGTGGAACACGAACTGAGTCAATTTGAAGCACAGTTGCAGATAAATAAAAGTGAAGGGCGAATAATCGAAGTATTGATACCTGTTCGTTGCAGTGCGAGTGACAGAGAGAATATGTTATTAACTGATTGTTGCAGTGCTAGTGACGAGTGAATGTGTTTTTACATGATGGTTGCAGTAGGATAAACAGAGTGACCTAGGTCATCATCCAACTAATGTAGTTAGAGAGCAGAAGCAGAACTTAGACAAGCAAAGGTTATCTATAATATAGTCCATTAAATAGGAAGAGGGAAGAGCGTTAAATTATGTGAGAGGGGAGGTCAGCCTTGTGAAATTTTAGGTCCATTTTAAGAATATTTCAAAATCGATTATAAAAGTGTTTTCAAGCACCTGAATAAATCAGACCCGAAATGCAATGGTTTATTTAAAACAGAAACCACAAAACGAAGATTGTTTTACATTGACGGCAAGCAAGTTATTCTAATGAATCATATACTTTATAATTATAATACACACAAATTACTTTGTTTTCTAAATTATTTCAAGCATTGCATATACTGAAGCATTTAAAGAAAAAAACAAACATAGTATCTTCTTCTCCGCTGTAACAACTTTCTCAAAATATGCAATACATTTCTTAAATAACTGTATAGTGTCTACCAACATAGAGTTATAAATGCGTTAACACATACATTTATTTAGCATCGCACTATATTCTAAAGAGTTTCAGTCGATCATATCCTATCCAACCTTTATCTTTTATTCATGATGGTTTATTCTTGTTACGTAACGGGGCGTCCAATTTGATAACACCTTATTGACGCGAAAGATAACGAGATCACGAGGTAATGAATCACTGTTTAAGTACTATTTAAATAGAGAATGCTTTGGCTTTTTCGGTGAGAAACTGCTCCTGTAATCATTCTTGTACGAGAACGACCTATTGTATGTTGAAATATTAGTTGACAAGATTACAAAAGTAGGTACATTAGAAGATATGTCTATCTGTGTGCACTTGTGGATTACTCGAACCATTTTTTCACTTTAATTAAAACATAGTTCTAAATATGTAATGCTTCTGATAAGAAAAGAAACGCATTGTGTGGACATGGGTTGGATTTTTTTTTGTTATCGGAGATCCAAATCAACATGTTTTGGAAGCGTGGCACATAGAAATTTAAACTACAATATTTTTTAAAAATAATCATAAACATGTATTTTTATATAATTGTTTAGTGTTTTAAGCGTCTCGTTTACTTTCATTCATCTTTTTTTATCTTTACAAATAAATAAAGTATTGGTTCTGTATAAGTAGTAGTGTGTAGAAAAATCAAGGTTGATCGAAAAGGGGAAACAATTTGTAAGCAAGTTCTCTGTGCTGCGTAAGCGGCAGCGTCCCCGAGGTTACTTGGGGGCGTCCACATGGGGTTTTGCCTCTTCGCGGCGTGGCGGACTAGTAGGGGGGACTTGTCCACCCGAAGCTAAAAAAACCTGGCCAAACGCATGACTCCCAACGCAACGGGAGCTGCCACTAACATGATTATTAGTTGCTGTTAATGGATATGAAACTTGGGTGGTCACTAAAACCCATGTTGATGATTTAAGCTACGCGGCCGTGAGAAAGCCGCTCCTAGGCAACCGTTTCGTCCCGCCACTACCAACGTCCCGACCGAAAGACTCCCTGGGCGGTGGGGATTGGTAACGCAACACCAACCCCCCCGGAGTGGAAGCAAAGCCGTCCAGACCCACAGAGAGTGGACTGCGGACCCTTTAAACGCAGCGTCCTCGGTCGACCGGGCCTCCCCTAGGTCAAGGGGGAAGTTCCCGGCGCCCTTGCATACGGGCCGGCGGCGGGTTAAGTCCTTCAGTACGCTGGATTGTGTGGGGGAGCGCCGGGGGGGGGGGCATTAAGAGCTCGCGCTCGACGGCCCACCGACTCCATCTCTCATGCGACATTTTCAGTAAGCAAGTTCTAGAAATGTCTCTCAAAGAGGCTATATATACTCATCTATAGATTGTATGAGGGATGAAGAGGGAGATTTTCTATATGAGATAGAGATTTGTTGAATAGTATTTGCCTCCTGTGTGGGTATGTTATTTTTTCAACACTGTAACTTCTTCATCGTTGTACCGTTACAAGCTATGATAAAACTAGAACGCAATAGCTTTAGTTATTCTTTTTTAATTTATTATTGACTTAATAAATTATTAATTGTAATTAGCCCTAGTTTTGGTATCCTTTTCTTTATTATTGTATACAAGTTATTGTAACGTCTTTTGATGTTTACTGTTTTTTAATGAGCCATATACTTAAATAAGAGATTACATTTTCTATACTTACAAGGGTACGTTACAATTATTATAACCTAGTATATCTTGTTATAAGTACATGCTTCTGCACACAATACATCAAAAAATCAACACATTAATAGAGCTTTAATCATCAAACAATTACCATGTAGTTAATCATATTTACTATGGTCCAGTGGTAACAATGCAATCACGAAAGTTATACATTATTAAGGTTGTTGTTATACTGGTCGAGACCTGACAAACAATCGGCAGAAGCGGCACTGAGCACGAAGGTCTTGTCGGAGACCAGAGTCGATAGGAAAAAAGAACAACAAACAAATACAATGATAAAGTAAACATAACTACCTTTGTTTAGGCGACATCTGTGACAGTCGGTGCTTTACTGAGATTTACCAACGAGTGCTGGTTGAAATTTGCATATGTTTTAAAAGCAAAATCAATGACTACTCGATTCGTGTGTTTGTTCAAGAATTTCATCTTAGAAACGTTCAATATTCTACTTATGGCTACAATTATTATATATTCTTACTCTGAGAAATAAATTGAGAATTACTAAAAGAGAAACTGTTAAGTTTGGATCCATCAATCATATTTAACTATTGTTTAACGCTTGTAAAAAATGTCAAGGCCTTTGATATCAATCAATGTATGATATGCAGAGAAGTTAAAGTCCAACTACAAGGCAGTGTCAGATGACCTACAACATGTATTTCCAGTTATAAAGTAGGCCCAATGTCATTTAATGACGTACACATATATATACATATATATTCACATACATACTTAATTGAATTGATAAACAATTAAGCCTACTTCTATTTACACACTATTTGATTACTATTTTAGAACTATAGCATATACCAGAGTAACTATAGATTAGTTACTTAGTATTAGTAGTATACCTAATATTCACTTTTCACTATACAATGTTAGTTTGAATATTATCAGGCAAACTATAAGTATTCGACTATTATTACTAACATTGTAAAAGTAGATTCGTCATAGTATTTCTCTACTTACTTGACTACTGGTAAGTAGAAACACGTCTATAATTAGCCTATTGTAATGACTAGTATAAACTCTTGAATATTTTGCTTAGGAATACGAGTACTATTGTAAGAATGTTTAAATGGTTAAGCAGTTTGACATGGTATATCACATGTTCGCAGATGATACCCAACTTCAGCAGTCCACTATCCATCTCAGTTCCCACATCTTATTAGTATGACACAAACGACAGTGGAGTTAATTAATTAAGCACTGGATGACCATAAGCAAGCTCAAATTAAACGATGAGTCGACCGAGCTGCTGCCCTTTGCTACCGCTTAGAAGCTAAAATCTGTAAACAAAACATCTCTCTCAAGTGTTCAGATTAATTTTGCTCAGACTTTTCGAAACATGGGTGTCTACTAAGACAGAACACTAACAGTAACTATGGAAAATCACATTAACATGTTTGCAAGGCGATTTTTTAGGAGCTGCGCAGTATAATTCATATCTGACCTTTCTTAAAGTTTGATTCATCAAACAGGCTGATGTCTACTTTCGTACTATCACGCGTGGGATACTGCAATGCTCTCATGGTGGGTCTTCCGTGTACGCTACTGGATAGATGTAAAAAAAGCACAGAATAATGCAATCCGAGCTCACATATAGTACACATTTGCAACTCTATGCTACTGCTGCTTGCATGACCTGTCACCATACTCAAAGCGCTCATGGCGCCTTATGTACCTTCTAGAACATTACGTTCATACGATAGTGGCAAAATCTGGGTAACGCGAGTCCGCCTTTAGAACTACGGAAGGCGCACTTTCGCTTTTCCTGACCCAAGTATCTGGAACAGCCTTCCTGTTGCTCTCAGAAACAGCCGGACACTGCAGTCTTTCAAAACTAAGTTAAAGCCATATACTTTTTGAATTTACCTGCTGGGGTGATGTAGACTAACTCCTTTTCCCAAGGAGCTTGCTAATATTACTTGATGTATATATGCTTGTATTGTCCATAGGCGTGTATGTAGATTTTGTATTGTTACTTTCTGTATTTGTATAGTGCTTCGAGCCATAATTAGGGATGAATATGTTTTTAATGGACTTATTATTAACAGTATTAGTAATAGTATTTATAGGTAAACTAATATAATTATACATTGATGCATATTAAGATAATAAGTGCTTCTATAGAGGCTAAAACGGTTATTATATAATACTAGCTAATCAAAATGCTAAGTTAAACAATAATGATAATAGTTAGGGCCTACGACTAATTAGAGCCTATTAGTTATAGGTTGCGGGTGTGGGCGGTCCAGGTCCGGCGAGGTCCCAGACGTGCAACCGCAATGTCCGGCATCAGGAAACCTGTCGTCTGGCTAGCGTGCAGGTGCTTCGGGGAGGGCATTAGGATCTTAGGCTCGAAGGCCCGCTGACGCCATTTCTTAACGTGATATTTCAGTTATGGAGCAAACTACACATATGGTCAAACAATTAAAATTAATAATACTTTTTTTTTAAGGAAATCTGTTAAAAGATAAACAATATTCACAATAACTTAAATATGCAACTTTATTTACATTGACATTACAGTGTTAAATTATTATTTAACAATCAGATTAGGCCTAGTATTATATGAAGACTAGTATAATATTACTAACTAGCGAGAACCCAGCATGCGTTGCATGCAACACAATGAAAAACGTGTTTGTGTTTTAATTAAGTTTTAAAGTAATTTTTAAATAAAAAATATTTATTGTATTTTTCCGTCTAGTGCGTACACAAATAAATTAGAAGTTTTTTCAACGCGTGAGCAGGGAACATATAGCTATCCACGTGAGAAGCGTGTATTTTCAAAATTTAGTCCACACACTTGTAGCGATTGATCCACCCACGCAGTAGCTCTGTTTTAAATTATATTTAGATAGCTCAAAAATGTATTATTTTTAAAGTAAAGCCCCGGCCCCAAACGTAAAATTGTAAAATGGTTGTACTTATGTCACACACAAACTGAAATGTCGTTTGTAGTTGGATTGGTTTCTAGCCCCCCCCCCCACCCCCCATGCAATAGCACTGATTGAAATTATATTTGTATAGCTCATATAAGAATAAAATAATTTGGGGCTCCGGCACGAAAAGGAATATTTCAAAATGGATAAGCTAATTCAGAAACCATTTGTGCACACAACAACTTATCAAAGTTTTATTGCAATCGGATGAATGGTATAGGAACGCATACGAAAAAAAAGCTCATGTAGGTCCCCGGTCCCAAAACGGAATATTGTAAAATGTGTGTATTAATTCAGAAACATTTGTATTTTTTTACAATTCACACAATTTTCATCACTTTGGATTGATGGTATAGACTATAGAAGCACATACAGGATATATGTATATATATTGTTTACCGAATTAAGAGAAGTTTTTTGCAATTATTCAAGGAAGATTTGTCTGTATGTCTAACTGTCTGTCTCGATGTCTGTCTCTATGTATCTGCCTGTCTCTATGTCTCTCTGTCTGTCTCTCTGTCGCCGCTCTGTCTATCTATCTTTCTCTATGTCTGTCTCTCTGTTTCTCTGCCGGTCTATATGTCTCTCTGTCTCTCTTTCTCTATGTTTGTCTCTCAGTCTGTCTCACTGTCAGTCTCTGTCTCTCTGTCTATCTCTCTGTAATTATATATATCTCTCTGTCTGTCTCTCTGTCTATCTCTCTGTCCGTCTTTCTGTCTCTCTGTCTGTCTCTCTGTCTGTCTCTCTGTCTACATCTCTGTCTGTCTATTTGTCTCTCTGACTGTCTCTCTTTCTGTCTCTCCTTCTACCCTTCTGTCTGTCTGACTGCCTGTCTGTTTGTCTGTCTGTCTGCGTATCTATATATATCTACCTATTTATCTATCATCTACCTATCTACCTATTTACCATCTACATGCCTGCCTGCCTACCTACCTGCCTGCCCACCTACCTACCTACCTAACTACCTACCTAACTATCTACCAATCCAGCTACTATCTACATACCTGTTTACCCTCAAAATCTTAAAATCGTACAATTTCATCACAAAATCGCTCAATACATTATCTTAAGAGTAAAAAAAAAAACTCAGTATATATAATGTATACACATCAAAATCGTACATTGTACGCGAAAATCGTAAGAGTAAACAGGTCTGTATCTATCTACACATCTATCTACCTACATATCTATCTACCTACTTACCTACCTACCAACCTACCTGCCTACCTACCTTTCTACCTACCTATCTATCCATCCATCCATCCATTCATCCTCTCACCCACCCACCCTTCCATCCATCCATCATTTAATCCATCCATCCATCCGCCTAGCTATCTTTTATCTCTATCTATCTTTCATCTATATGTGTATTTGTCTGCCTGTCTGTCTGTCTTTCTATCTCTCTATCTAATAAAATATCTATTTTTAAAATTAAATTTTCACTTGTGTCAAGTGATTGGGTTTTGATATCCATGGGGATAATTATGTAAATATTTGTATGTTTTGTTAAAGTCATTGATTTTCTTAATTGTTTTACATATTATGTTCATATGTAATTTGATAATAAAGCTTCTCTTTTTTTACAACTGAAATGTCATTGGATTGAAAAATATTGTCATCCAAGTAAAAATGCATGAACTCAAATTCCTACCATCGATATAAATGTATCGAAGAAGGTTAATTATTGATAAAATTTATTCTGAGGCTTATATTGTGCTGCACTGGGCAAAATGAATGTATAGTGTATAGTGGGCTACACAGAGTATAAAAACAATATCATCCACTGGATTGTAGCCCCCTTACTTACGCAAAAGATGTTTTTTGCATTTAATATGCTTATTTCTTATCTATATCAGTGATAAGTTCATTAAAAATACTATTTGGCTATTTAGTTTTGCTACACCAATTTAAGTAAAAGGCATATTCTTATTAAAATTATTTTCAAATGTAGAGCTTTTACTACTTAATAAATTTCATAAAAGTTTATTTTTGGAATGAAGAAAAAGTACAAACTTATTAAATGTTAAAAATACAAAGCTAAATTGGTATTTAAGTTTAGCAATTTAAAAAGCAATCAATGCTATTTATTAATTTTACTTATAAGAAGAGGATTGTACATCATCAGTTTTGTCAAGCTCTTTTTTTAAATCAGATAACTTTTAGCTTTGGCTAAATAGGAAATTCGCACTATGACGTCATTTGCGTGATTATTTAGAACTAATTAATTTTAATTTTATTTCGCCTTATTGACAACGCGCTAAAGAACGCACTAACAACAACTGATGTTTAGGTTTTCCCGATAAATGTGATTACTGTGTATTTCTTTGATCATATTTTTCTATTAAATTTTTTTTTCATAACTTTTAAACGCATATAAATTGCTTAAGATAGTTCCTTAGTTGTTTCGTTATATGTATTTGTAATTTATAATAATAATACTTAAACTTTTGCTAAAATAAAAGCGGAACTATAATTTTTTGCGCATGTAAATTTATTCGATTTCCGTAAAATAAAAGAAAATAACTATTTTTGTTTTTAAGAGTCCGAACGTATTAAAATATTTTCGGCTCTTTGGCGTTATGACCCTATAGCTCATTCTTATATAAAAATATATTAACACTATGTACAAATAGTGGCGTTAGATAATCATGAGTATTGTTAACCATCTAACTT
This sequence comes from Omphiscola glabra, assembly GCA_964017045.1. Taxonomy (NCBI): domain Eukaryota; kingdom Metazoa; phylum Mollusca; class Gastropoda; family Lymnaeidae; genus Omphiscola; species Omphiscola glabra. Next base: position 30,006,724 of record OZ024807.1, on the reverse strand, counting down.
ATACCAGTTTAAAACTAAGATAATATGTATGCTAATTCAAAGACATTTTACGCCTATAACTCCATTAATGTCAGTTTTGGTGAATACATTGTATTGTTATAACCACTGTCATATTCTTATTTCAATATTTTGGTATTCCCTCCACCATGCACGACTCACAGGCTTTCCTTTTCTCCACAATGAAAATATTAATTCATCTTTTGATACAACATTTTTTTATTCTCTTACAGTATCTGTACACATATATTATCCAATGCTGTATCGTTACAATACTAGAAAGTGTTTCATGAGTTATCCTTCATTCATAATCTTTCACTTCTAACAAACGTAGTTGCTTCGTGCTTATTTATTCTCTTCTCTCACCTACTCTCGTTCTTAGTGTCGTCCCTCGCGAGATTCTGGAATGCATGATCTGTATACCAATTACCGAGACCTTACAATAACTATCTATAAGTATATGTTAATTTATAAGCACAAGAAAGCAGTATAACCTAGACTTTATGTTTATAAGAATAAATATACGTAATGATTATTTAGCTGTATGTAGTAATAGTAATTGTAGTAAAATATATATTTACACATTTTAAATAAAATAATCAATTTTATTTTTAGTGATACTTTTCGCTATTTCTAAGTATTTGTGCCTGAATGTTGTGTTTTGGATTCACTCCCCTTATTGTTGTAACTAGAGTTACAATTACCTTAAATTACGATTGCGTGGTTTTTTAAAAATTAAATTTGTATTGGTTGATTAAATATAATTTTAAAAATTTCATTGGTTAGCTAATTTTAAAAAAAAATTATTTTCTCCGCCATTTTAAAATTTTTTTAAGCATGACGGTGGCATGACCACATGGTGTTGCATTCATTTTCTGGATATTATTTTAAGTGGAATTTAAAATAAAATGTGTAAGTTGGGTTTTTATTATTTCTTTATTTTATAATTGTTTTTTGCCATTTTTATTTTATTTTTTTTTAATTTTCCTAGTTTTCAGGGTCAAATCGCTGGTTAGGGAGAGTGTCAAATCTTGGTTCTGATAGGGTCAAAGCCCATGTTAAGGAGAGCGTCAAAACCCTATTAGGGAGAGGGTCAGAACCCCGTTAGGGAGGGGGTTAAAGTCCTGGTTAGGGATCTATTTAGGGTTCAGTTTAGGTTTAGGGATATAGTTAGGGTTCAGGTTAGGTTTAGGGATACATTTAGGATATATTTTCATTAAATTTTAACATTTTATTTTTAATTTTAGGAAATGTGAATTATTTTCTTTTCCCTTGCCGCCATCTCGACATTGTGACACCAATAGTTCAAAATTACCGTACTTTTGAAAACAGTTTATAAACGGGTTATAAAATGTAAGAAACGAACATTAAATACATCTTGCTTATAATATATTAAAAAAACCAAAAAAAAACTGATTCTATTTTAGTTTAAATACATTTTTGTATTTAGTCTTCTAAATGGGACCAAATATTTTAACAAATCCCTTGCAGCCACACATGATGAATCGTATCTCATGCTGCCTATGGGAACCAACCTTCTGTGTAAAATTCGTGTGCTGCAGGGCATACACCTATTTACATGCATACTTTTATCTGCCTCGGATCCAGAAAAAAACGTTGTACGTCCACTCTCCTAAATGTGTTAAAAACGTTAATACAAAACATTCAATGGATATTAACTCTTATGTGCAGAACCGAACACGTATGCACGACATGAAATATATGTGGCACATTTCTCTTGTTGTCCTCTCAGAAAATATATTTTATTACGTTTTTTTTGTTTTTTTTTAAAATTAATTGTATGTTGTTTTATTGTTGTTTGTTAGCTTAAGAAGGCTTCTTGCTGACACGTTATTTTAATTATTTTTTTTTTAAACATTTCTATTCAAGTTTTTTCATACCATATTTTGACCCTGTCTGTCAAGGGCATGAAATCAGAGGAAGTGTGTGTGTCGTGATGTTGTGACATTTGGTTAAGTGAACATGTCATGGCCGGATGCTTGAATTTTTGGGTCTAAGGGGAGACAACGATTTCGAAAGGAGAGTGAACTATGCATCTATAGAGGCAGTGTGTTAGATAGAGTGAGGGACTGAGAGGATACTATTTTTAGTTAAGATTCGCTGTCAGAAGTTTTGCCTGAGGATAATAGTGTTCTACATTTGGGTTCATGTCTCAACTTCAGTGTGAACCAGATGGATGTTTTAGTGATGTAAAAAAAAAAAAAACGCTATATGTACCATGAACCTTTAGTGTTGTTTGAATTGAACTAGACCAATGATTTCGTGCCATCGAAATCTTCAACAGCATCATAAGATATTTAGACAACACACGATTTGACAAGTGGCCAAATTATTGACACTGTCCTTTTCCTAATATGATTGCATTCTTTCCACCTCAGTGCGATTGTTAGATGTATTCATTTCAGTTTTATTAAGGAATATTTGTTGATGATTTTTTGAACTAGGTACCTCCTTGTGTCTCTTTAACTTGGCTTTTTTAGTTATTTTAAGATATTATGTTGTTGGTCTTTTATTGTACTTGAAATGACAGCGATGTTGCAGTCCTTTTGTTGCCAAAAAATATGCACACACAATTAGTGTGGGCATCAAAATTGTATTCCAAACACCGTTCTTCTTGTGTTTTGATATCTCTGTATACCAAATAAATGATAATAACATTTGAGATTGTTTTAATCTATCTCACTTAATATAGTTAGAACCATTATTATTAATTTTAATATAGCATTTTAAACGAATATCGGGCATTGACAATATATAAAATATATTAAACGTTTTAGAAGTTGTAATTTTAAAAAAAAAAAAAAAATTTATTTTTGATGAAAACAAAATATGTCATTTAAATTGTTATGTAAATATTTCATAAATAATAAGTTTCACTTTATTTCAAATAAAAATATGACAAAATTAAAATTATGGAAATAGATACAAAAGAATTTCATCCATTGTATGGCTCAACAACCTATTAATTTATTTTTACACCAGGTAAGAGTGTCAGTAAAAAAGAACTGCATTGCAAACGCACAATTGCACGCATTCCCAAATAAGGAGTATTTATTCAAACGGGGTGGGCCACACATGTAATGTTTTCAAAAATTGTCTTAAATCTTTAATTCTTTATTAGAAAATGTAATTTAAACAGTTAATTTAGCGAAGTGTTTTTTGACTATGTATTCGATTATAACGTTTTATAAAATTTGTTTCATAATTCAAACTAAGCAAAACCGTATTTACATATAAAACAAATGTTTAAGACGTATAAGCCGAGGAAACCCAATTTCATAGCAAATGCTTTTATAAAAACAGACAACCACGCCAGTATGTTATTTCATAATAAAACGTTTAAAATATGTAATTTATGTTGTAAGCCCTAAAATATAATAAAGTTTCGTGGGCCAAATCATAACAAAACAGTTTTCTAAAACTAACAAGTAAAACAGTCTCAAAAATGAATATTTTAATTGTCAATATTCAATTAAGGTTGTATAAGTAATGACTGGCTTATTGTTGCATACTAAATGCTTATTTTCTTTAAAATTGCAGGCTTAAATATGGGTAACTGTTTTTCAAATGGTTATGGTAAGTGAACATATTTATTATAATTTGAACAAAATGTTAGGTTTTTTTTGGTGTTTTTTTATTACTTGTGTTCGCTTTGCTTTCTATAACAATAACTATATAACTACACAACACCTAACACAAATGATACTTATTATGAAGAATAATATGATTTTAATTATTGAATCAACATACAATTTTGTACAAAGACAATGATTGGAACCTATCATCTCAATCTATTTCGTGAAATAAAAAAAGCCTATGACAGGTGATACATTTACGCCTGGTTTGAAATTAGTTTATGTGGTATTAGCTTATCCCCTGCTCGTGGCTATGGGTTTATGTGTTATCAAATTCAGAACTCACTAAGTAACGTGCGATAACTTTACTTGGAGATATGGAAAGGATTATTCTAAATTTTAACTGGGTATAATAGTGAATTTATCGTAATTCTAATTGGAATGTCCTAACCGAGACAAGTGATGTTAATATTAGGACGTCAAGGTGTTAAGCGCAGCTCATTTTAGTCATAAAATATGTGCGGACAAAGTGGGTGGGTGTGGAGTGGTCCCCTGGGTAGCTCAATACACGGCTAAAAAGCTATTGAACATACACCAAAGGCGAATAATTCAGGCTAAACAATAAATGAGGGTGGGTGAAGGGCGTTCTGAGAAGCTTTTCTAAAAAAAATTTAAAGGGTATTTTATTTTACTAAATTAACCGTAATACATCAAAAAAATATTATTGTAAAGAGATGTACTTTATAATTCCCAGCATAATACAAAATAAAACAATTAAATACATGTATACTTTAAATCAGGTATGTACAGCGTAAGACATTTTTATTATTATAATTCTTTTTTTTTTTAATTTAGTATATTTTCCTACTTATCATCTTTCAATGTAGGGTGGAAAATAAAAAGGAAGGCGGGTTGGCGAAACCGAAAAATGCTTTACCTGCTTGTGTTATGCACACACAACAATGTATAATACTACCAAAAAAAGTGGATTTTATTTTGTATGTACATTTTTTGGGAGGGGGGTGGGGTAACAATCTAACTAATTTACAACAAACACACACAAAAAATAATATTACAAAGTGTTCAATCACTAAAAGGGAATGCAAACATTATTTTACATGCTGAACGCAAATGAAAAAAAAAATTACTTATTATTATTATACTAACTTTTAGAATGTTTGCAAATGTTACCAAAGTCAAAAATAAGAAGAAATCAGTTAAGTAGAAAGTTCTATACATATTTATGGGTTAAAAAATGTGTCATGTTTTTTAAAAAAATCATATACGAACGTCCTTACTATTTTAAGAAGACATGAGTTATTTACAAAAGGCTTTACACACTTTTTATTGTGTGATTTTATGTAAGAGAAATAGTATGCAAATAAAGTATATATTCACATTATTCAGTTGATTCCTCCCCCGGGATTCTGGTCGAAAAGTCTGTAGTGGCTTGTCGATTTGAAAGCGTTGGCTACAGAACCCCTCGGCGTTAACCCGAGGCACATAACCACCATTGCGTGGCACGCGTGGCAGACAATGACATGCATGGTAGTTGCTGGAATAAACGGCTCCTACAGGGCTGCCACCTGTGATACTTCACATAGGGAAGAAAAGGCAAACACAGGGTAGGGATCATGATTACAAGTTGCAGTTAAGGGATATGAGGCGAGAGTCTGTGGTGGAAGCCTCAGGACGATGATTATAAATATGCAGCCCTGAGAAAGCTGCTCCTAGGCAACCATTTCGTCCCAGCTACTTCGCGAAACTGTTGCGAGGTGGAAACCCACTGTAGAGTCCCTCTTAGAGGGCGTCCGATGCTTCCCCAGTACGAGTGGGGGGAGATATTAGGACGTTAATTTGCAGTCCCGACCCCTAGAAAGGTGGACTGTGGAGGCGCAGCGTCTTCGGTCGATCAAATGTCTCAAAGGCGGGGAGTGTCTCCGTCGGCAAACCCGATCAAGCGGTTGCTGGTGGGGACGTTTCACGCCTGGCAGGTGTGGCTGGGCGCCAGGGAGGGCATAAGGAGCGCGAGCTCGACGGCCCGCTGACGCCATTTACTAATGAGACATTTCAGTTGATTGTAAAGTTTATGTGCAATCTCAAAATACTATACGTTTTTTCCAGATCAATTACAAATTGCCTCTTAGATTTTAAAAAGGAATAACTATAATTTATTTTTAATTGAACAAATTAAGAATACTTTTATTTTTCTATAACTAGTAGGCTATCAACATTTTTTTTTATAGAATTGACCTGATAATCGAAATGATAAAACACACAAGTCTTTTTTTTTTAGCCTTCTGATAAATTCCCATCGAGAAAAATATAATAATAACAAAAAAATCCTTGCAAATAGGTTAGCATATTAAATAAATGATACGTACTTTTTAACCCCTTTTATTCTGGAAATATTGTGAGAAAAGTAGCACATTAAAAGAAACAAAAACGCGTTCGACATAATAGCTTATGAAATGGGCGCTTTTTGTAAATGCCTGTAAATTCATAATTTAAAAAAATACCTCATATTTTTAAAGTTTCCAGTTTCTATAACTCAACGTACATGTAATCGATTAAATGTATAGCTATGCAAATAAGCATATTTTTAAAGACTAATGCCATAATGCAATAAATAATTAGAAACTATTCCTACTTTAAAAGTCATGAAAGCACAATAAAGCATTTCCGATGTAGTGCAATACATTTGTTACTAGATATAGCCCGCCAAAAATTGGCGGCAGCAATGCGTGAACTTTCCATCTACTAAAGTTACTTGGCAAAACATGAACTCAAGTAGAGCACATTGAAGAATCTCAATTTTAGCTACAACCCTTCCCCCATGATACGTCACTACACAATTTTTATTTCACTTGCATGAAGTATATTAAATATTCTGATGTCCCAAAAATGTGAACCAAATATTTTTTTTACACCATACCTAAATTGAGACGATTTCATTTTCCGGTCAGAAAATATTACGCGCTAAACGCAGTTGCGTTACATATTTTGTTTAATCAAAATCATCTCGTGAAATTACTTCAAAAGAGAAAGAAACGGACTTGTAGACTATGCGATTGTTTTTCTATGGCAGTTCGGAGGGGACCTACCCTTAGACGACATCTTGCCACAATATGCATTAAAAACATATTGCCCATTTTGATACTTACAAATTAAGTAATTATAAAAAAAGCTTTTAAATAGATTAATTAGACACAAACAATTTGTGTAAATTAAACAATCTATGTTATGCTATTTTAATGATTATACAAAATACAAAGGTTGACGTTTCGGCAAATGCCTTCACAAGTACAAAAAGAACGAAAAAAAACTTAAATGAAAATATAAGTAAATCTACGTAACCCATCTTTGTTCACGCACATGAACTGTACAGGGAAAACAATTTACTTTTTTTTGAAGTTGCATTTTTTAGAGTTAACGTTATTGAGTTTTTATATTTTTATTTAAATGTACACAAGTTCTGTTCACACCAATGGTTTATATTATGCTTAATTTGTAAACTCATACATTTATTTGTAAACAAAGGAAATGGCAACTCCTTTTCACAACTGTAATATCAATGGATTTAATGATATTGTAAAAAAATGTTCATATCTTATTCCCTGCCACTTGAAATGTATTTGCCGAAGAGTAATAATTAATTATACAACTGATATCTATATTCTTAGGCATATCTTGTGCTGTTTGTGGCAAAATAGAATAATAAAATTTCCATTCCCAAAAATGTTGTATTAAAAAATAAAAATAAATCATCCACTTGTTGGTAGTCCCCTAAATATGTCACTACATTTTTTAATGTCCCTGAAATGATAAAAAAATCGAAATGTCCCAGATTCCTTTATCACAAATTCTTTAATATTTTCTAAATATAAATTATAAATGAATTGTAAATATATGTTTGCAATATATACATACTTTGTTAACCCTCAAAAAAATATACATTGTTTTTTTAATCAAAAAATGTATCATTATGTATTGCGGTTATTAATTCTTAATCATATTTATCAGAGAGACCTAAAATATTTTCTTTTTTCATATTGCATTTTTAATATTGCAAAAATAAATATTAATCTATGTTAGCTAAATGTCTTTAAACAATATTAATTTAAAATTCCTGCTTGAACTTAAACTTAATTAAAGAAAAATTAGAATAATCTAATCACAACTAAATTTAATTTAAACTCTCAAATCAATATGTTTTTTTGTTTTTTTCATCTAATAGCCGCAAGTAACAAAACTGAAACTTGTTTTACTCTTTAAAAAAAATAAAAAGTGAATAAATAAAATTGATTGATTTTTATATTGTTATTACACTATAACAAGTTTTTATTTGCATTTTTAACATTTTATTTGTTTAGTAATATACGATTATCAAAATGTATTGCTTTAAATTTATAAAATAATACAATAACGTTAAAAGTTATTTTTAATTATAAAAAATTATATTTAAGCCAATAATTACAACCCAAAAACATAGCAAAATACTGCTGACAGGTAAAATTATCAATATGAAATAAATAATAAATTAAGTAGCAATTGATTAATTTTGATATCAATACTCCAAAACATAGTTATGCTACAGATTTAATCTTTTGTTTAGATGTAAATGTAAAAATAAATAGAAGCAATCTTTCTATATTAAGAGCTATATGTAAAAATATGTTGTTTTTTTAAATATGTAACAAAAACAATGAGTGGTATAAGGGTATTGAGGCTTTAGTATATTAATTAAATTCATAGGAATCAATAAGTATGTGGTTTGTGTAAGTAGAGGAATACCATCGCGTGGATTATTTCAATCAATTGTTTACAAAGAACTGTGGTAGGAATGGGAATTTGATACTTTTTTTGCCCCAGGCAGCAAATAATAAGGCCAAGAAGAAGGACTTAATTTAAAATAAATAATCTTCGTCGGTAATCGCATAACAGAGTTTGTACAATGTGTGTTGATGACAATGTCTTCAAATTCCAAGATATCTCATTTCTTACATAGAGGTGTTACATTTTATTTTTAACAAAAAAGTATATGTTATATAAATTAACAAAATAAAATAAAGTTTATAGGCTTTGACATACATTTGGTAATTCATTTATATATTTATACCAATACCTTAATAAACCGATCTTAAAACGCAATCATTTTACACACGTGAAAATGTAATCGTAAGAGCAAAATTATACTTCCCTCTAAAGTTAATTATCGTGAACATGTTTTATTTTAAAATATAAAAATGCACTGTGTTTCCATGTTGTGAAAAGTAAAGTTCATGAAAATGTGCGGACTAAAATATCTTATAAAAATATCTTTTTATTGTTATTTTTATAAGATATCTTTTTATTGTTAACACTCCACGGTTTTGCAGATTAAAAATGTTTTAAGAGAATCTTCTTTACATAAAAGGTTTCTTGTTTTACTTTTTTCCGATAACAAGATAAAAGTAGATCAAATTCCGTAAATGTAAACGATATTTCAATTGGGATATCGATTTTTGTTGTAAATGTATTATTGTATTTTTTTTTACAATTTTCAGAGAAAAAATATAGTTTAGGGGCGCGGACATATAAAGGATAAGCTGTATTATATGAAGTAGATGCATATTTATTAAAACTAATGAAACATAAAAGTTACTACATATATACATTCCTTTTTGAAATATAACATGTTTTCTTATTTAGTTATAAAGCACTAAACTATATATTAAAACATAATAATGCATTCAAAAAGAAATGTGACGCAACATTTTTAAGTGTAAACTAAAAAAAAAGATTCGTCCAAATTTTCGTCTATCAATTTTCCGTTGACGAAATTTCTTTCGATCAAATTTCCGGATACGTATAAAAACATCCCGTAATACCTATTTTACAATTTGTATCATATTTCTTAAAATATTTATAATTGTTTTTGTAACTATATTTTTGAAATTATAATTTTATTTTAAAATGATCACCGAGACGGGCAAAGTTATTAATACATAAAGTTACATTTTTGCAGTTACTCTCTTTCACGTCTTACAATTTTATATTATTTCTTGTTTAAACACTCAAGGCGTCCAATTTAGAATTTCAACAAAATAACTTGTTTAAATGAAACAAAAACTTTTATCAGTTATCTACGAGGTGAACCACATGAATAATTTAAATTAATTATGAATTGTTTATTTTCAAATTAAATAGCTTAAACATATCAAATTACAAAAAAAGCTTATAATTTATTTTTCCTTTAAAATTGTATTAATATACTTTTTTGAAGACAACGAAGATAGATTAAATCATTATTGCTAAATTTCACCTTCACCTAACAATTACATGACAATTTTTTTTTCTTAACATGTACTGTTACGTCAACTGAATATTAGACTTAAATGTATTTATGTAAATTAAATATTTTTAATGTCAATTAAATGGTGTTTTCATTACTAAATGCAGACAATTTAAAGGAACACATGCATGACCTGACACAAGCAGTCAACCTACATACGACTAGACTGGATATGCATGATGTAGAAATAAAAGGTTTGAATACAGCTTTAGAAGAACAACGTTCGGCCACGAAAGTATTGTTAAAACAAACTGAATATTTAGTAGACTCTGAAAAGAAAAGAAAGAAAGACAATGATGAGAAACTAACAAAGCTGAAAGAGGATTTGAACAAAATGATTGGAAGGAAAACAGATGCCGTTGACGCAAGATTGACTGGACTAGAAGAAAAGATAGACAACCTCTACGCAGCCATAATTTTGATTGGAAACAGGTTTTTAATATATATGTATATAGACACATATATGTATACCGTATTTAATAGACTATAAGACGCGACGGACTATGAGACGCACCTTAAATTTTAGCAATTTAAAAAAAAATGCCTCTTATAGTCCATGAAATACGGTATATATATAAAGACTCTTTCTATAAAATTATTTTGTGATGATCTATAGGAAACTCAAACAAAAAAGAAAATCAAAAATCAATTGTAATCTTATTTTTCTTTCTAAACATTGTATTTTTTTTAGAGAATTAATTAAATATCTAGTTTTAAACAAAACCATTAGTTAAATAAAATGTCAACCATGATTCGCGTTTGGTACCTTTTCCTCTATATACCATGTCTTTGATTTATTTAATTGACACATGGGACATCTGCACACTGCTTGCCTTGAACACTACAATGAGACCTCAATGACGCAAGGCGCTAATCGCCCATGAAGATGCCAGATAAAACAAGGACATTGCAGCCCTGAGTGAAACCAGACTCTCTGTTAAGTTAAACTCACAGAAATGTTTGCTTGCTATTCTTTCTTCTGGAGCGGACGTGATCCTGGCGCAACGCTAGACGCTGGAGTTGGTCTTGCTACCAAAATCTTTCTTACAAGCAAGCTCTCCAGCTTTCCAAAAGTACCAATGACTGTCTCATGACTTTGAAACTTCCCAACTGTCATGGACAGAAGGCTGTAACCTCATTCCTCAAACAAAAGAGAGTCAATATATACGTTTTATGAAGACATGAAAATTGTCATTTCCTCCACATACTCTGCTGACAAACTCATTGTGCTTGGAGACTTCAATGCACGTGTCTGCAGTGACTACATGTCATTTGGGAGAGTGATGGGGAAGTATGTTGTTTGAAAGTGCAACACTAAAGGCCTACTGCTACTTCAAACCTTTTCTGAACACGGCCTTCTAATAACAATTACCACCTTCAGCCTGCCTACACGCAACAAAACCTCCTGAACACACACCCGTTCCAAACACTGGCACCTAATAGATTACGTCATCCAAATTTATCTACCCGAAGAAGGCTTTTGATAGGTTCAATATAGGTTGCCTGTTGAAAACTGTGACGCAATATGGATGCACAAACAAGTTCATCAAGAACATCCGTCAGCGGTATAATGGCTAGCGTGCAGGACAAGGGTGATTCCTCTCAAGATCTCCCTGTCACAAACGGTGTGAAGCATGACTGTGTCCGGGCTCCCATACTCTTTAGTATTATGAATTCTGCAAAGCTGTCTGATGCGTTCATGGACTAAACCACGATCTTCGTTTCTGCACCGATGGAACCACAGTGAACGAGCTTCTGTTTGAGGACGATATTGCCCGCATCGCTGCCCCAGAAGCCACCATGCAAAACAGCGTTGATATCTTCTCTGAGGCCTGCAACAACTTTGACCCCACAATCAACAGAAAGACGACTAAATTGATGCATGAGCCAGATTCCAGTAAGCTCTACGTTGAACCGAGTATCATCATCAGAAGAAAACGTCTAAACGCGGTGGATAAATTCACTTACTTGGGCAGCACTCTCTTCAAACTGTCGTTATGGATGACGAAATGAATGCCAGACTCGCAATAGCTAGTACAATATTTGAAGACTCCGCAGCATTGTTATGAGACGAGAGGTATAATTGAGATTGCTCAAGGGATATGAAACGTGAAAATTCTAAAAGCAGCACTCCAAGAAACTAAACTACTTTCACACAACCTGCTTTTGAAAACCCCTCGGCATCATGTGGCAAGACAAAGTGTCTGACATGGAGGACCTCGCTAGAGCGAAAATACCTAGCATCTTCACCCCCTGATGCAGTCTAAACTCCGTTGAATGGGATGCATCGCCCATATGTAAGACAACTGGTTCCCTAAAAAAACATTATTGGGAGAACTCACGCTAGGCAAGCGCTCCCGACGAGGTCAAAAAAGACTGAATGAAAGAGGCACTAAAGGTCTTCACCATCAACCCTAATAAATGGGCGCGGACAGCCAAAGACAGAGCCAAGGACAGAGCCAAAGACAGAGCCAAGGACAGAGCCAAAGACAGAGCCAAAGACAGAGCCAAAGACCGAGCCAAGTGGAGATCAGCTGTCAATAAGGGTGCTCAATCTCATGAAGCCATTTGGATAGCCACAGCCAAGACACAAAGGCTAGCCAATAAGAGCAACATTAGATCACAGACTACTGTTAGGCCCCCTATTGTGTTCAATGAATTTGAACAAGCTTGTGGTCTAGTGGATTTGAAAAGGGGCTAAGACATTGAATAAAGCTACATGGAATCTAAATATAAAGACATGAATGCTGGTCTAATACTAACACTATCTAAATCTCACAGTTATAAAAACAATACCATCACGAGTCTAAGTTCCTGGAATTACTAGTTCTGCTGACTATTGAAGTGTCCTATGTAGTAATTAGCAAATGCAACGGACAGCTAGTCTCGCATCGATATGCTCATCTTGTTTTTGTTTCAACTGTAATAGAAAACAACCAGTGTTACACTCATTATTTCGTGTTGCTTGACCTTAAAGTAGGTCAATGTTTGTTTAAAAGATGTTGGTCGTGAAATTAATCGGATAAAGACATGTCATCCTTCCTGGAATCTGGTCTTCTGATACGTCTAGTTTAATGGGGTACACAAAGAAAACGGCCCTACTTTTTGACACTATAGCAACTATGCCCTGCCTGCTGTGCCAGAGATTATTCTGAGCACGGATCGGGCTAGCAAGTCAAATACGAACTCATGGTTCTAGTGAATGTTGACGGACGAAGAGCACTCTACCTTTCACTGATTTCTTCTTTTTTATGTGTTCTTTGACAAGCTATATATATATAGTAGTTCTTACGACGAAAATTGGTCATGTTCATTTTAAACGTCGTCTTATGCTGAGACTGAATGTATGTATCATTGCTGAGATGGTTACTTAGGCCAATTCTGGCACGAAATGATCTAGTGCAAAAAGTGTTATTGGTTTATGAATCAACTTTTGTGTTCTGCAACAGCTGTTCTGTTTGGCTCATGTTGTATTGTGCTCTTTTGAAGAGATCAGCTTTACGAGGCTCTTTGTATTAAGAACTTTCCACAATGTTAGGGTTAGTTAATGGGAATAGCTTTTTTAATGTTGCTTACATTGTGTATTTAAAACGTTTCATATCTCCATCAGCAAACAGGCTACCCTGCTTTATTTCACCATAACATAGTATTTTGGCAAGCTGTGGTGACATTCCTTCAATATGGTCCGGCCAGCGAAACTGATCATGCAATAATAGGGTGTACATGCTGGAGAGACATGGTTGCATGAGTACCTTAGTTTATGTGGCATTTTCCTGCCATTCGATATTGAGGTGTTATTTTTTTTCGAAATATCTTCTTGTGAAAATGGTATAGTTTCTAGCCTGTCGTTAATAGACTTTCTATGATTCAAATGCATATCATGCTGTTGAAGCAGAGCTGCCTTGTAAACTTACATTTTTATTTGGATGTAGATAACTCTTTTTGGTCCATACATTCTTAGATGCTTTTTAAAAAAAAAATAATTTTGCGCATTTTCATGGGATTCGAAGATAACATAATTGTCAATGAGTATGCTTTGGGACAGTGTAGTGCTGACGAAAGAAATGATGTCTATCAATTGTATTTCGCCATTTACTTGGATGTTGACATCGATTTAAGCTTTTCTTGGAGCTACGTGGTAAAAGTATGTGTTCTTTTCTGTGTTAATGGTTCGATCAAAGTTTGTGCAGGCGTGTTAAGTTGTAAAACTTGATTAGCATGTCGAACTCTAATTCAGCATTAATGATTCTTATATGGCATTTACTGACTGACATCAATTAATAGAACTGCTGTAATCATTCGGGTAATCGGGTCAGACAAAATGTCAACACTGTTTAATACTTTATGTTAGCAAAGTCGCCTTTATTCTAAATCAAAACGTGTTTACAACTGTATTTTATGAACATTGTTACACACTTTTTAACAGCTATTTTGTGAAAAATAACTTCATTGCCCGTGCTGCACATGTACAGTGACTCTAGATACAAGGATTGTCCGAACGATGCGTTGAAAAACATTATTAGTTGCCATGTTTAAAGAAATATGTGTCCGACGTACTAAAATTAATCGCGCTATGGCGTTTTCCGATCTGAGAAATGACAAACTCGATACATTGGGGACGTAGAATTCTTTGAGCGCAAAGTAGACATTTTTCAAAACAAGAATGTCCGCACAGGTCAACTTGGCATGAGCACATTCACTTGTCCATCTTTACTGCATTTGACGTAGTCTATGCTGCACTGTTCTTCTTATGTTCATGTAAGCTAATTTCTTGTGAATTGTATTTGAGTTGCAAGGATACCAGTTGTGAAGATGGTGTTTTTCCCCCCAGCAGCTGCCTGATTAACATATAACTAATCCTTATATTTTTGGAGTTTGCTCTAACAAACTTCCTAGCGACGTTAAACAAAAATGCTTTGATTCTTGCCCAATCCAGGTAGCATGCTAATAAGTGATGATTCGATAGAAAAACCACCAGCATCAGGACAGTCGTTGCATCATTAGCCATTTCAAAGAAATTATACCCTTATTCCAGAGTTAACCCTTTGCGGAATGCGTGGTCTCACCTGCTCCTTGCTAGTTCATTTTTTATAAAGATTGTTCTCCTCTGCGTTCTATTCTCACCGTCCTTGTCCTGAATAGTATGCACATACCAAGCAACGATTTTTTAGGGGAATAGTTTTGATCTTGCTTTTTGACTCTTCAGGCTTTTAAAATTTACATTTCGACCACATCCATAGAGTTCTTTGAAATGTGGTAGGCTTAGTTGGAAATGTTTAAGCCGAAAATGTTTAAGGCATTTTCTAGCCTGTTCCTCGTGCCATGGAGGTGACCTTTGTATTCCTAAAGGAGGCTTAGTCGCTCATGGCACTGCC
Source organism: Omphiscola glabra (assembly GCA_964017045.1). Lineage (NCBI taxonomy): Eukaryota > Metazoa > Mollusca > Gastropoda > Lymnaeidae > Omphiscola > Omphiscola glabra. The sequence goes on along the minus strand of OZ024807.1, from coordinate 29,991,422 downwards.
AGAAACAACAACTGCTCCTTTACAGTTATAAATTACCCAATGGCCTAATCCACATGTTTGAAGGTTTGTGACTAAGCCTGTCAGTTGTACCCACACTTGTTTCTTTGGCTCTTACCCAACGACACATAACTTGGCGATAGAATTTGGATTTTAAGTAAGGAAGTTTGTTCGAATCGACAATCTCATCCTCTCGCCCAAAGTCAATATCGGCGCGGGTAGGAAAGTGAAGGGGCTCATTCAATGACCATCGCGCTCTATGTTTTTGGTCATTTTTAGCGATTCACATCTCGTTTGTGTCTTTGCTTTCTGCCATTTTCATCAACTAGTGTTTCCTAGGTGAAATCCTACAGACACAGTCATTTCATGCTGCGGTGTACTAGACCTTGTTTACCGAAGACTTGTAGTGGTTCAGCCTTCCTCTGCCTGGTTTTGCCATCCAGTCCAAAGTGTGTTTCATAGTGTTGCTAATGTACATGCTACACTGAATTATGAGCCAACACAAATAGATAAAGTTCTTCATATATAGCAAATATTTAATGGACGCTGAAAAATTATCACATTAACAAAGAAACACGTCGAGGCATAAAAAAGGTATTCAATTAAAATAAAATAACTTCAACTTTGTTTTTAAACTCACATAAAAAAAATACTTAGATCAACATAGCAATGCCTTATTAATTTTTATATTTTTAGGGACTCTGGCGAAGTGGATGATCATAACATTAGTGGAAGAGAACTTGTGGCTAGAAACAGTAAGCGAAATGTGTTATTGACTATATTTTTGGCTGAAAGCAACATTACATTTGTTTAATTTGAGTGCAATGTGTAAATATATACACTATTTATAACTTGCTAAACAAAGTTTGCTGCAATGCATGCTCTTCCCACCTACCAAATTCAATTGATAAACATGCAATCAAATATACAACTTTATAAGAATACACATTTAATTTCATCCACCATCTCCCCGATATGCTATCCCGAATTCTTTTTATCGCGCCTGAACTGTATTTAAAGTCTAATTTAACACCCCATTTAAAATCCATATTTATAGCCTCATGTTTAAATTGAGTCTATTTCTGTATAACAAAACAAAATACTATGACACAAAAGCAATAGTCACTAGTTAGCACAGTTATCAGGACTTTTATTATGTGTTCTATTGAAATCAGGATTACATGATATATTCTGTGTGAAGGGTTGTGAATAAAATATAAAGATATTCTAAATGAAAACACAGCATAATATGTATATATATATATATATATATATATATATATATATATATATATATATATAATTTGGTATAAAACAATTAAGTGTTATTACTTTTGCTTGTAATTTTTTGAATAATGTATATATCATTGTCATTATTAGATCTGATAATTTTCTTCCTACAGGTAGAATGAGATAGAACAGTGGAACGCAGTAGAAGACGTATGCAAGCATATTGTGTATTGATACGTTCTCTATAGCTATTTAATATCACTTTAACTATTATATACCAGTAGTACGTATATTTCATAATATTTCAAATGTGTTAACCGAATTTTTTAAATAAATTATTCCTACAAAATGGCGGCGAAAAAAATGTCTTTGACTTCAAGAACAAAATGAATTATACAATGCTAGTGTTACCGGTTAATAATTAAAAGCATATTGCGCTGCTTTCCACCTGCTATTGCAAAGTTTCAACATCTGGAATTCCATGTTCAAACATGTAACTAATTCGGGGATGATGTGATGTATTGTATACTAATTAAAAAAAAAAATTACATAAATATAAAACGAAAGTGTCCGTTATTTTTAAAGAATAATATATATTTAGATTTTTAAGAACTTATATGAAGTGTCTGTTTCTTTTATTTTTTTTAATGAATTGTCATAACGTAAATTAAATAATGCATTGATTTTAAAAGCAGATAATGGACAAGTTAACTAAGGAAGCCCTCTATGAAATATTGACAAAAGCAAGCTAATAATCGAATGTATTTTTTTTTTAGGTTCTATCTTTCCTCAGAAATGTATATGCATAACAATGTGGTTTTTTTAATCTGATCTTGGAATATTTCCTCTCATTATGTTCACAATTTAACATATTACAATAGAAATTTCTTACATTTGTTCAACTTAACTAGGTTTATTAAAGTTTAGTTTAAAAGAAATACTAACAGAAAAATAAACGCTGCTAAAGTTCTTTCACTGATTTAATTATTTATTTTCGTCATACAACTGCCATTGAAATGTGTTAGAACATAAAATGTGTGGAATAATAAAAAAAAATATATTTTTTTAAAAATGTGTTTCGTTCATGTTTACGATAAGGTTCTGATGAAATCCCTGTAATTCAGTTTTTCCCTGAAAGAAATTGTAACACTTTGTTTTTCCCTAGGAAATAAATTCTTATCGGACTTGTACTTTAGGCCAACATAAATATCTCAAGGTGTAATTATATAGGTCATGCGGTATATGTCACTAATTGACCTTCACACTGCTACAAATCCTAAATAATTTTGAAGGACAGCCATTGTCTTGCTGATGTAAAAATGATCAGTGAATGCGCATCACGTGCCTCTAGAATGGTTTTGCAAGTAGTATATAATTATCAAATATAAGGTATTTAATCAACAAGGAAAACTAAATACCTAGTTTTAAAATTAAATATTACTTATCAGTTATAATTTTATTTAAATGGTTGTTAACACTGTAGGTTTAAAAGGTTATACTTAAAATCTTTCATGAAGGGATTCGTTACATTTCAAAGTCGTGCAGACTTATCATTTACAGGCGTAACGAAATACATCTGTGTGAATTTGCGGGTGGCTCAATATATTTTTAATATAGTTCATTATAGTAAAACAAAAAATGTGCTGTTGCGAGCCTTGGGGGAAGAAACACTTCTTGCGATTCTGATAAAGTGATTTACCTGCAGGCATTTAAAAAAAAAAAATTGTTAGTTCCGCCCGCCCAGCCCTTTTATCTTACTGCTCGATTTAACATTTTATAAAGGCCTCTTGAGAACCCAACGCCACTAAAAGAAATAAATTGTTTGTGTTTTAATAACTGTTTTTGTATTTCCGTTTTATATACACATTTGTTGTTCTTTTTTTGTTTTTTTGTTATTTTTTTTTTCTTTCCGAATTAATTAGAAGGTTTTTCGAAAGGTGAGCAGGCCACACGCAGCCTGTTCGTGTGAGAAGCATGGATTTTCCAAATTTAGTCTAGAAACTTGTAGCGATTGATCCACCCATGCAATAGCTATGTTTGAAGTTATTTTTATATGGCTCATTTATTAAATATACAAAAATGTAGGGCCCCCGGTCCCAAAGGGAATAATGCTAAATAGATTTAATAATTAAAAAACATATTTATTATGTCACATACAAACTGAAATGTCACAGAGTGTATTTGATTCAATTCCATCCACCCATGCAATTGCTCTGTTTGAAATTATGTTTACACAGCTCATAAAAGAAAAAAAAATACCCGACTAATTTAGTGCCCCCAGCCCCAAACGGAGTATTGTAAAATAGCTATACCAAATCATTAACCTATATATTATGTCACATACAAATTAAAATCTCGCTATTTGTATATTATTAAAATCCATGCACCAATGCATTTGTTTCTTTTGAAATTATAAACATAGATAGCACTTGTAAGATAAAACGAAGTAAGGTCGGCCCGAAACGGAATGTTTTAAAATGGTTGTACTAACTTAGGAACATTTTCGGACGGGCGCATATCAAGTGACCAACGTTTTTTTAGCAATCGGATGAATGGTGTAGGAACGCATATGGACATTTTATTAATATATCTAATATAAACAGAAAAATGAATTTTTGGGTTCTTGGCCTAAAACTGAATATGGTAGAATGGTTGCATTATTTCAGAAACCTATCTATAATGTGACACATAAATGTAATATCACGTTTTGTATTTGATTAAAGTTCTATCCACCCATGCATTAGCTCTGTTTGAAATTATATTTGTAGAGCTCATATAAGACAAAAACGAAGCTAGGGCTCCTGCTTCAAAACGAATATCTTTAAAATGATTATAATAATTCGGAAACCTTTGCGGGCATGAGCTCAACATTTCACTAAAGGTTTATAGCATTCGGATATATGGTGTAGGAGCACACACATTCTATTCACAAGGCACATATTATAAATTCACCAAAATTCACTAAACAGCGTGTATTTTATTTTCTATTTGCTCTATAATAAAATTATAGTTTTTTTCGCTAACTAAGATTTTTCAACTCTGATGGTGATTTTTAAAAAAAAAAATTAATATGGGTGACTTATAAATACAAACTAGAAATGCATTTATTGTAATATTTAAATGGGTATTTTATGTATTTATTTGAATGTGAGATTTAAGATAGTGTAAACAATTTCTCTATATAGTATATATATACGATTGTTAACTAGACGTTAAATGAAAAGTCAAAAACATTCTTTATTTATTGACGTTCAAAGTACAGAAATATTTTTGATATTATAATTTTAAAGATGAAAAATATTCTATTTTATTTGATGTGTTAGTGAAATGAATTATTTGTGTAGATATATATTGAAGATGAGAAAAAGTAAAGACAAACAAAATAATGCCGCAATCTAGTGTTTATTTATGGGATATTAAACTTCTTCTTTGAATATATATTGAGTCCCATTTCAAATGTACACGTGCGTTTTAAAATAATAAAAATATGTGTCTAAATAATTAATACTAATGTAATCAAAAATATGTACAAGTTATCAATAACTCAATTTGACCTTGTTTCATTGTCTTCTTAACACACACACACACAAAAACACATAAAAAGTGCCACAAAAAACCAGACCCACAGCCACAAATACAATAACGTACAAACACATATAAGTAATAACACTAAACTCATCCATACATTCACAAACGCACGAACATACACATAAAGAAACATACACACGCACACGACAAAACTGCAACCATCTATTCTTTAGTCCAGTATTAGATAAACTTATGATGTGTAACTTGTTACTTGAATGTTAGTAGCATTGTTTTTTTTTTACCTATAGGTCGTCACTCACCCTACTCTTAACATAGACATGTATTGGCAAAAAATAAATTTTTGACAATCTTAGTTTGTTCTTAGATGCTTACACAAAGTGGGACACATTGTTTAATGCATGACAATTTATATATTTGTGAGCTTACTACGATCGCACCCAATCCAAAATTATTGCCAGGTTTTCACACTGCGGTAACCTATAACACGAGGCTCCAATTCAACTACAGTTTCCAAAAAGTTTATTAAATTTATAATAAGAGTTTAACTCCGTCAACCCCACGTTAGCCAACCACAATGATGATGATGTTTTATATAAGTTTATTGAAAGCGCTCAAGAACCAGGATTTTGTTTCACGCATTTTGGGCAATTTACCCATGTAACAGTTGTTCTGTTAGTTCTACAAACAGAAACTCTTCCAAATTTCAGTAACGATTTTGTAAAATATTTTTTCATATTTTAACCACCCCAGATCTTTCCTTTCAATCTTTGGATTCCAAGCTGGTGTATATACTTTTTTAAATCATCAATCCATCTAAGCATAGGTCTGCCTTTGAGCCGTTTTCATCTTTCATATAAAAATAAGTCACTTTTTGAAACACTTCGCAACTTTGGCCCTAAATTGTTTTTTTTTTCCTTGTAGGAGCATGTGCATATTATTTTCATACGCCATCCAATACCATTTATTCGATTGCATAAAATATGTTGTTCATTGTTGTGCGCACACACGGAAAGATTTTGAATTTTTATAAAATACAATTTACTGAGCCAGAGGCCTTAATTCGTTTATTCTTATACTAGCGAGTATCCACCTGCTTTGCAATGCCACTCAAATAAACAAGGTGCTCACGTTTCAATTATGTTTCTTGACTAGCTTTTAAATACCCAATATTTTTTTTTTTCCATCTGGTGCATACACGAAAAAATCAGAAGGTTTTCCGACTTGAGAGCAGGCGACATACAGCTGTCCATGGGAGAAGTGAGCAGGCCACATACAGCTGTCCATGGGAGAAGTGAGCAGGCCACATACAGCTGTCCATGGGAGAAGCATGGGTTTTCCAAATAAACTCCTAAAACTTGTAGCGATTGTCCCTGTGCTTTGTTGATGGTCATTGCAAATGCGAGTCGCACCGGAAACTGTAGACGCTTGAATTCAAATGGCATGTGTGTTGGAATCATTGGATTGAGTTTGTATTAATACATCTTCTAAATTTTCCATTTAAAATAGTTGCTTCGATGGTATTGTTCATCATGTTTTTCACTGAAAGCTTGGTGCCGTTACAAAGTCGTGGTGGATTTATGTTTCGTAAAAGAATGATAGGCACGCCAATTTCGAGTATTAAAACGTGCGACAGGATGCCTGGCAAGTCAAGTGAATTCAAGAATTCCGTTGGATAATTGACAACTTCGTCTTGATTCAATACAGTATCGATGGACTTGTACGTTGTCGTTTCGCCTGGGATTTCATTTTGAATGCTTATGTTGATGGCATTGACATCGTTGTTTTTGGCTTCTAATATACAAGTGCAGTGAGCAACTGATAGTTTTTGTAATTTTGTGCGATATTCGGAAAAACTCTATGAATCAATTCATCGATGGTTGCTGTAAATTTACAGAAACTTGTTGGCAATGTGAAACATTGTGTGGATTCATCGATTGCTATTTTCACATTCCCAATGTGTAACAATTGTTTTGCGAAACGTTCAGCGGATGCATCATTTGTAGTTGCACACGCATATTGGTCTTCAAAGTCAATTTCTATACATGCTGCCATAAAACTGATGATTTTAGACATGCATTTAATTCATCGGCAGCTGTTGAATGTGCTATAACTGGTAGAGGTTGTCGAAAATCACCAGATAATAAAATAAGTGCGCCACCAAAGAGCTGTTTAATATCCTCTCATATCTTTAAGTGTACTATGAAGCGTTTCCGTTGCTTTTTTTGTGCACCATAGTACATTGGTCCCATATAATGAGTTGACATGATTTAAGTACTTTACCCATTTAAGAATGTTTATCTATATTGCATATTGGTGTCTCCGTTATTTGCATATTCAATGGAATTTTCAGTACATAATGCGCTGTTCGTCCATCATCCAAACGAGTTACTGCAATTACAGTTGATGCAATATATGTTTGCACTTCAGTGTAAAGTAGCGTCTTTGCAAAAATATCATTCCCTCACAATGAGAAAAATTAAGTTAACGTTGTTGACGGACGTGACAATGCTCTTGCACGTGTATTTTCTAATGTAAAGTACTGCTCCATACTGCTTCATTGCTATTAATTTAGCTTCCAATTTGATATTTGTAGACTCATCGATTGATACATTTGCTTTTTGCACTAAAAAACTGCCAAATCGATTCCTTTTTTAACAAATTAACAAATGTACTTTCATAAAATTGCAAGATTCGACATCGATGCGTGTTTTATAAGTTTTCAAGAATAACGGTGAATACGGTACAACCCAACGATATCGACTACAACATAATAGTTTCGAACATTTAAAGTGATTGATATGCACCATTTTCAGTTGATCTTCGACGATATAGTGGATATCCGTCATTGACAGTGACAGTCTCCACAACTAAATCTCTTGGGTATCGTTTCGTACATTTCCCATCAGACATGCATGGTGAATGTTTGTTCAGTAAGCCACATGGACCGTGAATCATGTTTTTGGTGATGATTTCTAATAAGTATTGATCAATGTCGCCATCAGGTATTTCTGCAGAAATGACTTTATCTATTTGATCTGGATTTACTTTTTCGATCAACCAAATTAAAATTAGTGCAATTGGCAGTCCTATTTGTTGCCATCCAACAGCGTGTCTCTCCAAAAACATGATGCTTGACAATAAAATCGATTGACTATTTTATTTTTTGTTTGAACACAAGCGCAGTAATATCGTGACGATCTGATGATTGTCCAGTTAACAACAGTTAGTGTATATCACCCCCATTCGGATTGCATGTAAAGGTAAGAAAAAAGTCTGGGCGGCCATATGCACGAACATATGTCATCGCAACTTGTGCGTATTCATGCATGTGACGTGGACTCCCATCAAATAAGGCCGGCAATATAACGATTTTCCACAATTCATTTGTATTCACATTGCCATCATTCACAACGGCATCACCTAAATGAATATGCTCTTCGAAATGCACATTGCTTTGATTTAATTGAATATAGAGGAGTCGTTTGGTTTCGATTTTCGCTAACATATCAACAATGTATTGATGGAACAATTGTCGACATTTCAAGATATGATTTTCGGCACTCTCACGAATCATCAATCAATATTAATAGTAATTCATGGAACAGACTTTCTTTTTTGATTCCTTATCTGTTTGTTGTCTAAATTTGATGTTGAAATGATATTCACCTTCTTCTTAACAAAATAAAATAAAATATTGCAATCTGATTTATAAGCGATGAGTTTCTGAGACTCGCTGAAAATCACCATTTCTGCGATGAAGAATTATATCACGTGAGTTAAATTCTTCGCCAACTATAACGACCGCCATTTCACCAATTGTATGTGCATTGTATTGTCTTTCGTGTTGGCCCACATTGTAGTCATCAGTCAGCATTTGTTAAGGTGCAAATCTGAACAATTAAATTATTTCATTGTGTTGCAAAAAAAAAAGTTTGCATCCAGCGACAATTTCCCGTGTAGTGCCCGTATTTATGTGACAACGTTGATCGATTTGTTCATCAGTATTCCCAATGCAATAAATTTAAAGAAATGTATTATCTGTGTTTGGCAGTGGTAGTAGTGATCCTGCACGATGATAAATTTGCCCTTGCACTTTAAATGTTGGCATATAATTCGTGCGCACGATATTTGTTTTATCGAACGACGTCATTTGGAAACATTATTTCGTATGTTTGCAAATACATTTTTTGATTGACTTGTGTCATCTGATACCAACATTGATATTGGTTCGTGTGGTTAATGTAATTATGGCAATTATACGTTCACACGCGAGCAGCAAATTCCCGCTGTTTCTTTCTTAAATTTGAGGGCACTGCAATACACGCATAATTTATCAATTTTTTTCAATGACAACACTTGGATGAAGACTGTAATCATAATTAGCATCGTAATGGAATGCAATAATATTTAATTCAGTGTGCAGTATTCGTCTGGATCGAGCAGTGTACACTATGTCAGTATCCAGTCTTGCTTCGCGTTGCTAGACTTTTTCAGAAAAATTAGTTTCAGCATTGCGTACTCCAACGGTGTCCTGTCTTACTTCCCGTTGCTCCACTGTGTCAAACTTACGGGCATGGGCATTGGTAACTCGAGCGTTTTCTAGTCTTGCTTCCCGTTGTTCGATTGTTTCTGACGCACATGCTTGAGCATTCAGTACTCCAAAGACTTCCAGTCTTGTTTCTCATTGCTCGACTGTTTCCGAAGATTGTAAAGACTTTTTCCGCCGTGCTCGAGTTTTAGAAAAACCAATAGCTTTTCGTTTGGGCGGCATCATTGATTTGATATCTAAATTATTGCTTTGTGACGAATATTTCAAATGCACGTGATATCTATTTTTGGATCTCGATTGGCAATAGTAATTTTACAATTAGCACCACTTGTTACGTCACACACAAAATGAAATATCGCAATTTGTATTTGATTCGATTAATTTAACGATATTTTTTACGTTAATAATTTTCACAAGTTAGGATCTTACATCGTTTCATATAAAAACCTCCGACACTGTGTACATTTATTGTTGGCAGCACAATAACCTTTTGTATAGGGGCCACATTACTTTATAAATAATAAAGTCCTGCATTAAAACCTAGATATGATCATAGTTTAATAGCTTTGTTCTCTATGGTGTAATTAAGTTACCTAAGAAACAATCGATGTATGTCAAATATTTTTTCATAAACAAAACTACTCCGAAATTCTAACACTCTATTATAGAATTACTCAATCATTGCTATTCAAAATCATAAAACCTTTACAAAGGTCAAATCCGATTCTAAAATACGTCACAAAATTAAAGCTTATTTATAAAAACAACAAAAATACTCTCTACACTAAACATGCAACAATATGTTTTCTCTGCTCTTACTACAATCTTGCTCTGTGTTGGCATTTGTTCAAGGGTTGTTCTTTTGATGGCTCTGTTTGAGATTATATTGATGAAGCTCATTTAAGAAAACTAAACGAATGTAAGCCCCCCCCCCTAAACCCTAAACCAGTTTTAAAACAGTTGTAATATTTTTTTAAAGACTTTGCAAGCATGCGCACAACCTCTCACTAATGTTTTCTCGCATTCTGATAAAGGGTATAGGAGCGCATAAGGAAATTATTTTTTACCAAAGCTTCAATTCGAAAAATAACGATAGGTCCAATAGCCAAAAAAATAATATTTTAAAAGTCTTGTAATGACTCAATAAAGTGAGTGGGCGTATCGACAACATCTTACCAAAGTTTTGTCGCAATCGCATGAATGGTGTAGGGGCGCATTCGGTTTAAAAATATATTTATATAGCTCACATTGGAAAAAACGAACATATGGCCCCTGACTCAAAACGCAATATTTTAAAACGCTTGTAATAATTCAGAAACCTTTGCGGACTTGCTTGCAAAATCTCACCAAAGATTTATTGCATTCGAATAAAGGGTTAAGGAGGGCATACGGCAACAAAATTATTTTTTAGAAAGCTCGTATTAGAAAAAAAATCAATTTGGGGTCAACGGCCAAAAACAAACTATTTTAAAAGTCTTTTAATGACTCAATGAAATGATTAGGCTTTTGGACAACATTTCCCCAAAGTTTCTTTGCAATCGCATTAATGGTGTAGGAGCGCATACAGTTTGAAAATATATTTATATACCTCAAATTAGAAAATAGGGCCCCTGGCTCAAAACGAAATATCTTAAAACGGCTGTAATAATTCAAAAACCTTTGCGGGTGTGCTGCAAAATCTCATTAAAGTTTTATCGCATTCGGATAAATGGTGTAGGAGCTCATACAGAAATATTTTTTTACAATGCTCGATAAGAAGAAAACGAATTAAGGGTCAACGACCGAACACGGAACAATTTATAGCGATTGTAATGCATTATTTAAATGTCCTGGTATGCGCACGACAACTCAGCAAAGTTTTGTCGCAATCGCATAAATTTGGTGTAGGAGCACATACGAGACATAAAATGATGCATACATACATACATACATTGATACATTCACTTGTATATACATAGATGATATATGCGTTTTTAACATTAATATATGAGAATATTATTTCTTGCTATATATTTCACCCCTACAGTCGAGTCTGGGAGTTCACAAGTAATTGTTGCGACTGAACGTTATTTTTATTACGCGCGTTGTGTGTTAGAGAGTTTTAATTAGTTAGTTCACGCTCTTCCCGAGCTGAACTTAGTCACGTATTTTTATTATTATTGTTACGTATTGTCTAGACTGTATAGTGTCGTAATAAAACAACGCAATGAAAACTTCTTATAATAATAATAATACTAATAATATTTTTACCCTGGTAGAATTTAACTTTTTGCCACAGTTGGTTTAGAAAGCCTGCGATTTGTCATTAAACTAGAGTTGCATTTGTTTAATTATACTCTCACCCCTAAGTTGCATTTGTTTAATTATACTCTCACCCCTAAGTTGCATTTGTTTAATTATACTCTCACCCCTAAGTTGCATTTGTTTAATTATACTCTCACCCCTAAGTTGCATTTGTTTAATTATACTCTCACCCCTAAGTTGCATTTGTTTAATTATACTCTCACCCCTAAGTTGCATTTGTTTAATTATACTCTCACCCCTAAGTTGCATTTGTTTAATTATACTCTCACCCCTAAGTTGCATTACTATGGTTGGAAATGTTACTGGAAAATGGACCCTAGAAGAAACCGGCATGTGGGTGTATTACTTCCTCATACGGGAGAGAAACTAAAGGAGTATATAAAACTAAAGTATAAAGAACACTTACGGGAAGAGGAAGAACTTAGAGCTAAAGAGGAAGAACGTATAGATAGAGATAAACAGAGTCAGAGACAATACGAACTAGATAGTATTATTATTACGACACTGACGATGACGAGAGTCAGGGGGAAGAAATAGATGGCTTTGCCAGCATTTACTGTAAGAACCACAATAAACAATAAAATTGATTTTATATTAATGTAAGGGAAAACAACTTTATTGACGACTATTGAATAAGGACCTCAACGGTGGATGGAAACGGTTTGCTTTGAGAGCAAAGAGAACCCTTTTATACAGTTTGAGGATATGATTTTTGTTGCATCTCGTGGTGAGCTATCAGATAAAGTAAATACTGGAGTTTAATTGTCTGATGTTTTTTTGTGAAGTTAAGGAGGTGAGTGAAATCCCTGAGGTGGGGGAAGGCGAGAAAATTGTTGTTGATTATCAATGTTACGTAAATAAGTCAGTGAATATCGTGAGCAAGGGCTGCTCAACATTTCATTCAGTTAAAGCGAGCGCTGCCAGCACTAGTTTTTGAGATTGAAGATGAGGTAAGATTTCAAGTCTATGATTTGGAATTTGAGGCTTTTGCTTCTATCGTTAGAAATGAATCTGTTAAAATGAGACAAGACCATGATTGCTTTCATGTTTTTAATGTGTATGAATTTTTTGATGATACTCATTTTTTTTTGCGTAAAAATGTAAAAGTATATATTGTAAAAAACCCAGCGAAAAAGCTGTGTAATTATATTAAACATGGTGAAACATAGAGTTATTAATTCAACTGACAAAAGAAATATCCCGCCATCTGTGCATATGCCATAGAAGAGCAAATAATGGCTGCTTATTTTGTGTTGAGGCATCTTTCAGCTGTATTAATGTTAGGCACGTATAAGTCAGTGACTGTCAATGATTTTTTATGCACATTAATTATATGAATAAGATAATCTTAGTTATTGTTACAAATCATAATTGATGTAATTTCCATGATAAGCAAGATATAAAGGGAATTATTTTACCGTATAATTTCATTCGTATGAAAATGAATTTTTATTGTTGAAATGTATAAATAAAATTAATTTCTCTATATAGTGTCGTACTTGAAGTTTTAACTCTTAAATTGTGATTAAAATAATGTAGGAATGATTGGATGTATTGATTTTCAGACACGCTAAATATTTGTTTGTGGTACAGACCATTTAGTTTATCTAAAGTTTTCTAATTGATGATGATTATGTGATATTTTTTCATGTCGATGTCGATTTAAATCCATATGTTAAATCTGAAATGAAGGAGTGGGAATATTTCGAATATGGGAGTTCATTAGTAAGTGTTGCTCCTGAATGTTTTGTTTATTACGAGCAGTGTGTGTTCGAGAGTTATAATTAGTTATTGAACGCTCTTCCCGCATAAACTTAGTGACGTATTGTTATGCTAATTGTGACGTATTGTCTAGACTGTTTTGTGACGTACGTTTTAGTCGTGCGTCTTTCTTAAAGGAAAATGTGTGGAAGTAATATGTGTTTCATTTATGTCTGATAGCGCGCATGGCTATATCATAACATGTTCATGTGTGTCTTGAAGTTGCAGTCAGTATTTATAATTTGTTATCAAAGTTATACATTATTATTAAAAGGACATGAGTTCAATCCAGCAGAACAGAGGAGTTGACACATACACTACCCATTTCCAAGCCACTATACTATTTGTTTCTATAAAAATGAACTTAAATTACCAAATCTAAATGATTAATAATTAAATCGTTATTGTAAATTATGATTTCTTTGACGGCTGAATACCAAGCTAGAGATATACTTTAGAAGCCTTGTATTTTTAAATTGTTTAATATCGGGCCAACCCTACCTCATTTAGTGCCCCTGATGTACATTTTGTTTTCTCTAAAAATTGTGAAAACATAATCTTAAATTTACAGTAAGTACTATACTTACAAAATTAAATATAATTTCAATTATCGGAATTTAAGATCGTGATATTTTCATTAAAATTTAACAAAATGGTTGCCTTGTTTTTCAATTATATTATCGAAAATTCTTTAATAAAGAATTATTTTTACTAAAAATAATCTCTTAACCATTGTTCAAGTCTGTTACAGCTTTGAGTTGTTGTTGGTTTTTTAAAATGTTTTTAAACTCATAAATGTATACACCCACTATAATATTATTACATTTTAACAAAAAGTATTTATTAAAAGAATATCATTGCCCATTATCGTTCACGAGAATGAACTGAAAATAACTAACACATATGCCTCTTTTTTAAGACTGAATTTTCACGTTTATTGACTCTGTGATAAGCATTGGCATACGTATGTAAATGTGCACAAGTTTGTCAACGTCAATGATTTTCTTAATTGTTAAAGATATGTTTATTAGTAAAAAGAGATACACTCTTTTTCACAAATGTAATATCATTAGTTTGAAAGATTTTGGCAATGACTTAAAAATGAGTACACACTATTTCCTACCCAAGATACATATATATCCACAACGTGAATTAATTAATACAATTATTTACTTTTTCTCAGACGTATCTTTTGTTCAATGGGGCCAAATAAAAGTATCCAATCCACCTCACCCACAGTCTATAATTATAAAAAAAATAAAAATACATAAACTAGTAAGGGGATGGTACCACCTTACGTTCTCAACACCAAGGCTATTCCAATGGTCAAATATGTCTCATGATTGTGTTTTGAGTTATTGATATAAAAATGAACCAATTGCAAGTTCGTATTGTTTTTACTTACATTGATTCTTGATAAGTGAATTAGTGAGTGCTATTGTGTGTACTAATTGACTTAAACAGCATTTACTTATTAAAACTATTTTTAGAAGTTAAGTTTTTATTACTTTATACATTTGATAAAAATATATTTTTGAATGAAAAATAAGAAATAACTTATTAAATGTTGAAAATACAAATATAAAATTTGGTGTGTTTGTTAAAAATGTAAAAGGCTTTTTATATAAGAATGAGCTATGCTGACATAACGCTTAAAACCCGATATTATTTTCGTACGTTCGGATTCTTAAAAGCAAACAAAGTTATTTTACATTATTTTACGGAAATCGAATACATTTACATGCGCAAACAATATTATATTTCCGCTTTTATTTTACCAAAAGTTTAAGTATAATTATTATAAATTACAAATACATATAAAGAAACAAATAAAGAACTATCTTTAGCATTTTATATGCGTTTTAAAGTTATGAAACAAAAATTAAACACAAAAAAATATGGTCAAAGAAATACACAGTAATCACATTTATCGGGAAACCATAAACATCAGTTGTTGTTAGTGCGTTTGTCAAGGCGTTGTCAATAAGGCGAAATAAAATTAAAATTAAATTACTTCTAAATAATCACGGAAATGACGTCATAGTGCGAATTGCCTATTTAGCCACAGCTAAAAGTTATCTGATTTAATAAAAGAGCTTGTCAAAACTGATAATGTACATTCCCCTTCTTATACGTTGTAACATAGATGAATGTTCTTGTACCTTCAGTATGGTATCTACTTTATTGATATATATATATATATGTGCACTCACACTGTCATCACTAATTATGCTGCTGTGCCATGACATGTTATCTCAAGAATTAAATTGGTCCAATAAGATTCATCACACAGTTCTTTATTATACGAATAATTGATGGAAATATGGTCCTTGAATTGGTTACATCCATGTAACTGATAACGTTATTACAATATAAAAAATATTACATACTTTAGTATTATTCTATCCATGAATTAACATCACATTCGAAAATTGGCGTTTTTCTCTCTCTGACCAAAGACCGTGCACACTGTGGCTCACAAAAAATCATGACTTCCTCATTCGTCACAAACATTAGTTCTCCTTATTCTCATCATATGATTAAATCACTACGCCACCGTGAATAGAAATAAATAATACTGTCATGTGACTGAGTACCGTTAACTCGTTGTGCTATATAAGTAAAAATAATAAATAGCATTTATTGCTTTTTAAATTATTAAACTTAAATATTAATTTACCTTTGTATTTTTTAACATTTAATAAGTCTGTACTTTTTATTCATTCCAAAAATAAACTTTGATGAAATTTATAAAGTAGTAAAAGCTCTACATTTAAAAATAATTTTAATAAGAATATGCAGTTTAATTAAATTGGTGCAGCAAAACTAAATAGCCAAATAGCATTTTTAATGCACTTATCACTCATCTAGATAAGAACAAAGCATATTAAATGCAACAAAAATAATTTTTGCGCAAGTAAGGGGGCTACAATCCAGTGGAGGATTTTTTTTTTTTTTTTTTAGAACTCTGTGGGAGGGTAGTACACTATATATTCATTTTGCCCAAGGCAGCACAAGATAAGCCTCAGAATCAATTTGATCAATAATTAACCTTCTTCGATACATTTATATCGATGGTAGGAAATTGAGTTCATGCATTTTAACTTGGATAGCAATAACTTTAAATCCAATGACATTTCATTTGTAAAAAAAGATGCTATATTCTCATTTTACATATGAACATATGTTAACCAATTAAGAAAATCAATGACTTTAACAAAACATAAATATATTTACATAATTATACCCATGGATATCAAAACCCAATCACTTTACACAAGTGAAAATGTAATTGTAAAAATAGAAATTTTATTAGATAGAGAGATAGACAGAAAGCCAAAGACACAGATAGATGATAGATAGAGATGTAGATACAAAGATAGATAGATGGATGAATGAATGGATGTCTGGATGGATGGAAAAAAGGATGGATGGATGGATGGAAAGATGGGTTGATGGAATGGTGGGTGGGTGAGAGGATGAATGGATGTATGGATAGATAGGTAGTTAGAAAAATAGGTAGGTAGGTAGGTCAGTAGGTACTTAAGTAGGTAGATAGACATGTAGGTAGGTAGGTAGGGAGATAAGTAGATATATAGATAGATGAGTAGATAGATGTTTACTCTTACGATTTTGGCGTACAATGTACGATTTTGAGGTGTATACATTATATATACTGTGTGTTTTTTTTACTATTAAGATAATATGTTGAACGATTTTGTGGTGATTTTTAAGATTTTGAGGGTAAACAGGTCTGTAGATAGTAGCTGGATAAGTAGATAGTAACGTAGATAGGTAGGTAGGTTTTCTGGTAGGTAGGTAGGCAAGTGGGCAGGTAGGTAGGTAGGCAGGCTGTCATGTAGATGGTAAACAGATAGATAGGTAGATGATAGATAGATAGGTAGATCGATATATAAACAGACAGACATACAAACAGACAGGCAGTCAGACAGACAGAGAGACAGAAGGAGAGACATAAAGAGAGACATTCAGATAGACAAACAGAGAGATAGACAGAAAGACAGACATAAAGACAGACAAAGTGACAGACATAATGACAGAGAGATAGACAGAGAGACAGATACTAACAGTGAGAGACAACTTGAGAGACAAAAATAGAGACATAGAGACGGACAGACAGACACAGAGACACATAGACCGACAGAGAAACAGAGAGACCGACAGAAAGAAAGAGAGACAGACAGAGCGACAGAGAGACAGACAGAGACAGAGAGACAGGAAGAGATATAGACAGAGAGACAGACATATAAAGAGACAGACAGAGAGACAGACTGTCAGACAGACAGACAGATCATCCTTGAATAATTGCAAAAAAAGTTATCTTAATTCGGTAAACTATATCGCTACATATATAAATATATCCCGTATGTGCTTCTATACCAGACATGGGCAAACTACTGCCCGCGGGCCATATACGGCCCGTTGGGCTTTTTAATCCGGCCCGCCGAACTCGTCCACGTTATATTATTAACTCTTTCGCTGCTGAGCAACGCACACTGCGTTCATCCGCCGATCTCAAAAGCATGGACCAACGCGCTCTGCGTTGTTTCAATATCATGTTTGTTTCTTTGCTATTTCTCGGTTAAACTTTTTAAGAGCTATTTTTAAATAAAACTTTTACATAGAAGAGTGGTACTTCATTGTTTACAAGCGAAACCAAGGTTTACTTGTTGTCATTTGAAGCATTATTTTAGTGATTTTCTTCGTGATTTTTTTAAATTCCCATCTTTCCCCAGCAGATGGCGCACCCCGAAGGCATTGACCCTTGAGTGTGATGCATTACGGTTACTCTCTACTTCATTTTTTTGCTTTGCACTTTCAGCCCTTCAATAAAAATGATCTGACAGAAGAAAAGAAAAGTAGACAGTGAGTGCCGAGTGTTCAATAAAGAGTGGACAACAAAATATTTTTTCACTGAAGTCCGATCAACAGCTGTATGTCTGATATGCCAAGAAACTATAGCAGTTTTTAAAGAATACAAAATCAGCCGCCATTTTACCACAAAACATGCTAACTAAGCTAGTAAACAGTCTCCACAAGAACTCGCGGCTACAGCTCAGAGATTTACGGCTAATTTACAGACTCAGCACAGTATTTTTCACAGACAAACTGCGATTCAAGAGTCAAGTACTATGTCAAGTTTTTTGCTGGCATTCAAATTAGCAAAGGCCAGTAAGCCTTTCCCCGAAGGCCAATTTTTAAAAGAATGCATGGTTGAGACAGCAGGTCTCTTGTGTCCGGAGAGCAAAGGCAAATTTGAACACATCAGTTTATCACGCAAAACTGTGACTCGCCGTGTCGAATTGATTGACAAGGATATAGCTAGCAAATTAAACAAAAAGGCGGAGTCCTTTAAGTTTTAATCACTAGCACTGGATGAAAGTAACGACATAAAAGACACTGCACAGCTACTAATTTTTATCCGAGGGATTAGCGACAGTTTTGAAATCACAGATGAATTTTTGACAATGGAGTCCATGAAAGGAAAAACCAGGGGAGAGGACTTGTATAACCAGGTGTCTGCTGTCATCGAGAGAATGAAGCTACCATGGAGTAAACTTTACACTTTCACCATGGATGGATCGCTAAATTTAACTGGGAAAAACGTTGGGCTGCAAAAAAGATTGCAGGAAAAAGTAAAAGAGGAAAATCCTGATCAGGATGTTATTTTCCTTCACTGCATCATTCATCAGGAAGTTCTTTGTAAGTCTATATTGCAGCTAAATCACGTCATGAATCCAGTCATAAAACTGGTTAACTTTATACGAGCAAGGGGACTTCAGCATCGTCAGTTTATTGCGTTCCTGGAAGAAACCTATGCAGATCACCAGAACTTACTTTACCACTCTCGTGTGCGCTGGCTAAGTTTGGGTAAAGTCTTTCAAAGAGTGTGGGAGCTTAAGTAGGAGATCACTGCATTTTTGGAGTTAATGGGGAGATCCGACAAATTTCCCGAGCTAAGCAACAAGAACTGACTTTGTGACTTTGAGTTTGCTGTGGACATACTTTCGCACATGAATGAGTTGAACACCAAGCTACAGGGGAAAGATCAATTTGTGCACGACATGTACACACATGTTAGGGCCTTCAAATCCAAGCTGACTCTTTTCTCCAGACAAATTTCAAACACATCTTTCACTCATTTCCCCACTCTAGCCATGCAGAAAGAGGCGACCCGAAACGCGCAGAAATACAGCAAATCACTTGACGACCTGCAAGGATAATTCTGACGTCGTTTCTGTGACTTTGAAAAAATTGAAAAGTCACTTCAGCTCGTGTCCTGTCCCCTGTCACGAGACCCTGAAACAGCACCACAGGAGCTGAAGTTGGAACTGATAGATCTTCAGTCTGACTCTGTATTGAAGGAGAAGTTTAACTCTCTTAAACTGAACGACTTTTATGCTTCACTTAACGAAGCCAAGTTTCCAAACCTCCGGCGGATGGCACAGAAGATGTTGACGTTGTTTGGCTCAACCTATGTGTGTGAACAGACATTCAGCATCATGAACATCAACAAAGCCCGTCACAGATCTAAGTTAACTGACCAACACCTCGGATCTATCTTGAGAATTGCCACAACAAATATAATGCCAGACATTGATGCACTTGCAAAAAAAGGAGACCAACAACACTGTTCCCACTGAAACTGAATGGGAGTTATTACTAAGTTATTAAATTAATAAATTTTAAAACAATTTTTACAATAAACTAAGCACAATGGTGTTTTGCTGCCTATGAAAGGCCAAATCTTTTCATGTAATGATTTTTACATTTAATATATATTAGTTCACATAGACACACCAATCTCCTATTATGACCCGGCCCCTCTGTCAAATTTTAGAAACCAATGTGGCCCGCGAGTCAAAATGTTTGCCCACCCCTGTTCTATACCATCAATCCAAAGTGATGAAAATTTTGTGAATTTTAAAAACAATGTAAATGTTTCTGAATTATTACACATATTTTACAATATTCCGTTTTGGGACCGGGGATCTAAACTTCCCCCCCCCCCCTTTTTAGGAGCTAAATATAATTTCCGTGTGTGTTCCTATACCATTCATCCGATTGCGATAAAACTTTGGTAAGTTGTTGTGCGCACCAAAGGTTTCTGAATTAGCTTATCCATTTTTGAAATATTCCTTTTCTGGCCAGAGCTTCAAAGTATATTTCTTCTTATATGAGCTACACAAATATAATTTCAATCAGTCTTATTGCATGGGTGGCTAGAAATCAATCAAATACAAACGACAGTTCAGTTGGGTAGATCAATCGCTACAAGTGTGAGGACTAACTTTTGAAAATATATGTTTCTCACGTGGACAGCTGTATGTTGCCTGCTCACGCGTCGAAAAAACGTCTAATTTATTTGTTTACACGGCAGACGGAAAAAACAATAAATATTTTCTTTTTAAAAATTTATTTGAAACTTAATTAAAACACAAACGCTTTTTTCATTGAGTGGCATGCAACGCATGCCGGGTTCTCGCTAGTTAAATATATTTTTTTGTTTTAATTTTAGGAAGTAGAATATACATTATCAGTTTGTACCTTGTGGTTTTTAAATCAAAGAAACTTTTGTTCTTATCAAATTAGTATATGTTTTATTTCCTAAAGTTCAATCTAAAATTTTAAATTAAAACTGTTTGAAGACAATATCGACTGAAAAGTAGTAAAAGCTGATGTTTGGGTTTTCACGATTAATGTGATATACATTTTAAATACTAAATTAAAGTTATCGCTTATAAAACGATTGTAATTACTTTTAAATTTGTTTAAAGTAGTAAAAAATAGTTGGTTGTTTTCTTTTCTAAAAATGTATTTTTAATGTATAACTAATTATACTAAAATAAAAGGTGTTATATTTTATTTTTATCGATTTTTATTTGATTTGATTTTCTATAAATAAAAAAAATCACTATCTTTGTTTTTTAAGAATCCGAATATATTTAATTAACTCGTTTCTTTGGTCTTACATGGATACAACAGCTAATTCTTATATACGTTATAGTGCCATAGTTAGTAGACAATCAGTGAAGTTTATTTTTCACAACACCCTGCCTTGCATTTACAATTCTGGAATTACTCACTTCATATTTTACCTTAGGTACTCAGGACAATTGGATAACGTTCACTATGAAACCATCCTAATGATCTCTATCATGTCTCCACAGCAACATGTAATGCCTGACGATAAAACCAACATATCCGTTTTCAGTCAGATTTCTCCTTTACTTAGTGCGCAGTGTCGTCTGCTGCTACAACCATCCTCTGCGACATTTGTAGCAAACAATTTAAAACAAAATCCAGCCTAGCGAAACACAAGAAAATTCAATGCAATGATAAAATGTTTTAGTGAAAAACTTGCACTAAACGTTTCACAAGGTAGAACTATCTTGAAAAACGCACAAAAATTCACTGACATATTACCTGACTCCCACTCAAGTAGCACCTACTTTCACTGTGATTCCTGCAACAAAACTTTTCAAACATGAACCTCTCTTGCTAAACACAAGGAAAGAACAATAATAATTGTTCCCCAAAAACTATATGAATGCCAAAAATGCACACACAAAAATCACTTCACGATATTTTATGAGTATGCACAAGAAAATTCATTCACACTACTTGCAAAGCAACATCTGCAAAGCAAAGTTTTCATACCAACGCAGTCTCGACAGATATATACACAATCATCTTCCCCTTACCACAGGTAATTCTTCATCTAATTTGTGTCTTCCCTTCTAAGAGGACAACATTGTGAGTCCAAACCAGCAGTGCAAACACTGTCATGCGCTATACTGGACTGCGAATCGTAATATATGCAGCAAGTACTCAAGGTGCTACCATGACGTGAACATATCTTTACCACCAATGCGGGAGCCACCTGTGTCTTTACAACAACTTCTTACCCAGCAAACATCAGAAGCTAAAAATGTTCGTGAACACATTCCAGAATTCAAATCTTCTCTAGCGTGTGCTTCCATGGGTGCACATATAACTCAACCTCCTGGCCACGGACCATACTGTTTTAAACTAAAAGGGCACATTTTCTAAAAATATCTCACTATAGGGGACTGCAATGGTCTGAAAAAGCTGGATTTTTTGCCATTGTTAATCTTTTTCGCCTAGAAATTAGAAAAATGTCTCAGATGCATGTTTTTTTTCCAACAAATTCGTAACGCTACACAACCACATGACCGATCTACAAGTTATGCTTTATTTCCAGATACCGGCTGATGCAATTCCCGTAAAAAAAATTAATTTCTTCAACTCGCCAGGTCTCAAATGCTGTTTTCGCCATGTGAGCAGCCATCTGTGTACTTTCTTTGTATACCTCCCCGGTATGAACGATAACTCTGGGTGATAAAGGAAATTGCGGTCTCCTATACAATAAAACTTCTACTTCTCCAGGATATGGACAGTTGTACATTTTGTAAGCATATTTCCCAGCTCAATATGAATAACGTTCCTTTGGATTAACAACGTTGATTTCCTTATGCGATTGTTCGCTGCCACAAAGATTTACAACATGTTCCAGATAAAAGAACCACCAAGCAAATCAAGCTTACTCAATAACAGTTCTACGCGTATAGAGTAGCAATGAGGAATATTCCAACAGTACATGGTAGATGAGTACGTTAAAACAGAGGGAAACCCATATCAACTATCGCTGATAACATCAATACGATCTGAGCGTGGAACAATACAAGGGACTATAAGATGCACTTCCAGCAATGATGTACGTGTAGGCAAAATGATCATATTACAGTTCATATTTCCAGTAAATCCCAGATACATGCAACAAAACTATCAGGATTTCATCGCCATAGTACGTAAGTTCGAAAAGCCTGATTTATTTATCAATTTCGCAAGTAATCATCTTTGGAAGGAAATTATACCAGCAATGTACCACCCAAAGACTGGAGCACAGACCTGATTTTGCAATACGAGTCTTTTGGATTAAGCTGCAGGAATTACTAAGACACATTCTAAGACATGTTTTAGGGGTTTTTATTGCTAATATTTACATACTCGAAT
This sequence comes from Omphiscola glabra, assembly GCA_964017045.1. Classification (NCBI taxonomy): domain Eukaryota; kingdom Metazoa; phylum Mollusca; class Gastropoda; family Lymnaeidae; genus Omphiscola; species Omphiscola glabra. The sequence goes on along the minus strand of OZ024807.1, from coordinate 29,967,973 downwards.
TTCAAAAGCGTGGCCTTACTCATGACCACGTGCTGTTTACTCTTAACAATAATTCTAAAATAAAAGCAAACAGATGACATTGATAAATATGTCACAGACGAACTCCCTAACTCTGACACGGGCGCTAAGTTATTTGAAATTGATACTAAATGTATGATTCATGGACCATGCGGTACAGTAGGTAACCCAAAAGCATTGTGCACGAAGGATGATACTTGCACCAAGCGGTTACCGAAAGATCACAAGTAACACACACAAGAAAACATAAAGAGGTTTACAACGTCCCGCAGAAGAGAAGTTACAAATGCACAAATAGGCAGGATTATAATTGATAATCAATGGTTAGCTCCATATAACCCTTGGTTGAGTAAAAATTTCAATGCACATATTAATGTTGAAGTTTGCTCATCTATAAAGTCTATTAAATATCTCTACAAATATGTTCATAAAGAACACATTGCTTCATCCGTTATTTTACAGCAATAACGTCTTAAGGATGACTTAGTGTATAATGAAATAACCAATTTCTTTGATAGAAGAAATGTTAGTGTTGCAGAAGCTATATGGCGTCTTAATGAATACAGTATATAAAGTAAACGTCAAATAATTGAACGATTAACTATACATCTTCCTGAACAACGAACTATGCTGGCTTGTGAAGGTCTCCAAAAAGAAGCCTTAAATTGAGAAGCAACGAGAAAAAGATGCTAACCTCATGGTTTGAGCTAAATAAGATGAATGCTCCTGCTAAATCACTCAACTGTATATACATGCCACACTATTATACTTTCGATTCAACTACCAACGGGTGGAAGCGACAATTCCGAACAAGTAAAGTTATCTGTAGAATGCCAATCATCTCTATTCAAGAATCTGAAAGCTACTACTTACACACCCTCTTAATATGGTTTCCATGAGCTTAGAACCATAAATGGAATCATCTGTAGCTAATTTAAAGCAGCTTGTCAATAGTTAGCTGTCATTAGAGATGACACGATTTGGCACGACACTCTTTATGAAGCTACACAAACTAAGATGCCCGTACAATTGAGTTAACTCTTCGAATATAATGTATGCTTTTGGGGAACCTGGCACCTTCCCGGGCATGTGGAAAGCCCATAAACTGGATTTGTGCCTAGACCTCTTAACTGAATATTTTCCTAAAATTATCCCGGCGTACTCTCTCCCGGAAATGAATGAAATACTCAAGTGCTATCAATCTTCACAAAATTAATTTCGCTGTCACCGAATTTATCCCACCACATTCTGCAACCTGGGTTGACTTTCTGCACGAACAAAAAAACTACTGAACAACGACAAGCGATTAGTCGTACAAGCAGTACTGCAGGCAATATACAACCCAGCTGTTCATTTAAATAATTGTTTCTTTCACGACGGTGCAACAGGAACAGACAAGAACTTTGTATACAAAAACCCTCATTCATACAGTGAGGGGTAGAGGAGACGTGACAATAGCTGTTGCTTCAAATTGAATCCCAGCAACGTTGCTACCTGGCGGGCGTACTGCACATTTCGTCTTCAAAATAACTCTCCAAATAAAACCAAAATCAACCTGCAACGTCAAGCCAAATACCAAGGATGCCAATAAAATATTTGAAGCTAAAAAGTATCATCTTAGATGAAGCGCCTATGACACATTGTTATGTATGTCAAACTGTTAACAGTTATTGCGAGATCTTACTCAGAAAATGCACCTTTCGCTAATAAACACCTTCTTCTCGGTGGCGATTTCCATATTTTCATCAAATACTGCCAGTTGTTTTCCATGGATTTCGAGGCCTCACCTTTGCCTCTTGCATCAACAAGCACGAGCTGTGGAACGAAATGCAAGTCCTAAAACTCATAAAAATATGAGCGATCTGGAAAAGTAAAAATCACATTTTTTTTGAAAGGCTTTTTTTTCAGTTGGGGATGGTAAAACAAGAAACACGGCAGAACTACCTCCTCAATGCTTACTACCACAACAAGACCCGGTGGCTCAACTTTATAGTGATATTAATTTCTCGACAGTTACTTTCCAAGAACTTGCTCCAAGAGCAATAGTGAACGTAACAACGACGATTCTTTTCATATAAACAACAGAGTTCTTGATCTTATGCAGGGTGATAAAGTGACTCTCAATAGTGTAGGTACAGTGATTAGTGATGATCATTATGATCAACCAACGTACAGAGATTGTACACACCCTCTCACCAACTGGGATGCCTCCAAATATCCTTTATCTGAAGGTGGGAGCCGTATGCAATCAAAAGGTCTACTCGAGAAGACTGACGAGTGCACTACAGTGGATGATATATTTGTTAACTTTCACGTGAACATATTTATACTTTCAGACAATCAAATAAAACAACTTTATTCCAGCATTTTTTACAAATCAATCTTTGTATGTAGGTGCTTTAAATATGTGTCCACTCAAATTTGTATACATAGTGCTTAGTTTTGTTACTGAAGAAAATAGGCAGATATCGTTTTAAGAAAATATTTTTTTAAATTGTAAATATCGTAATTTGGGTTCTTATTTCTTGGATATTAAAGTATTTGAAAACGATTTTATATATTACAACGTTATTCTAAAGATTTGAAAACATACAATTTAACTATTGTAAAGAAGTAAGCGATGATGTAAGGTTTGGCATTGATGTCTAAGGAGTCACTAAATTACCATCTTTAATTATGTTCCAATCAACGACACTGGTAAATATTCCTAGACTTTGCTATGTAACCTGATTCCTTTAATATGTCGGGAAGACTTATAAACTAAATCTCAACACAGCATGGTTTTTACGAATCAATGTTATCTGCTCATCTACGACATACGAAATTTCGTTACACTTTTCATTTACTTTTAAAGTAAACATCATTGTCTCTTATTTTTTATAGTGATATAATATTCATCAAACAGATATCAATTGATTACGAAGTGCAGATATACTATGTGTCGTAAATGTTGAGCACATAAATCTTAAGAAAATAGACTACGCCACAACTTTCATTTTGGGATTATAGAATGAGTATAATAAAGATAGTTTTAGCCATAGTATTGTAAAGTAAGAATAAAACTACTATTTAATTGAAGACCTTAGTGCTAAAAGTACTCAAGTCACAAAATGCAAATTTTGAGATAATCAAGTTCAAACATACTTTTCGTCTATAAAATATGACTATTTAATTTTTTGTCTTGTTTAATTAAGGGCCTAATGCACATTTTAATATGTTCAAATTTCTGCAGTACGCTTGGCTAAACTGGGTATGAAAATATCACAGTTTAGATTGATTTTGACAAAAATGTGACTTAAGTACTTTTAGCAATAAGGTCTTCAATTCTTTTTAAAAAGCAGACCTAAAGTATGTATTTATTTTAAAAAAAGCACACACATTTTTTGTTCACTTTTTATAAAAATATGCTACTTTTTAAAATAAATGTCCTAAAGTAAACATAACAAAAAAAGATACATTCAAAATATGTATTAATTTCAAACATACATACGACTTCATCATACTGAGATATCATATACTTTTTTTGTCAATACTTATTTAATAGGTTCAATTTTTTAATAAGGAGTGTGTAATACTATCTATTTTTTTTATTGTTATGGTGATTTCCATTCTATTGTATTACATATATATATAACTAAATATATTACCCCATATTACTGGGGTAATTATCGAAGGTAATTACAAAACATTTGTGCAATACAATTCATAAAAAAGCACATATTCAAATGTATATTGTGAAATACAATTCTAAATTTATTTATTTTATTTTAAAAAATATATTTGCATGCTAGTACTAAATTAAATAATTTTAAATATATATATCTTATATTCACTGCTTTCATTAAGTTCACGAAGCGTTTTCTGGAAATAAAGAGAGATAAGAAATAAAAATAACACACCATTTTGTATGATACAAGTGTACTTACATATCAGTTATGCAAACAATGTTTATTGAACACGAATCAATACGTAAATTCCAATCAGCATATCGACCTGGGCACAGTTGTGAGACTGCACTGCTCCTTGTAATGAATGATGTTCTTTGTGGTGCTGACCGTGGCGATCTGACGGTATTGGTCCCGTTGGACCTCAGTGCAGCTTTTGATGTGATTGACCAAGAGTTTCTTCTGTCAAGACTTCAGAACGAAGCAGGCATCTCTGGAACTGCTCTTCGCTGGTTTTTTTCTTATCTGACTGACAGGACTCAGCGTATTGTAGTGAAGCAGGCAACTTCAATGGACACTTCCGTTACCTGCGGTGTTCCACAGGGCTCAGTTTTTGGACCTATTCTGTTATCCATATACACTAGCCAGCTCGGCGTGCCACAGGGCTCGGTTTTAGGACCTATTCTGTTCTCCATATACACTAGCCAGCTCGGTGTGCCACAGGGCTCGGTTTTAGGACCAATTCTGTTCTCCATATACACTAGCCAGCTCGGTGTGCCACAGGGCTCGGTTTTAGGACCCATTCTGTTCTCCATATACACTAGCCAGCTCGGTGTGCCACAGGGCTCGGTTTTAGGACCAATTCTGTTCTCCATATACACTAGCCAGCTCGGTGTGCCACAGGGCTCGGTTTTAGGACCTATTCTGTTCTCCATATACACTAGCCAGCTCGGTGTGCCACAGGGCCCGGTTTTAGGACCTATTCTGTTCTCCATATACACTAGCCAGCTCGGTGTGCCACAGGGCTCGGTTTTAGGACCTATTCTGTTTTCCATATACACTAGCCAGCTCAGTGTGCCACAGGGCTCTGTTTTAGGACCTATTCTGTTTTCCATATAAACTAGCTGGGCAAAATTATTGAAAGTCATGGTATTTCCCAAAAAATATTTGCAGATGACACTGAAATGTACAGGTTTTTTCCACCCTGATCCCTTGGAGTGTGCTGCTGCTGTTCAGGCTGTCGAGGACTGCTGTCTTGCTGTTAAAGAATGGATGTCAGCATACCGACTAAAATTAAATGATGACAATATTAAGGCATTTGTTTGTGGTTCAAACGCCAATCTTCGGAAAGTTGCTATCACATCAATAAAAGTTGGTGAATCAGAGATCCCGTTGTCCTCCACTGTCCGTGACCTTGGTTTTTATATTGATAGTAAACTCAGTATTATTCCACATATCAGTTCTGTAGTCAGGGGATGGTTCTGTCATATATGCGCCCTGAGTAAGCTGCGTCCTCAGCTCAATAAGAGAACAGCAAATGCTGTAGCGGTAACTCTAATAGAGTCAAGATGATATTATTGTAACAGTTGTTTGTGGGGTTCACCTCAGAATCAAATTTAGAGACTCCAGAAGGTGCAAAATTCTGCAGCACGCATTGTGTCGCGAAAAAAGAGATCTGGCCACATCACCCTAGTTCTACGAGATCTCCATTGCGTTCATGTGAGTGAGCGCATTGACTACAGGATTCTATCCTTGGCGTACGGCTGCATAGAAGGCTCAGCACCGGAATATCTGAAAGAACTGCTTTATAAGCATGTAACCTTAAAGAACATGATGTCCTCTCAACTCAGACCTTACTGAAAATTCCAAGTGTGGATGAACACAGACAAAAGTCGTCCGGAGTGCGCTCTTTTGAAGCGATAGCGCCAAAGTTATGGAATAGTTTACCGCAATTTTCGAGGAATATTGAAAAGGATAGAAAGTCATTTAGAAAACACTTAAAGACTATTTTGTTTAAATAGATTTGAGGAAACCAGAGCGCAGTGAGCATGCATACCAGCGCTATAGAAGTATCCAATCAATCAAAGTAGTAGTTATCTATAATATTCCATAAATTAAAAAAAAAAAACAAGAAAAGGAAAATCACAAGAAAATCAAACATCAATATATTAATAATTAGTTTCATTATGTTTGACACAAAAAACGGACACGTACAATAAATAACAATAATACCTACATTAGGTTTCTTTTGAAAGCCAAGTAACGTCTTCGGTTTCTCAAGGGACTCTCAGCTGAAACTGTATGAAATAAATGCATATTTGCATATTTCAGTGCCTTTGGTTTTATTTAAATATCAACAAAAACTATATATATATTTACTATTTGTTAAAATAGTTTGTTTCTTGTTAAGATTTCAAATGTAATAGAATAATAATTATTTGATTTGTGAGAGAAACATTTTTATACACATGTTTTGAACGATCCCAAAAAGTATATATTGTAAACGATTTTGTTACTAAAATGCAGATTCATATATATATCCAACAAAAGCATTCTATAATAAACGTTACATTTACTCTAATTAAAGGATCGAACCTCTGAAATAAGTAGAAGAGATAATAGAATAGCAATATGTTTGTATTATTTTTTTTATTAATATATTTAAAAAGGAAAAAAAAATACCTGTTTGACAATCTTTAAAAAACTGGAGCCGTCATTTCCATTATTATGTTTATTATAGTCAGTGTTTTCATTCATTGCCGAGATAAGATAGTTTTGTTTCGTCACGGCTTTCCTCAAATCTTTTGTATTCTCATGTTCTTTCTGCAAACATTGTTTCACTTCAGCAAAATATTGGGAAGCTGTCGTATTTGATTGCTTTTGACTTTCAACAAGTTTATATATTGCCTTATTCGTTTCCGTCAATTCATCGCTAGTCTTTTGAAAATTGTGTGTGACTGTCTTATTTTGTTTTGTTTGACTTTCAGCAAGTTCCTTTACAGCCTTGTTCATTGACTTCATTTCATGGCTAGTCTTTTGAAAACGTTGCGTGACTGTCTCATTTTGTTTTATTTGACTTTCAGCAAGTTCCGTAATAGCATTGTTCATGTCCTTGATATCGTGGCTACTCTTTTGAATGTGTTCATTGCTTTCTCAAGTTCCGTTATTTTCTTCTTAATTTTATTCAAATCCTGGCTGAATTTATTTCTTTGGGTAACATTAATTTCTTCTGTTGATGCAAATGCGACACCATTAAACTTGATACTTAATAAAGACATCGATTTTGAAATAAATATGTGTCTTAACCGTTAAATGCTATTTTACTACAGTTTTTAGTTATGTTTTATTGATATGCTTTAGTTTATAATTATTTATTTTTTAAAACATTTCAAATTAAAGTTATTCAATTAATTATATATACATTTTGTTATGGCCCAAGATAAATATTAAAGACGATGATCTAAAAATCATATTGTTATTAATTGTTAGATGTGTCGATAGTTGCTCCATATCTCAAAAATATATCGTTAATTCAGATTGTTTTTAGCTTTGATGTGTTTTTATGGATTGACATATGGAAAACAAAACTTAACGATACATGCAATAGAGCTACCGAGCTTACTATTCAGCAAACATAACACGGCTTATCTGGAAATGGTAGATTGTGACTCTTTGTGACAATCTGTGACTTGAGGAAATGTTAATTTTTTTTTTTAAAAATACCGGAAAAATGTACCCTGAAAGTTGTACGCTATATTTATTGAGTTTGCATGATTTCCGTATAATCTTTATGCAGATAAATATCGAGCAGCGCTTTGGATAACTTTTACTAACCTTTATTAATAAACTGCACAATAAAGCATCACATGTTAATTAGTGGTGGCTGTGTGACAGAGCTGTCTAAATTTAATAAATCAAATAGCTGTTGGTCTTGATTGTAATCACCACCAAAGCCAAGACGGCACGCCGTGAGCTCTCCACCCCTAAGAAAGCCTCACCCACCCTTCCACTCGATTGATTATGCGAGTGAGGCTGCACGGAGAGGAACGCCTGGCCGGCCGGGGTGTTGCTTTCTCACAGTAACCTTGCCGGACTTTCTAGGGCTCGGATGGATACGTTTTAAGTCGCTATGTCCCTCCTTCCAACCCTGGGGAGACTCGTAGGTGTTTTAAAGACGACCTCAAATAGGGTTAACTTGGTTTTCTGCGGTGTGAGTACCTCACACCGCATATCTGAGAGAAGGAGAGGTTTCCTAGGAGCAATACCCTCAAAGACTTCATACTTAGAACAATCGTTGAGGGTCACCATGGAAAACGGAAACTGTAATCATGTCCCGAACTGTTTCTGCGTTATTTTCAACATCACTTGGTAGACAACCATGCAGCCGTGCTATTTCTAGCGCAGTTCCCTGAAAGTTACCTTCGCATTTCAGCGCAGGTCCCCTTACATTGTGACACTGTACACCGTGTAACGTTTCAGAGGGTTTATGGCAAACGCCTTTTTATCGACATGCCATTTTTGAGACGGACATGCCGACTCTAGAGCCCCGTGGGGGGGGTGGGGGGAGGGGAAACCAAGAGCTAGAATAATCAATACATTTATCGTGGGCCCCTAAATATAGGGTCAACTAAATTAGTGAGACTTTAACTTTACCGGTCCAAATTAGTTCAAAAAATTGACATTCAAATGTATTTTTAAATGTAACACAACAAGCTACACAATTGTAGTAGTAAAATTTTACTTCAGAAATTAAGCATTCTTTTCATAATGTTTAAATGAACATTTAAATGCGACATTCAAAGCGCCTCTTTTAAAAGCAACTTAAAAAAATGTCACGTATTTGTTGTTATCGTGACGAAGTCAATTTTATATGGCATGTTTTGCATTCTGTAATAAATGATTTTATATTTAATTCCTGAAAATTGAAGTTGATAAAAAATTCAATCTTTGTATAACAGCTTCTTGTAGACTACACTTTACGTTTCGTAATATGCTCAATATATTTATAAACAAAAGTACTTGCCATATTTGGAAGCTGTGAAACCCATGTTCACGCCTGTAATGATAATAGAAAACACAGTAAGTGCTCAAATTAACAATAATGAAAGTTTTCAAAGCCTTTTCAACGTTACAATGCGTTTACAGTCGTCAACAAGAATATATGTTTTATTGTAAAAATTTTCATCACAATACATTAAATGTACGTGATAAAAATGTATTTAAATAATAATGTGCAGGTAATGAACTTGCATTAATTTGAATAAAAGTAGTTCATGAAAGTGAATGTAAGATATAAAATTATTTGAAATATATTCATTAATTATAGATTTCAAATGGTTAAATAAATCAGCAGTGCATGAACTTTTTGTAGTTTACATATAAAAAAATACGATTGTGTTCAAGGATTTAAAACATAATTTACTGGTGAAGTGTCTTACTCATTTTAACAATTATTTTGTATCACGTCTAAAACTTAAAGGAATACTAATTAATATACTCGGCTTTGCCCGGGATTGCATTCGGAAAAAAAAAAAATTCAATCGTCTTGACGTATTGTCAAAAATAAGAACCCTGTAAAAAGATGTCTTTAAAGTAAAACAAATAATTATTCATTTTGTCTCTTATTAAAATATCTTTTTAATAACTTTTGGAAACACTTCGTTTTCCAATAAGATTAGGATAAACAATAAAATTCCTTTTTCCAATGGTTTCCCGTTCCAATTTGGATCCCGTTATTATGTAGGATTCTATTCCTAGGTAGGATCACGTATCCGATGGAATCCTGTTATTATAGGTATTAATAAATATAAAATCAATATAACCTTTATAGAAATAGAGAAATATTCCTAAATCTTTTTTCTTTCATTTTTTTTTTCTTTATGCTATTACAGGAAATTCTTCAGAACATCATTTCGAAAGCTAGGTATACAAAATAACTTTTCATATATTTGGCTCAATGATTCTATAAATTCTGAGGTTTCTGAAAACGTAAACATTTTAACGAATCTCATGGCACAAGTATAATACAAAGTGCTAGAAATATATAGGCAATAACAAAAATTGAAGTACAAAAGTAATCAAACTTACCTTCAAATTATTTTTTCAACTAAGCTATGAACTAAAATGACTGATTACTCTATAAGTTACTTTATTTGACCTCTGTGTTTCGTTTTTATATCTTTAAATACACGATATGGTAAAAGCAATCGGAACGAAAAAAGTACCTATTTATATACCAATGCGTAAATATGACCATTAACTCAAATCTGGTTTTAGACTGTTTGCTATCACTTGCTTACACATCGATTCGTTTGAATTGTGAATTTGCAAGAACAGTTTCGACCTTTCAGTCAATACGCTGTGTTAGATATTTCTGTCAAAACAACCTGTTTATGTGTAAGTCGAATTGGGCTATATTTGCTTTCAGGATATATTGTGGGCTGGGATTTTCAAACGTTAAATTTTCAAGAAAACGACACCAAAACAATTGGCAAACAATAGACAAACTAGTAGATGACAGGGTATAAAAAGATTTCATATACATAACGTTTTTAAATACTCTCGCATTTTATCAACACTCAATAAATACTTCACTTACTGGTTTTAATCGGACAACCAGAAAAATAGTTTATTTACTATCCAACAAATAATATTTATTGGGGTCCCTAATTGTAAACATTTGAAAGACAACATCTAGGTCAAATCTCTTATATATATTACGCTTCTGGTGTGACTCGTGGACTGCTTCCTAATAGACTACTTTCAATTCAGCGAATTTGGTATTGAGAGTATATAAGAAATAATTATAAATGTTTGAAAGAAAGTATGGTTCACTAATGAGTGAAATAGCGCGCAAAATATAATTTTTTTTTAAAATATAACGTAACTGCATTTGGTGCGTGATATTTTCTTTCGGAAAAAGATATCGTTTCAATTTAAGTATGGTGTACAAAATATTCGGTTTACAAGTGATTGGGTCATCAGAATATTTAATATTGTTCATTGACGTGATATAAAAAGTGCGCAGTGATGTATCATGGGTAAAGGGGTGAAGCAAAAATTGGGATACTTAGATTGGGTTACTTGAGTTCATGTTTGGTAAAATAACTTTTGTAGATGTGATATTCATGCATTGCAGTCGCCAATGTACATTGGGCTATAAATAGTATTATCAAAGTTTAAATGAATAATGATTTTTTGTGAGACTTTTCAATGGATGAATACAATGTTTACTCTTTCATTAGTTTACTGAAGATGATACTGTATTACTTGAACTGATAAAATGTCATAGTTTTGCCATTGAAAAATATATGTTTCAAATAAGACATATATTACAATTTAAGTTAAGGCTTAAAGCGTGGTTTTGGGTACGAATTTCATATTTACCTGAATGTAGCAGATACCATATCAAATGTTTACAAGGTGTCATTTTTAGGGTCACTTGGAATTTAAGAAAAATAATATAATTTTAAAAAAATACAATAAAAATTATTAACCGTATTCAAAACCTTGAGTAAATTTTCACCAGGAAGGGATATAAATATATGTACATAGTATGTTATCGATTTCTGTTTATCACTAAAATATTTACATGGGGTATTAAGAACCTTGACCTACATTACAAGTGGCATGTTGACACAATGTAAGTTCTTCTATCTCGTCACCATTCTTTGATACAAAATGTTTACAGAATTCCTACATCTGCTTGCTAAGGATTGTGTCGGATTAACTTGGTTCTGACTGTAGTCATGTATAGTATGTTTAATAGGGCTATGTTGACTACTCTCTAATTTGAACTTGATGACTGAATTGAAATTATCAGGTTAAGTTTATCTTTTTAAAAAACATTTTCCATGTATATGGCAATGAAAAATGTATGTGACTTGTGACACAGCAAATAAATATTTAAAACATTTTCTATCAAGATGTTATATTATAAACATATGGTCAATAACAACCAAACAAAAACTATATTGACTACATTACGATCCCACGCTAGTAGCAGAAATCAAAATATGCAGGCTACGCTTATTGGAATACTTAGAAAGTATGCCGAAGAACAGAGGAATGAATAGAGTACACCACCAAACACAATGGGAAAACCGCTCAACGGCATACCTAGGCTTAGATTGATGGATGATGTGAAAAAGGATAATCATCAGTTTGGAATGTAAAAGAACGTTCTCAATGGAAAAGACTGGGGTTTTTAAAAGACAAATACAAATGAAATAATATTCTATTGAAGTAAATTAAAAATTGTATTATTACATCTCATTTTCATTTCACACTTTCTTCTTTTTTTTGTGTATCATTAGATAATAATATTCGAAACGAATGTTCTATATGCCAAAATTATATATGCTAGCTAAAACGTTATTTTTATTTCTTATTATACTGTTTCCGTTTGATAAGCCCGACATTTTGATACAAATATTTTCACGTCCCCCTTTCGAGGTAACAATAGCCTGAAATAAATTAAATGATACAATTCAGACATTTTATTATTGTTTAATATGTATTTGTTTATGGTCGTATTTAAACAAAAAGAGATGATTTGAAAAGGCGTGGCAAGGTCCAAACACCATGATAGAACATGTAGTAACGTAGATTACGTAAATATAATCGAACATATGTCAACTACAAAGAAAATGAAGAATTCGAAAGCCTATATTAATATAAGACAAAAAAGACATGATAGAGAATATCAACGTATCCAAGGATATACCTAAAGAAATCAGATTGAGGCTAAAATATGTATTACAAAATTACAGTTCAACAATTACAAATACACCAGGCAACACACACGTAATAAAACAGACATCAAAGTAACAGATGATATTCCATTTAAGATTTAAACGTATCAAATACTTTATCACTACAGAAATGATGTAGACAAAGAAATTAAAAAGAAAAAATATTGGAATATAATTTAATCAGAAATTCAAAGTATGTATAGTATTTCCTTATCTTCCTTTTAAAGAAGAAAAATTAACTATGTAAGAGGTTAAAAATGTAAATAATAATAATACTAATAATAAAGTTAATTTGAAAAATCACGCTTCATCCCCAAAGGCTCGAAGCGCGGTACACAAACAAAGCTGGGAGTTAATAACTAGCTGGAAAAGATGGTAGACAACTTCACCCCAGAAGGTGTTTGCGAAATAGATGAGTTTTTAAATTTGTCTTGAATGACTCCAGCGTTTGGCTGTGTCTGAGAGCGTCAGGAAGGCTGTTCCAAATGGGTGTTTCTAGTGGGTACATAAGGCGTCATGAGCGCTTGGAGATATGTTTTAGTTATTTGTAAAAAAAAAACAACTCTAATTTATTTTCAAATTTAATATGATAATAATAAAAGCAAAGCTACTTTTTTTTTTAAATATTCAAAAATATTTTAAAAAATAAAATAATACAAATCACGTGTTATTGAATTGTATTTCATTAAAAATGTATTGCACCGTTTCATGATACTAAAAATAGATTATTGTAAAATTTCACCCTTAAGTAGCTCAAATAGCATGCTGCTTTATTCTTTAAATGTAATTGTAGTTGTATTTTAACCAAATACTCGACTTCATAAGTATGCATGTAATTAACATTTTTCATTTAGTGATATCTTTATTTATTTTGAAAATGCAGAAGAATCAATGAAGTGCAAAGAAGATTTAGAAGTGTTTTAAAATAAATTAAACACAAACAGCAAATGATTAATTAGAAAAGGAATAGAGGGAACACATTACTTGACTATGCGATAATTTTCAATCACATGTTGAAGAAACATATTTGTTTAAAAACAGGATATACCATGTTTTTGTTTACTGGCGTCCGTCCGTCACAATGTGATGATGGGTGTAGACTTGTCACAATGTGATGATGGGTGTAGACTTGTCACAATGTGATGATGGGTGTAGACTTGTCACAATGTGATGATGGGTGTAGACTTGTCCCAATGTGGCGATGGGTGTAGACTTGTCACAATGTGATGATGGGTGTAGACTTGTCACAATGTGATGATGGGTGTAGACTTGTCACAATGTGACGATGGGTGTAGACTTGTCACAATGTGATGATGGGTGTAGACTTGTCACAATGTGACGATCGGTGTAGACTTGTCACAATGTGATGATGGGTGTAGACTTGTCACAATGTGACGATCGGTGTAGACTTGTCACAATGTGATGATGGGTGTAGACTTGCCACAATGTGATGATGGGTGTAGACTTGTAACAATGTGATGATGGGTGGAGACATCGCAGGACGAAATCACAAGGCTTTGGATTTCATCTGTATGACTATATGCTTTTACCTTAAACAGCAAATCGCCTGTCTCCAGTCACCTAGGAAACCGAAGGGAACACCATATATGGATGATACAGTTTGACACCTGTTGAGTTGCATGGGTTGTCGGAACATTTCTTTATAATAATGTATTCGCATACGAGACTCCTCCATATTTTTTTATATATTTCCCGAGGCTAATCGTTTGAAGTTATTTTCGTTTCCTAGCTTGGCTATGATAAACTGTTAGTGATTAATTATGCAAAAAATAGCGTTGTGAGAAGAGCCTCTTGTAAAACTTTATTTTTACTTGAATGCTGGTGCCACTCCTTGTCCGTAAGTTATTTGATATTTTTTTGAATGGCTCTTGCAAATCAAAATTTTACCACATCATCGATTGTTGCTCTTACATTTTTTTCCCATTATGTCTTCAAGATATTATAAAAAAGGAATTCTCAATGAAGAAGTTCCTTTGGAAGCACGTCATAAATGATGCTCCTTAAATGCGGTACCGAGAAAATACGCCTTTTACTAAGAGCGGACAACAAGCTATACACTTTGGTAAGTACGAAAACCTCTGTGTTCGGTGTCAAATATTCTGGTAAATCGATGAACCCTCCAGCTCATCTCATGATATTTGGGTTGTCTAAGGTCTAGATTATTGCACTTCAAGTAACTGTCTCCCTCTCTATCAAGAAGAATACAAGATCCACTGTAACTAGCAGTACTTTTATTATTCAATTATATAATACAACAATTTCTTCGCCATATCATAACTGTGGACAAATATGATCCAACACAACAAGAGCTCTACACGCGAAATATCAAGCCAAACGTTCCTCGCACAGTCTCATGTCTGTGAATGTAAAACATCCCCGCTCTCGAAACATTAGTTAACCCCCCTTTATACCTTCAACAAATCATGTATCCGTGATATTAAAATCGTTTAAATTCGTTCAGAAAGCCCATTTTTCCCAAAATCACAACACACAAACTTATACTACTTCCATGACTTTGACATTCAGCACTTTTTTCGGCCATAAAATGCGCAAAATGCGTCTCGTACATCAATGTTGGAAGTTGTTGAGTTTCCATTTGTAGCTGGCATGTGCGGTTCACAAGTCACTGCCATATATGATCGTTCTGAGCTTACACGTCTGATTTAGTTCAGTTCTTTAATTAGCTTAAGTATTATTTCATACACACATATTGGATGTATCCATCGACGATGCGGTTTTTGCAATCCTGATGTTCACATCTTCGTCAATGGTTATTGAGGTAGAGACATTGGAGCAAAGGTAGGTGAAATTCTCATCTACCAACATATTACGACCTTATAACATTTTGTGACGGGACTGTGTTTCTCGCTTCCTGACATTTTTTTCCCCCTTTTGACTGATGGCTAGTCCATAATCGTTGCAGGTGTAAGAAAAAAAGGTATTAACAGCTTCAGAGCCCCTTTCTTGTGTTATTTTTAAGTCGGCTTCATCAGCGAACAGCAGTTCATGAGTTAGCACCATTTTATTTTGGTTTTTGAACGAAGGCGGGTATTATTGATGATCATATAATCAGATCTGGTAATGGTGTGCACTCTGTCTTAAAAATTTATAAAGTCAAACTGAACAAGCATTAAGAAAAAAAGCCGAATATCTTTGTTTCAGAAAATATAATAATGTGTTTTTATATATTTGTAATGGTGGGCGTGGGTTGAAATCCCACTTCTGATACAATTGTAACAATGCATAAAGTAATTGTACTCTATGTATGCTAATTAATACTGTATGTAATGGATGAAATTCCATAGTCACTTGTAATTATAACTTCTAACTTATGCTAATTGAAGAACTGAAGAAATCCACTGAATAATTCACACTGTACTTTATTACATGATACTGATAAAATAATTCCTTGACATTGTAACATCCCTGTAACTGATAAAGTTACAGTGTAAAGAATATCATAAACCTTTTATAACATAAAATTAAATTCACATCATAGTAAGCAAATCATGAAAAATACCCAGAAACTCATGAATTCTCCTTCCTCTACACAAAAGAGTTCCTGCTTTTTTCTCGTGATATTATATGATTACTATATCCCTACGCCATCTTCAATAGAAATAAATAATACTGCCAATGACTGAGTACCGTTAACTTGTTGTGCTACAAATACTATCAGAATTAAGTAGTCAATAATATTAATTATAGGCGTCATAATGTATATAATTTCGTTTATGATTGACAAAAGAGAAATTCACAATCTATAAACCATCATAGATTAATTAATTTTTTTAAATTTTAACTTGAAAAATAGGCACTTAAGTGTATTTGTAAAGATGTATTTATATTGAAGTATTGATAGCTTGAAATGGTAAGATACCACATATTTTAATATCTTTATTTTAAATATACTAGACAATGACTTAAATATATATATATATATATATATATATATATATATATATATATATATATATATATATATATATATATGTTTCTTGTGAAAATTACAGAATTCACTATAGATTTTATTTTTTTTTCTTCCGAAAACAAAAGGGGGTTGCGGCGGAAACCTGGAAATTCTCTCATTGACTTCCGCTGCCGCCCTTTTGCGTTGACGTAGCGTTTAATTTTATTTTTAATTATATTTTATTTTACATTTACATTTAACACAATCAATTTTTCTTTTCTTTTTTTTTTGTATGAAATAAGTGAAAATGGAAAGAAGATAACATTTTGGGAAAAAAATTTGTTGATGTGGACAATGACGGAGTTTGGACAAACGAACATGCACTATAGATTAAATTTTAATAATTGTAATGGGATCAATTCTTTCAAAAAATAATTAAATATATGTAACCTGGCATTTTTATTTTCATCCTTTTCAATTTAGCAATACATTTGGTACATATAGCGTTCAATTAATAAATTAATTAATTAAATATATATTTTTTATTTCAAAGGAAAACCAAAATTATATGAAATGTATCATTTCTTTGAGTATTTAGATATTGAAATGCTAAAACTGATATGTCAAATGACATGCATGTATCTTAACTCCCTTTAATTCTAAGACATTTTTTGTTTTTTTCTAAGAGTGACAACCGTTTGACACTTTAAGAATTAACTTTAATCATGGGTTAAGGTTCGTATAACCCTTAAAGCGTTAACAAAAGTTACACACTTGAAAATTAATTTTTTTTTAAATAATGGACACGTATTCCTAATTAATGTATTAAAAAAAAACTATGCTAGCTATATCTCTTTAATTTAAGGGATAATAACAATAATACGTTTGATGACAATTCCGTTGTTATTTATGTCTGCTTTAAATTTTGATTTATATATAATAACTAGCCGATATACCCGGCGTGGCCCGGGATTGCATTAGGACCCCGATCCCGGTGACCTACAGATCCCGTTAGTATACTGTTCTCTATGGCATCCCGTTCCATCTAGGCCTATATCAAGCTATTCACATATAAACTGTAGTGTTGTCTAAGCCTATTGATATTTATATAGCTCATATAAGGAAAAATGAAACGGGGCCCCCGACCCCAGAGAAATGGATATTATAAGTTCAGTACCCTTCGATATTTGAATATGGATAATCAAATGTAAGTGTACTAAGTTTGGTCAAGATCCATCTTTTCATGAAGGAGTATTTGTTGTTAATTTTATTTATAATGCTCATATAGGAAAAAAAGACAGTTTGGGCCCCCGGCCACAAATGGAGTGTCATAAAAAGTTCATAACCCCTTCAGCGTTTTTTCCGAATAATGATGGATATATGTGCCAAATTTGATCAAGATCTATCATTCAATGTAGGAGTATTAAGCCTATTGTACTTTAGAACTTTCTGGAACATTCTAGATTAAATGTATTATCCTCCTCGAACTTTGTAAAAACTGTCTTTTATTAGTAGTAATTATTCTTCGAATACGAAAAATTATACGACTAAATGCATTTCTATAACTGTAGTACATTTAAGTTAATAGATGGGCCCCGGGGGCCCATTCCATAATTATACTGAATTAGTTTTGCCTGAGATGAGGCCCTATAAATATCATTCAGGTAAGTTACGAAGTTAAATTTTAAATTTGTCCCATTAAAATCTATTGAATAATGCCATAAATATAGCGTTTTAAAGTTATCGAACTTTCTAGAAAATTCTAGATTGGATATTATTAGTTTTAAATCCATCGATGTTTCAGTACGGACAGTGAAGTGCATTGCTACCACTCTAGGTCTATATCCATCAAATCACATAGAACCTAAAGTGTTTTCAGAGCCTATTAATATTTATATAGCTTATATAAGGAAAAATGAAATGGGGCCCCCGGCCCCCCAGGTATGGATATTATGAGTTCAGTACCCTTTTGTATTTGAGTATGGATAATCAAGTGTACGTGTACAAAGTTTGGTCAAGATCCATCCATTCATATAGGAGTATTAAGCCCATCTATATTAATATAGCTCATATAAGTGAAAACGAAATGGGGCCCCCGGCCCCAGAAGAATGAATATTATGAGTTCAGTACCCTTAGGTATTTGAATATGGATAATCAAGTGTACGTGTACTAAGTTTGATCGATATCCATCCATTCACGTAGGAGTATTTGTTTGAACATTTTTTATATAGCTCATATAATGAAAAATGAAATGGGGCCCCCGGCCCCAGGAGAATGGATATTATGAGTTCAGTACCCATTAGTATTTGAGTATGGATAATCAAGTGTACGTGTACTAAGTTTGATCGATGTCCATCCATTCACGTAGGAGCATTTGTTTGTAATTTGTTAATATAGCTCATATAAGAAAAAAAGAATTCGGGGCCCCCGGCCCCAAACGAAATGTTATTAAAAGTTCTCAACCCCTTAAAAGTTCTTTATGGATAATGATGGATATATGTGCCAAGTTTGGTCAAGATCCATCAATCCGTTTAAAAGCCTTTGTGGAACAGACAAACAAACAAACAGATTTTCACTTTTATATATATATACTAGCCGATATACCCGGCGTGGCCCGGGATTGTATTAGGACCCCGATCCAGGTTGCCTACAGATCCCGTAAGGATACTGTACTCTGTGCGATCCCGTTCCATATAGGGACCCTGCTTTCTAATGTTATCCCATTTCACTATAAAATCTATTGAATAATGTCATAGATATAGCATTTTAAGAATATCGAACTTTCTGGAAAATTCTAGATTGGATATTATTAGTTTTACATCCACCGATATTTCTGTTCGGACAGTGAAGTGTATTGCTACCACCCTAGGCCTATATCCATCAAATGAAATAGAAACTATAGTGTTTTATAACCCTATTGACCTTTAGAACTTTCTGGAACATTCTAGATTAAATGTATTATCCTCCCCGAACTGTGTAAAAACAGTCTTTTATTAGTAATAATTATTCTTCGAATACGAAAAATTATACGACTAAATGAATTTCTATAACTATAGTACATTTAAGTTAAAAGAGGGGCCCCGGGGGCCCATTCCATAATTGTACCGAATTAGTTTTTCCTGAGATGGGGCCCTATAATAATCATTCAGGTAAGTTATGAAGTTACAATTTTAAATTTGTACCATTAAAATCTATTGAATAATGCCGCAGATATAGCGTTTTAAAGTTATCGAACTTTCTTGAAAATTCTAGATTGGATATTATTAGTTTTACATCCACCGTTATTTCCATATGGACTAAGAAGTGTATTGCAACAAAGCTAAGCCTATATCCATCAATTCACATAGAACCTATAGTGTTGTCTAAGCCTATTAATATTTATATAGCTTATATAAGGAAAAATTAAATGGGGCCCCTGGCCCCAAAGGAATGGATATTATGAGTTCAGTACCCTTTTGTATTTGAGTATGGATAATCAAGTGTATTTTTACTAAGTTTGGTCAAGATCCATCCATTCATGTAGGCGTATTAAGCTTATCGCTATTTATATAGCTCATATAAGGAAAAATGAAATGGGGCCCCCGGCCCCAGAAGAATGGATATTATGAGTTCAGTACCCTTCGGTATTTGAGTATGGATAATCAAGTGTACGTGTACTAAGTTTGATCGATATCCATCCATTCACATAGGAGTATTTGTTTGTAATTGTTTTATATAGCTCATATAAGAAAAAAACTAATTCTGGGCCCCCGGCCCCACACGAAATGTTATTAAAAGTTCTCGACCCCTTAAGAGTTCCTTCTGGATAACGATGGATATATGTGCCAAGTTTGGTCAAGATCCATCAATCCGTGTAAAAGCCTTTGTGGAACAGACAAACAAACCCACAAACAAATTTTCACTTTTATATATATATATGATAAGGTAGATGTCAATACATGTCTTTATTATTTACAAGGCATACGTGAATAGTGGCTTAAGAAACATATTATTATGATTAAGAAGAAACACGTTAACCATAGGTAACATTAAGACATTCAACATTTATCTATGTTAATTATTTTATTTTTGGAAAAATATTATTTAAATGGGAGACATTGTAAGACTCATGATATTGTTATATTTTTTTAAATATGTATTATAATAACTTGATATGTCTAATAGGGTCACGTTAACCTCGGACGTCATTTAAGAGTCACGTGATACTAAAGTGTGACTTTCCCACGCTATGAATTGAGGAAGTATATACATATTCATATCATGTAATTTTCCATTAAAAGATCCAACAAAGAAAAAGTGTATATTAGACAGTGACATAGTTTATGGGCGTACAATTCAACGTTAATACTTTTTGTTCTATGACCTTCATAAGACGCTACATCAGTGATGAATACTCGTTTAAGTGAATTTCTAATACGACATGGTGACGAAACGATGTAGGCTAGTATCTTTGTGTAAGGGCTGTAAGATCTTAATAACTGTGCGTTCATCTAGCCTTGACTAGAAATGTATACTTTTATAGTCTATGCCCTACCTCATCCCATGGGTCAGCGTAAACAATGACAACCAATACCGATACACTTATACTAACCGGGTAGTCGTGCAACAATGTTTATTCTCTACAACTAACAATCGTGGATGTATATATATATATATATATTAAAGTTTCAGCCTAACACATTAATCAACACACTATTGTCCAACGGCCATCAATGCAAAACGCTAACAACAGCTAAAACTACAAGTCATTTACCCCTACCCAAATACGTCACAACATGCTCTTAAAATATATACTTCTACACATATAATCTCTAACTAAACATGTTGTACGTACCAACATAACAACATTGATCTCATACCCTTGACAAACGGGTGGATAAAGGTTATCGTGAATTGGCTTGGGTTTCCTAGCATTTTAAACAAACGTTTAAATAGAAAACTACATGCTGATCTCCCGCTGTTTCAACACGGTACGGTTGCATGTGTTCATTTATCATTTCATGCATGAAATGTGTTTTTAAAGAATCCTATTCTTATCACTGACACAAATCAACAGTACAAGTGGAGTGATTATTTAATATTGGATAAAGTTATATTATGTTAAAGGCATGATGTGTCATTCCCGAAACCCTAGGAAAAAAATAAAAGTATCCAGTACAAATGTTTATCTATAAGTTAGAGTAAAAAGGGCTTCCATCTTTATATATCTCAGACGCCATATTTGTGAAAAGTTCACAAACAAAACCGTAGTTATTTAATAAGGAAAGTGTTAAAGTCAAACCGTCTTTAAAAAAAAAATATTTTTTTAAAAATACAAACACTTTTTTTATGGAACATAGACGAAAAAATCAAGGAATAATATTTACTTAAAAAAACTGGTTGAAAAAGTAAAATGAAGTAACTATATACTCTCCTCCTGGCTATACGTTTCTCTGAACCAATCTTCAGCACACATTTTAATGATGGTCTTCTTGTCTGGTTCGCTTACACAACAGTACACACGCACCATAATTTCATTAAATCTTATTGGTCCCAATATCTTGCTGACCTGGTAAAAATTGTTCAAACGTGTTTTATTGTTGCTATATAATGACTTGATGGAGGGAGGAACAACAAGTTTAAAAAGCATCAGAGACATTGTTGTGAACATGATTTGTTAGTGTGATATCTTGGTATGAAATGTTGTCCATACATGGTGAGAGTTTGAATGTGAGAATCATTGTTATAAGTGTGACCACTTTTTGGGTGCATGAGTTGTGTTATGAATTGTGTTTTGTGGCTGAATGGTCATTGGTTGAGAGGGAAATATTAATAAACGAATGAGTGGGTATAAAAGGACAGTGTGTTGATTAGTCGCTAGAGAGACCGGGAGATTTTAGAGAGATCGAGAGATTGCTAGAGAGGACAAGAGATTTTAGAGATCGTGAGTTTTATTCCATACGAGTTGTTGAGGACTTGATGTGTGTGTAGTGACCCTGGATGGGACGACGTTTTGTATATATTGAATAAAGTACTGACTTATGAAACTATGAGGAATTATTGTGGACTTAGTAGTGTAATTGTGTCATTGTGTGGACCTCATGAGACTCACAGAGAAAGACCCAAGACAACGAGAGTAAGAGGCTGTAACATTTGGAAACCGTAACGTTGGAAAGGTCATAACAGACATAAGATATTAATGAATGGATATTCCTATATTTATATATATATATATATATATATATATATGTGTGTGTGTGTTTAAAGATTGGTATAATCGAATGTACAAAATGATAGTTGCTATAAATGTATTGTACACTGACCTCATCCTTCGCAAGTCTTCTTCCATCACTTATGTTTTCTTTTGAATATACGTTCAGCATCTCAACGGGGTCTTTTTCTTTCATTCCAAAATCGAGTCGAGCAATCTGATGAAAAGCAGACTTACTTTGAATAGTATTCATTTTGAATAAAAACAACATCTAAGAAGAACATTTTCATATGAATCCACCATGAATTGTAATATCGTGCATTTGAGGCTGGGCCTAATATTTGACAAAACATGATAACTGAAAATCTGATAGAACTGTTGAATTTACAGTGAAAAACATGATCATTCATGTACTTAAACAATATTTCGACGCACTGTGTTCATTTTTACTCACAACACTTTACAATAGTATTCGTTTTGTTGTAAAATATTCTAAACTTAGGTTACAATTTTCTGACGAAAAATGACTGACTAAAATGTTGATTAGACCTTCAGAAAATACAGCTAAAGTGTACTTACATTGACAAATATATCATCTTCAGTAATGGTAACTCTGTATTCATCTTGGAAGTGTTGAGCTTTCTGCATGATCTCTATTTTAATTTGTTGTTGTTCTTTCTGAAATATGTATACATGTTATCATTAAATTGAATTTTTAAATGAGACTGGTGTATAACTAAATAAAGTAAGTACATAAGTATTGATTTATATTTCATACATGCATACGAGAATGACATGTGCATTCATGCCGCCAGCACACATAAATATATATTGTATAATTACAAATACAAATAAAGCTCTTTAATATATACTATTTATAGATAATTGTAAATACAAAAGTTCCCGTCAATAAATATTATGTTTGTTTAGTGACAGCATGACCAACAATGTCAAATATAAAATGGTTGTTTGGCTTAGAGATATGAATTGCTTCCCAGTATGTCAAAATATTTGATGCATGGCTCTAACTTGCGTGATAAATGCAGCGTTGTTGGGATGACTGATATCAAGTAACTCCAATGTTAAGTTAACACACTTGACGAGTTCATTTACATTGCACATCGGTTTACAACAGTACAATATGATTTACTATGCATAAATCAACATATTTTCTTTAGCGCACTAAATACATCTAAAAGGCCATTCTCTCAAACCAAATATATTATGTGTATGGTAAACTAAAGCTATTGAAATCTCCTTAATCGTTTTTTCTCGTTCTCTCAATTCGTCTTATTAATAGTAATTTATATATAACCATCCATTTTAAAACGTTCAAACATCATTCAATCATCTGGCACAAACGTACTTTGAACAAGGACTTTCGCAGCTTGCAATTTAAAAAGCTTAAATGACCGATTGACCATGTAACATCATTTGAATCAGTGAGTCCACACGCCCTTGGGATACAGTTTTATTCTATTTAATTACATCAGCTTAATTGCAACATTTAATAATTAAACATATATATTTATTATTCCACGACCTTTACAAGAGTTAGAAATTAAATAAGGTGGGGTAGCGAGGACACCGACATAATTATGTAGAGCGACAGGGGTGGGTCATGGGTGGGTCAGGGTGGGTCATGGGTGGGTTATGATTGGGTCATGGGTGTGTCAGGGATGGGTCATGGACGGATCATTGGAGGGTCATGGTTGGGTCATGGGTGGGTCATGGGTGGATCGAAGGTGGGTCATGGGTGGGCCATGGGTGAGTCAGGGGTGGGTCGTGGGTGGGTCTTGGGTGGGTCTCGGATGGGTCTGATAAACTTCACCCTGATTGTTGTTTTTTTTTTGGGGGGGATAAAATGGAAAATATTTATGATGTATTTCGGCACATTCTGGAATTACGTTTACATCATTCTACACTGAACTATAAAGCAAGATAATAAATGCAAGAAATTAAAGAAACTAAACAAAGATAAAGGTTTGCAAAGTCTGATCTAATTAAAAGGGAGCATCTTTTATGTACAATTTGTGTCAAATTTTTTTTAAAATTATAATTGATACCAGTAAAATAAGGATAAAAAGAAGTTTCCCATTTCAACATCCCTTCCTACCTGTTTAAACAATTACACAAAACAAAAAACAAAAAAAAACATAGTTGCACTTTAACCGCTGACCCACATCCTTTCCTCCCGCCCCATTCCCCAAATCCTACATCAGAGATTTTTTTTTTAATTAATAAACAACGATATAAGCAGGGAATTGCATTTCTAAATTTCATATGTACATTAAATAAATGTTTATATTACAGGTCCCAACTTTAACGAAGGTGTACCTTGTTTTTCATGATGATCGACCGTTGACAGAGTGTGCTATAAAAATATTACAAAATGTTATAGACTACCATTATGGAAATTTGGTAGTTATTCAATTTTACCTAGAATAACATGTTTTATTTTTCCCTCATTACAAAGTTAAGCTATTATAATCTCCTAGCGAAACGGGATCTTAATCAAGGCTCTGGCTTCAAATGACAGTGATGAGAAGAGCTTCAAGAACTATATAGTTTTAAACATTAGAATAATGCGTTCACGTCGTGTTTAAGTAAGATTCAGAACAAATAAAAACATTTTTTTCAAAGTGTTCTGTTTACTGTCTACGTGGAAGCTGTTTCGGGTCCTGTTAAGCTATAAATATCGTAGTTTGTACCGAATCACGTTGCGCATGCCCGGTGAAGACGTGTGATTGTTATCTGTGTTTGTGACGGGGAACATTACTTTGATTATGACATTAATATTCTACAAAATTGTAAATAAATATGTTGTTTATTAACTAAACCACGCCCAGTTACATTGTGAAGCCCTTTGAAACATAGGAGCCAGAATGATTAATTTATTGATAGTGAGCACACACAATATAGAAGAAGAAGTGCGTTTAGCGTGTAAAATAATGACAACAGTGCGTTTACCATGTAAGTTGAAGCGCCACAATCCTGAGTAAAAGGCTGAGAGTGCAATTTTAGTCGACAAGGAAAGATGATACTGTCACTAAGATATGTTAGGATTCACATATACCACTATTAAAGAGAAAGTGCAGTCACCAACCTTGTGACAATTATCGACACATGTCCTGTAACTAAGTACATAAAACAAAGCATTGATGCTCTTTCCTTTAAAATAATGACGCCACTACTATTAGAAACAGCTATTTAAACGAAGCCATTTTGAAATTAAAGAAATGGGTATTCCAGTTTTTTTATCATTTTTTTTTTTACTGCTTTTTTTTCTGATGACTCTGCGATAAATGCAAGCTATTACCTTAAATTGCACCAAATACTCTAGTGGCTTTGCTAAGGCCTTCTACAATTACGGCCTCCCCGACATTACGAAAACAATTTAAGACCTGGAATCAGGTACAGACCTCTCTAATATAGAAACAAGGATCAACAACCGATTTTCCAAAGCAAATGTTGCATTTGGAAGGCGATGAAAGAGGATTTAGGACCAAAGGTTCTCAGACTTTTCAAACTGAGCTGAATTTATATAGGTGAAATTTATTAAGATCTATCACATATATGCTAGCATGACGTGGGAAGGGTAAGGCAAACACTCCAGGCTGCTAAATAATCTCAGCATATGTTGTCAACATAAACTTCTGGGCAAAAGGTAGCAAGAAAAAGTCCATGATACAGAGGTCCAACAAGAAGCTGACTTATCACAATTCTCCACTCCTACAAATAGTTCACGTCAGGTGGCCAGGTATGTTACAATAATTCATGTTAGCATAATTCTCCAAATAATGTTCGGTGAACTCTCCGGATAATAATGCATATGTAGGCGTGGTATTATCGCTCTTTGGCCAAAATCATCTGTGAATAAGCGCACTGATCATGCTCAAAGTATACACAGGACGTGGAAAGGAAGAATCGACTCAGATCCAGCTAGGAACCAAAACAATGTGTTTCCATATGATGATACGATTTATAGGCACATGTAGGACTGGCAGATGACCTGCGTACTCACTGCTGAATAAAGCTTTAAGTATATGTGCATGCAGAGGTCGAAAAGTCTATTCATGTTGCATGCTTTTAAAAATGGATGAACACATGTAAATTTAAATAATTTTGTGTAGAGATAATGAACCAAATAGAAAAATAAATTCATCTGAATATAAAAACGATTTGTTTAAAAATAAACAATTATACGTGATTACGTTTTCTATATCTTTTGGCTCAACTGGAATGCTTTCAAACACCGTGACGTATATGTCCCTCCTAAAAATTCGCTGTATTAATTGTTTAGCAGACTTCATGTCGTCATTATTTTTTGGTGAGTAGAGAATCTTGAAGAGGACATTGTCAGTCAGCTGGGTGTAGGCTTCCATATCTTCATTGCATTTGCTCATTTTGTACTGCTTTCTGTAATGTGGGAAACAAAAATCGTTACAACCATTTTGGAATACACGGAATCTTCTAGACTTCAACTATATCTTGGAAACTTTTATTGTTTTCTTATTTCATGAATTCTTTACTATAAAATTTTAAAAAAAATTATTCGATCTAAAGTTTGAATACGTTTACCACATTTGTGAAACTTCAAAGACTCAATCCATTAATGGCTTTTCAAAGTAGTTTATTTTTCAACTAAAAATCTAAATTATTTGACACTTTATATAATGTGTTACCTGTCTGAACCCGGAAATGTAATATGGTCATTGGCTTTAAGCAAAGCATGAGTTATCCTGCAGTACAAAAAATTACATTGCTTAGTTTTGCGTACACAATTACGTACGTAGGTATGGAAATAAAATCATTAAAATGTGAGTACACTATACGGTTTAAATCAATTACTTTATTTTTTGTGTGATCTTCATTTAAAATCCAACAGATACCTCTATACCTAAAACTCAGCTGCAAAAATACTTTTATCTATTTCATGTAGGTATTTCATGTTAAATTTTAAAAACCCACTGTTCAGTTTCTTCATTAAGGGCCAGCTACATTTTGTTGTCTGATTTCATGTGTCCTTTATTATTGTATTGCAGAGGAAGGCATTCAACCGAAGCATTTACTGAATTGACTTGTGTTTGTGTTTAAGCTGCTACATATATTATTTTTAATATTTTATTTGTACGACTTAAATGCAGTCTCCACAACATTATATTAATAGTACATAATTACATAATGAAAATACATTATCTTCGTACATTGCTTCAATGGCACATTTGACCCTGTGTTGGTAGGCGTACTTGTGAAGTGTGTATCGGGTGTAAAACATGTTGTACAAATTTCCTAGTTCCTTGAAAGGATAATATATTAATTGTAATAACGGAAACAACATTGAGGGTACAATTAAATTCAGAATATGAAATGTTTCTTTAAACTCACAAACCGCAAGATACAATTTTACAAATAAACTGGATAAGTAATACAAAGTAGCATCTTTTGATGCGTAAAATCAAAGGAATATAAACGTTACAAACCAAATGAACCTTGAAGATTAGTAGCCATGAATATTACATTTGTTTTAAAACACGTGCTGTCTTACCTTGTCTCGAATGCATATTTGCATCTGACTTTCAACATCAATTACCCTGGCAAACTTCATGTATCTGGTGTAATCAAAGTTGTTTTTAATTCCAAGATGGTGACAGTCTCTTGCAAAGTAATCCCACTTGTCCACATCTATCCCATTGCGTTTGTTAGAGACAATCTATTGGCCACATATTTATTTTGTAATAAGCCTTAAAATTCCTAAAAGTCGTTGCAAATATATTCAAAAATATTCATTTTTAGATTATTATATATATAAAAAATCAGTTTATTTTTGATAATCAGAAAATGGCTGTATCATACCAAACACTCGAATAAAAATATGTTAGTAAAATCGTGAATACTGTGATTTTAAACTGACCTCATACAAGAAAGATTTTTCCTTGCCTCGGCCTTCACAAGCCCATGTCTATAATGACAGAAAATAGCTTATATGAAATTTAAATTTCCTAATTATGTTTAAATTTATTTCATTTAGACAAATTTAAAACAAATATTATCAGTGTATTAACATGTCATGATTAATTATTAGGCAAGTAAATACTATTCTTTGGATATTAATTCATACAATAGAAAGTTTAAATTATAATACATCCAATAATATGTTGGTCTTTATATTCAAATTGCAACATACACCGATGTATTAGTTAGCAGTATAGGTTCTTTCATAAATGACGTTAGAAACCAGCTAATTGGTTTACACATTTTTAGATGAAAGGACCTTGTTGAGAAACGTGATCTTCATCAAAGTATGCCATATTGAAAGTTCATTTATTTAAATATTATAATTTATTAAATAGTTTTGATTTTAAAAAATACACAGCTTTACATATGTAGCGTTTAGTGTAATTCAATCTGTTACCATAACCAGCATAATGTATTCATAAAAGATAAAATCAATAGTATGCAAAATATTTTTTTATAAAACTTATTTCATCTTTGGTATTTATCTAAGTCTATGCAATGACGATTTGTAATATATATATATAAGGTCAAATACCAATATTTAACTGATTAATATATCTCAAGAATAGCACGTGCATTTAGGATTTCCCATGGTTTTTCCTCTTAAACACAATTTTTTATCTATTTTTAAATAGTTTTTGTTTTTGCATACATTTTACAACTCCTTAAGAAGTGGCTGCCCTTGAGACCATGGAAGCGTTTGTGAATATCACATTAAACTTTTTCACACAATTGTTCGGACATCACGAGAGAAAACAATGCAGAGTACGGTGCGCTCCTCCAATACCCAAAATAGTGGGCCACCAAATGAGTAGCTTTCGTGACTTTGTGCTACTACAGCATCGAAATTTGCTAAGGAGATAAAAGCTAAACACATAGCACCGTAAAGTGTACACTTCATGCTGCAGAGGTTAGAGATTGTGGCGCTCGACGTTATCACTTAATACGATTCGATATCTGCATTTGAAATCTTGAATACGGAAGCATTAACCACAAACTTAAATGCGCCATCTTAGATGACATAGGAACGTTTGGAAAGATCAGAGGCAAGGTTAAATTTCAATCAATACTATGTAACTTACATGTCAGAGGCAATAAAAAATTAGACACCCTGACAAAACATCTGCTGCCCAGCCTCGGCCAGACAGAAAACTATTTAAACTAATCCTTTCGAAACTAAATAGAAATAATGCTTTCATCGATAATAAAAACTTGCTGGCGGACATTTTCGAAGATAATGGTGATAACAGTACGACAGTCATAGGTTTCTTCACTAACTTGCAGCTTCCTAGCAAACAGAACCGTTGGTGGAAGTTTAGTCCACAACAGAATTTGGTGACCAAAATGAGAACAGAGCATTGTCAAAATAATGCATATTTTCACAGGCAACTACATGAACTTAACCTAACGACATTGCAGCCTGGTCCCAGAACCTCTAGCCATTTGTTATCGCTGGAAGTTGAGCAATAAAAAATGGTGATCACATACATTTTACTTTTTAATGTTTCTTGTCCTTTTTCAATATGTCCTGTCTGCTGAGGAAGTTTTTTTATCCAAATATTCTTGACTTATTGTCCTCTTTCTTAATTCAAGCTTCCCACATAAATATACTAAATACTTGTTCTACTTGTCACTTCAAAGATGTTCATTTATTTTACTATCTCCGTAACTTTTACGCTAAACTCTTCTAGATCTTATATGATTGCCATTAAACCTTAATGCTCGATTAAAGGTATATCCTTTTATGATATAGACTTGTCAATTAAGTATATTAACTAAAGGTTTAACTAGCATCAAGCAGATGATGACCCTGGAAACTCGTAGCTGATCAACTACAAACTAACAAGTTCTATTAAAACATAAGATATACGTTTTTTTTTAATTGTGCCATTCTATGGTATCAATAGTATTGCTTTGATTCCTCAATATACAAATTATATACGAATAAAATAAATAGTAATACATTAACAGCTCAACTGATTTATAAAAACAATACCCCATCTTCATTGTAATGTTTTCCTTCTATCTGTTCTTCTATAAATGTAATATCTTGCTCAGTCAGACCGAATTCTCTCAGTTTGCCAACTGGTTCCATCAGTTTATTCATCTCTACTAAATGGTGAAACATCTTAACAGAGACCTGTTCATGCTGAAAATAACGGGAAACAATAGTTAATTAAATTTATGTTAATTCAAATTTTGTATTTCTTAGTTTATAAATTTGATAAAAGCAAAGTTTGCAATAACAAATAGCTTATTAATTATTTTTTTTTAAACTTAAAAATTGTGTTTATTTATATTTAAAATATGTATTCATTTTTCTCTTAGAAATTGGAAAATAATCAGTTTTGTCTCACATGGTTTTTGATTCAATGAAACTTGAAGCTCTTTTTGCAAGTCAAGATTTTACTACTTTAAAATTAATACATTTGTTTTTCTTTATTTTTTTTTCCAAGTTTAATTTAAATTTAATTTAACAATTAAAAAAATAAATAAACAAATAACATGTTTTTTTTTAAATTTTAATTTGGCAACACTAACAAGGTACTAAAACAATATATGTTTGAGATTTCTCGATACATGTGATTATAATTTGAATAAATACATAACAATTATTTAAAAAAAATCAAATTCAATTTCCAATGCTCATAATAGTTCTTTAATTTTTATTTATTTAAAATGTAGTTGCACTCATTAATAATAATACTTAACAAAATTTAACTAAAATAAACGTTATCAGTTTTATGTTTTGCACATTTTAATTTATTCGATTTCAGTAAGATAGAAAAGCAATATCATTGATTTTAAGAATCCAAACAAATTAAAATGAATTCGTTTATTTTACGTTCTATGGTTAGCCTAGATCATTATTTTTAATTTATCTAAATATCATTTATATATATATATACACATACATATACATATGAAAGTTCGTTTGTTTGTTTGTGGATTTGTTTCACATACGTTTTTACATGAATTGTTGGATCTTGACCTAATTTGGCACATATATACACCCTTATCTGGAATGACCTCTTAGAGATTATGAACTTTTTATATAATTCCGTTTGTGGTCGAGGACACCGAATTTATTTTTTCTAATATGAGCTATTAAATTAATTGACCAACAAGTACTCCAAGTGAATAGATGGATATTGACGAAACTATGTACACATACACATGATTATCAATATTCAAATACCGAAGTGTATTAAACGCATAATATCCATTCTTTTTTGGTCGATGGCCCCATTTCATTTTTTCTTATTTTATCAATATAAACATCAAAAGGCTTAGAGAACACTACGGGTTCCATGTTACTTGATGGAAATGGGCCTAGCTTTGTAGCATTTCATCTATTCGTCCTTATTGAAATATGTGTTGATTTATGACAAAGAACATCCCATTTAGACTTTTCAGGAAAGTTCGATAACTTTAAAAAACAGAACTATTAAATAAATTTTAATGGGACTTATCTTAAAATTTTACTATACAATTCAATGTCCGTATTGAAATATATGTGGATTAAAAACTAAGTATATCAAATCTAGAATTTTCCAAAATTTCAATACATCTAAAAAGCTTAATCTATGGCAACATTAAACGATTTTAATGAAAACAAGTTTACATTTCTACTCAATTATTTATCCGAATGTTTTATAGGGTCCCCTTTCTCAGGCAACACTGAATCGGGATGATTATGAAAAGGGCCCCCGCTGAAGCTCCCATTTTCGACTTAATTGTGGTATATTAATAGTAGTGCATTTAGTTGTTTAAGTGTTTTCGTATGTGAAGAATAATTACTTAGAAACGTAATTTTGTACACGTTTCGCGAAAGATATTAAATTAAATCTCGAAAGTACTAGAAAGTTATATATCGTTCTCCGCGGATATTTAAAGGAATCTAAAACGTTTTAAAATGGTAGTATAGTTCTATACTTTCATGGGTAATTTCTTTAAAAAGACTCTTTCTAATCAAACCTGGAACAGATGTCCAATGCGAACATGATCCCAAAGAGAAAGAGGATCCTAAAGTTGAATGAGAAAACTGGAAACCACTGGTAACACGATTCCAATGAGTGACGGGATCAAATAGGGATCCTATCGGCAAACGATATCACATCGGGGAAGAGGATCTCACTGGGAAACGGGATCCTTGCGGATCCGAGATCACATATAAAAAGGAAATGGTATATACATGGAAATGGGATCCCTTCAGGCCCTAATTTAGTTCGGTATACCACAGGGGATGGGATCCCTATGGGTTTGGGATCCCAATGGGATTATATGTGAATATGGGATCAAAATCGGGATAAAATGCCAATAGTGGTGGTATCCCAATTGGGAATGGGATCCCAATGGCATCGTAATTGCAATGGGATCGGGATCCCACTGGGATCAGGATCCTTTCGCTATTGATATCAAGAGAGATCGGTATGCCACCGGGATATGGATACCAAAGGGATAGGGATACCAATGGGATCAGCAGACAGTTCCGGCAAGGCAGGGTATATTGGCTAGTATATAATGTATATAAAAGTGAACATGTGTTAGTTTGTTCCACAAGGCTTTTACATGGATAAATGGATCTTGACCAAACTTGGCTCATATATCCGTCATTATCCATAAGGAACTGTTAAGGATATTAAATTTTATTTACGTTCTGTTTTGGTCGGGGGGCAATCATTTTAAAAGCTATATTTATGGCATTTTAAAACGATTTTAATGGAAACAAAATAAGTTTTAATTTTATAAATTATGTAAATGATTTTTATAGGTCACCATTTCAAACATAACTCAGTCGGTACTTTATTAAATAGAACCGAAATCGGGGCCCCTATTTTAATTAAATTATACTAAAGTTTAATTCTTGTAATTTAATTGTATAATATATCGTATTCGAAAAATAACTATGTAGATTAGTAATTGTGTACACGTTTCATGGAGGATATAAAATTAAATCTAGAATGTTCAAGAAGGTTCTATATTGTTCTATGGGGATATATAATGAGATTTAAAAGCTTATTCGAACACAATCCCACTGAGCATGATCCCATCGAGGAACATGATCCTAATGGGGAACGATATCCCACAGTAAACTTGAATCCATCGGTTACGCAATCCCATCGGGTAACGGGATTAAACCAGGATCGTCATCCTATCGGGAAACGGTATCAGAAAATGTGGTACTTTGGTTGAACGGAATCCCACAGAGAATTGATATCCTAACGGGATCGGTGGCACACTGGGATCGTGATCCACCGAGATCGGAATCTCAGCGCGATCTGGATTCCAACTGGATCTGGAGACACACAAAAACGGGAACCCATCGAGATCTCAAAGGGAAAACAAGACTTTGCCTGGATCGGTGTTAGAATGAGTTAAGGGTCCCAATTGGATCGGGATTCCACCAAAAAAGGGTCGTAATGCAATTACGGGGCACGCCATGTATATCTGCTAGCTTAACTTAAGCACAAAAAATAAAAGTTATTACATGTGTTATTTAAATGTAGTTTTTTTTTTATTATTTTTTTTTTAAAATTGTAAGTGTCTTTGGTAATTTCGCTGGCCATGTATAGTTAAATGTTCACATTAGCTTTTACAATCCGCAAAATATTTACTTCGAAGACAGAGTTCACTAAATAATTCTTCACTCAAAAAAGGTTGGAATTTTAGATACATTTAAACTAATATGTTCATCTTTTTAATGTAGATCACGTGTTGGTATAAAACGACTTATTATTATTTCTTTAAACATATCAAATACAAGTTTGAATAAAAAAGAATGTGTTTAGTCACCAGCTTGACGTGTTTCGTCCCAGGGATACCATTCATTTTATAGAGCCTTCTTTCTTGATTTGACACTCAAACCAATCATTGTCATCACACAATAATGTCAAAGCACAATTAAGGGCCCCTAAATAGTCTGACGCCCAGGGACATATGTCCCCAAACTCCCCTTTAATGATGCCTCTGCGGGGATTACCAAAAACAAATGAACTGTTTTAATAATATTTTAGAATAAATGATCGAAATGTTTTTTTTTTTTATTTATTCTCAAATAGTTTCATTATAACTTATGACTACAACGTATCTATATAGTATTAAAGTACACACAATAAAATCATTAACAATAATACCATTGGCATAGAGTTAATAGTTCGTGGTGAATCACAAGCATTGCCACCTAATTAAGTTGGGGAACCAGCCTCTCTATGAGTGTTAGCTTGAGTTAATTGTTCTCATTTCTCATACTGCTTTAGGGAAATGTTAAAATTATAAAAATGCATGTATGCTTGCAGTGCCAGTAATAATTATATTTAAAAGTACCGTCTTCTTCGTGAATTCTTCTCGCATTTCAAGAAATTCTTCCTCAAAGAAATGTGAAAATGGGCCATGACCTGTAAAGATATTAATTCCATTTCAAAATGATGAAAAAAAAAGTATTCAATTGCTGGAGCTTAAAAAAATTGGTTGAAAGAATGCATTTTATTTTAACTAAATCTATCTATCTATATATATATCTATCTATCTTTATATCTATCTATCTATTTATCTATATATCTATCTATCTATCTATCTATCTATCTATCTATCTATCTATCTATCTATCTATCTATCTATCTATCTATCTATCTATCTATCTATCTATCTATCTATCTATCTATCTATATATCTATCTATCTATATATCTATCTATCTATCTATCTATCTATATATCTATATATCTATATATCTATCTATCTGTCTATCTGTCTATCTGTCTATCTGTCTGTCTGTCTATCTATCTATCTATCTATATATCATCTATCTATCTATCTATATATCTACCTATCTATCTATCTACATATCTATCTATATATCTATCTATCTATCTATCTATCTATCTATCTATATATCTATCTATCTATCTATCTATCTATCTATCTATCTATCTATCTATCTATCTTCCTATCTATATGTATATCTATTTATCTATCTATCTATATATATATATATATATACATATATATCCCTCTTTCTCTTTCTCTCTCTCCCTCTCTCTATATATATAAATATATATACATTGTTTATAGGGCCTCTGCTAGTGAATACATATTAATATAAAACCAAATGGATTGGGTTATTATTTTAGACCCGAGTCAATTTAACCTGGGGAAACCTGTTAAAAGAGCTATACCTATATGCTTATTAATAAACTAATATATATACAGCATCATAGTGTTTGAATAAATTATATGCGATTATGCGATAAACTCAGATTCAAAGCACTGTGGAAGTTTATAGTTTAATGTTTGACCGGCCGATGAGAACAATAACCATTTCATAAAATATATAGAATATTGTATGTATACAA
The DNA here is from genome assembly GCA_964017045.1 of Omphiscola glabra. Classification (NCBI taxonomy): domain Eukaryota; kingdom Metazoa; phylum Mollusca; class Gastropoda; family Lymnaeidae; genus Omphiscola; species Omphiscola glabra. The sequence goes on along the minus strand of OZ024807.1, from coordinate 29,932,043 downwards.
TGTATTCGCCCATATCGTATATTCCTTTTCTTGTGTTTGAGGCATGTTATGTAGGTGACGTGTTTTCAGTTATGACACGCCTTCCTCACTTTCAACTCGCATGACCTCTTCTAGTAAAGACATTCTAGGCCACGTTTTGGGGTGTGTCTAGCGAAATGTTCCCCTTGTTTACAGCAAGTTTAAGTATTGTCCGTTTCAGTCGAACATTATCGAATGATCTAGAGAATGCGAGATGCAGTTACAATTCGTAATCTATTTCGAGAATGACCATCTGGAACAGGGTATAAAAGGAATAAGAATGAATTACAGGAGAGATTCATTTCCGTTATCTCGAGACCTGCAGTGTGTCATCATTTAATACTAGACAGTGCTTTATTGTGTAGATTTTCTTTGATTGTACAACGTGTGCTTATCGTATTTTTACATACAATACCGGTACCAGTCATACTGTAAGTTAATAATTTTAATCATATTCTTGTGTAATTCATTGTAATTTACCAATTAAAAACGTAGTAATTGTAATTAGCCCTGCCTTTGTGTATCGTTCTAGTTGTAATTGATTTTAAGCTTTGGTATCGTCCTTTATTATGGACTATTTTGAAACAAGCAAATAGACTAACTCAGAGATAAAATCATATACTAATAGCAGTCCGTAATAAGGCCCAATTAACAGGCTTCACATGGCAAGCGGCTTTTTCTCGCCAAGTTCTTGCACATTTGTTATGTTGATATCTCTTCTTTTCTTTATTCAAGAATAGTTCCCACTTTTTTTTTTCTTTTAACCATGAACACAAAAAATATACTTAACAAGCAATTTAAATGTTTTATTAGTTTTGGAGCACTCCTTTGCTGACTCATAATGTCAATCTCTTGTGGAGCACTCCTTTGCTGACCCATAATGTCAATCTCTTGTGGAGCACTCCTTTGCTGACCCATAATGTCAATCTCTTGTGGAGCACTCTTTTGCTAACCCATAATGTCAATCTCTTGTGGAGCACTCCTTTGCTGACCCATAATGTCAATTTCTTTTGAGTACTCCTTTGCTGACCCATAATGTCAATCTCTTGTGGAGCACTCCTTTGCTGACCCATAATGGCAATCTCTTGTGGAGCACTCCTTTGCTGAGCCATAATGTCAATCTCTTGTGGAGCACTCCTTTGCTGACCCATAATGTCAATCTCTTGTGGAGCACTCCTTTGCTGACCCATAATGTCAATCACTTGTGGAGCACTCCTTTGCTGACCCATAATGTCAATCTCTTGTGGAGCACTCCTTTGCTGACCCATAATGTCAATCTCTTGTGGAGCACTCCTTTGCTGACCCATAATGTCAATCTCTTGTGGAGCACTCCTTTGCTGACGCATAACGTCAATCTCTTGTGGAGCACTCCTTTGCTGACCCATAATGTCAATCTCTTGTGGAGCACTCTTTTGCTGACCCATAATGTCAATCTCTTGTGGAGCACTCCTTTGCTGACCCATAATGTCAATCTCTTGTGGAGCACTCCTTTGCTGACCCATAATGTCAATCTCTTGTGGAGCACTCCTTTGCTGACCCATAATGTCAATCTCTTGTGGAGCACTCCTTTGCTGACCCATACTGTCAATCTATTGTGGAGCACTCCTATGCTGACCCATAATGTCAATCTCTCGGGATGGTTCGCTGCATACAGGCAATGCGTTTAATGTAACCTAATATGAAAATATAAAAACGAATTGAAAACATAGAAAATGTGTCAACACACCTAGATCGTGACAAAGACCAGCGATTTCTACACATAGGATGTCTTTATCTGTGATTCCCAGATTTGGTTGATTATTTCTTAAGATTCTTACAAATTGTCCAGCTAGATGGCAAGCTCTGAAATTTAAAATGAAAACAACATCGAAACGTTAATGCTAAGAACTTGCATATATTGTCTACGTGTGTAATTACTTAAAATATGAACTTGTTCAATTATAATTATAATACTAATAATAAAGTTTATTTGAAAATCACGTTTCATTGCCAAAGGCTTGAAGAGCGTTTCAAAGTAAACCACATTAAAAGAGAAATAAAAATAATACATATTTTACAACATTGAAATTCAAAACGCAAGAATACAAAACTATATACGAGCATACCCATTTAAAGTATTACATCGCCTTGCAACCATAAACAACACAAGACAATATACATCTAGGAGATACTAGCTAGCTGGGAAAAGATGGTAGACAACATCATCCCAGCAGGTGTTTGCGAAATAGATGTGTTTTCAATTCAGTTGTAAAGGGCTTCAGTGTCTGGCTTATTCTGAGAGCGACAAGAAGGGGGGTGTTCTAATAAAAGTGGAACATTGATCGAACTGTTATTAATAGTGTTTTTTGTTTAAATAATCTAAATTAAATTGACACATATTGGAATGTGAGTGTAAAAAAAGATGCAATCTGTATGTAGTTTGTAACTCCACTAACAAGTTCGGCCCCAAGCCCAGGTGCAAAATGAGGATCGTTGGTGTGAGGCCAGCTACATCATCCGTAAAAATCAATGGGCACAGAAACGTCAACATGAAAAATTAAAACAACAACAAAATTAAGCCTCTGCGAGGAATACTTGATCAACAGTTTAAAACCTGACATCATCTTGGGCACAGAAACATGGCTGAATCCCTCCATCGACAACGCCGAGGTGTACCTGATAATTTCAAACTATTCCGGCGTGATAGACGAGACAGAGGAGGAGGAGTACTTATTGCTGTCCATGACAGCCTAGACTGTCACGCTGTTCCAGAACTAGATGTTGATGACTGCGAACTCCTGTGGGTGAAGGTGAAGCTGAAGGGTAGACGCACACTTTATGTTTGTGCATTTTACAGACCCACCAAAGCAGATGAACCAAGCTTGAGGAGGTTTGAGGTGTCACTACAGAGGGCAATTCAATCGAATAACGCCTTTCTCCTTATAGGGGGAGATTTCAACTTTCCTGGTTGGAACTGGCAGATTCCTGCCTTGAAGCCCAAGTGTCCATACCCGGTCCTACACTCTGACTTTATGGATATAATTAACAACCATGGTCTGGAACAGATGGTTAAAGAACCCACGAGGGGGGAAAACACTCTCGACCTACTCCTCACCAACAGTCCACATCTCATCCCAAGAGTTGAGGTCATCCCTGGAATATCAGACCACTGCATACCATATTGCGAATTTCAGGTCAGCGCACTAAAAAAGAAGCAGGCTGTGCGAGAAATTCCCATTTATGCCAAGGCAGACTGGGATAGCCTGAGAAGGGCAACGACAGAGCTGAGCTCTAACATGCATGATATTCAGGGTAAAGCGACAACAGAAGAGCTGTGGATGAAGGTCAAGACAACACTAACTGATGCAGTGAAGAAATACATACCACAAAAGACCACCAAACCAAAAGTAAATCAGCCATGGGTCACAGCTGAAATCCGTAGGCTCATACACAGGAGAGACCGCCAGTACAAGCGAATGAAGAAGAATGGCTCAGTCGAACTGAAAGCCGAAGTACTGAGGCTCCGAAGAAACGTCCAACGCTTACTGCGCAGATCCTACTGGAACTACTTAAACGACATCTTCTCAGAGGATAATATTCCGGCCAAGGGTGTCAAGAACGAGCGCTTTTAGAGCTACATCAAGCACCAAAAGTCATCAAACAATAGGGTTTCACCCCTGAGATGGGACAGCCATTTGAAGTCTGAACCAAAAGCACAGGCGGACATTCTAAATCAACAGTTCCAGTCGGTCTTTGGTGACGGTAGAGAGTACTCAGAGGATGAGTTCCTTCTAAAGACCAACATGATGAACACTGCCTACCCCATCATGGAAGATATCCACATTTCAGAGCAGGGTGTTCTGGCACTCCTTAAATCCATTAACCCATACAAGGCATGTGGTCCCGACAACATTAAACCACGAGTGCTAAAAGAATTGGCAAATGAAATCGCTCCCTCGCTGACAATCCTCTTCCAATCGTCGCTACTCACAGGCAACGTTCCCACCGACTGGAGAACAGCGCATGTCACTCCAATCTACACAAAAGGGGAGCAATACGACCCAGCCAACTACCGCCCGGTATCTCTCACCAGCGTAGTGTGCAAACTATTGGAGCACATAATAGTAAGCGCGGTCATGAATCATCTTGAAAACCACAATATACTGAATGACAGTCAGCATGGCTTCCGAGTCAATAGATCATGTGAGACCCAACTCCTTGAATTTGCTGAAGATTTGACGACCAATTTGGAGAACAGCAAGCAAACTGATGTGCTTGTACTGGACTTCTCAAAGGCATTTGACCGTGTCAATCATAGCTTGCTATTACACAAACTGCAGTGATATGGGATCGAAGGCAATATCAAAACATGGATCTCTAGCTTCCTCAGCGACCGATGCCAGGATGTAGTGGTAGACGGCACAACCTCCTCCTTTGTCCGTGTTAAGTCAGTGGTCCCCCAGGGCTCTGTGCTAGGCCCCTGTTTGTTCCTAGCATATATCAATGACCTGCCCGAGAAGCTGACCTCCCAAGCAAGACTGTTCGCAGATGACACGGTGGTTTATAGAACGATCACCAACAGTTCTGACCAGGACCAGCTGCAACAGGACCTCAATCGGTTAGCCGAGTGGGAGATGAGCTGGGACATGGAATTTCATCTCGTCAAGTGCCAGACACTGTCAGTCTCCAGAAGCAGATCCTCTCTACACCTCCCTTACGAATTACATGGCCATATTCTAGAGACAGTTTCCTCCGTAAAGTACCTAGGTGTTACCGTCCAAAGAGAAGTCAACTGGGACGAGCACATTAGCAATGTGTGCAATCGGGCAAACAAGACCCTGTGGTTCTTAAGACGAAATCTAAAGATTTGCAACTCAAGCGTGAAAGAAAAAGCATATAAAGCCTTTGTCCGGCCGCTGTTAGAGTACGCATCCTCTGTCTGGGACCCATTTACCCAGAAGAGCATCGATAGGTTGGAGGCTGTCCAACGACGGGCAGCACGCTTTGTCATGAACCGCTACAGAAACACCTCTAGTGTTGGCAGCATGCTGGAAACTTTAGGGTGGTCACCGTTAGAAGAACGACGACGACTATCTAGGCTCTCCATGTTGTACAAGATCAATAATGGGCTGGTCCACTGCTCCAGTATCAAACAGAAACTCGTCAATCTCCCACCTAGACAGCGAAGAGGTCACGACAAACAGTTTCAACTTTTAAAAACAAGAACTCAATACAGGAGCTCCTCATTCATTCCAAAGACAATAAAGGAATGGAAAAATCTTCTAAAAACAACTGTTGCGGCGACTACACTTGACACATTTGCGGCTCTTGCCTCCTGTCTTGCAACCAGTGAATTATCCCCTTAAAAACCACGCACATTAACATCGCGAACCCATATGAACCATAGGAGCCATAATGATCAATGCATTGATCGTGGGCCCTGAAAACATAGAAGAAGATATTCCCTTCATCTCCAAGAAAAGCTATTAAGACAAGCGGTCAAATGCAGGCTTTACTGGAAGCCTTATTGCTGAAAAACATCATTTTAAAAGAAGAAAAATAGGCAAATGGAATGTCGAAACCATGTATTAAGCTAGGGAAAACAGCACAAGTGGCGACATACATGGACATACAAACTCACAATGTTTGGCATCTGTGAAACAAGATGAACACAAGCAGGACAGTTTACTTTTGCCTCGTGGAGATACCTGTATACTTAGGGCATGAGGTTGAAATTGCTCCGCACACTCAAGGAATCACTTTCATGATGACACAGATGGCAGAAAGGGCAATGACAGGATGTACAGAACATGGACTACTAATTATAATAGCAAATTTTACAAAGAAGAAGAGGAAAAAAAAAATTGGATGTTATGCAGTGCTGTGCACCCACCAACGATATAATCAAAGACGAAAAATAAGATTCCTAAAATAGACAAAGTAAAAATAGAAAAATATCCAGGTAGAGATCTAAATATATTAATAAGAGATCTGAACGCTCATATCGAAAAAGAAAACTGTGGATATGAATAAATTATGGGGTGCCATTGTATAGGAGAGAGGAATGATAACAGTGTTATATGCATGCATATATAAATTCAAATATTATATTACATAAATTACTGAAGGAACCCTAGAATACAGGGATTTGAAACAGCTTTTTAGTGGCCGATATCCGCGAAAATCCGTTCCAAATTTCGTTATAATTAGAAGCATTCCTTCTACTTGGCTTTAAGGCCAATTTACTTATTTAGTTACATAAATGGTCAACATTGCTTAAGAAGAGTGACAACATAGCTGATACAAGGAATGTGGCAACTTAGCTGGTAGAAGAGTGGGACAAAATAGTTGGAAGAAGAGTCTGTAAACATGGCTCGTAGAATAGCTTGGTAGCATAGCAGTAGAATAATGGGCATCATAGCTGGTAGAAGGGTGGACAACACAGTTGATAAAAGAATGAAACAACAAAGTTGTAGAAGAATGAGATGAACATTAATGGAAAAAGATTTGGACAAAAAGCTTGCTAAATAATGGAGGCAATACAGCTGGTAAAAGTGTAGTGCATAATTTAAAAAAAATTACTTTGTTAAATTATACTTTTTAACAATTTACAATATTGGAAGTAACTTAAACAAGGTTGTGTAGTTTGGAACAGTAAGAAATATCATCAGTTCCAGCTCCACTTTATTTCCTTGTTTTCATTTAAATTCCTCGTGATTTGCTTCTTCTTTTAATTTTTACAAATATATATTTAAAATGTCTGCTAACCCGAGCGAATGTTCAAATCTGTTATTAGTAGCACCAGGGAAGACAAAATAGACCATTCCAAGTTGCTTGAGATACCGGAGTCTTTGAAATTGTGGTGTATCAATTATAGCTTGACATGCTGGATTCATTTGAATATGTCCGTGGACGGGATCATTGTAAACCTATTGATCACAAAGATAAGACTACATATTTTGGTGTAAGCAATTTGGATGATAAACATAGTTTCGTTCTAGATGAGGCTGGCTGCTTGCGTGACACAAAAGTAAAAAAAAATATATCATTTACTGATAACATATCAACTATTTATGTTTATATTTTTAAATTACAAAAGTCATTTTAATTTTAACAAACTATTAAATGTTATAAAGGATTGTTCATTCGTTTTGTTAAGTTTGTCAGGATGAAATGTGTTGGATGTTTCATAGTGATGACTATGTATTCGTGTTTTTCGTCATTATCATAAGAATTCATATTGTTCCGTACACAGATTATATATTTACAGCTCACAAAAATTGACAACGTTAATATGAGTTTTACGAACATCTTACCACATAACTTAAAATTGATAATTTTTGGAAGACCATTAATTCGAGTAGTCTTTCATCTTTATGGTGTGAAAAAAATTGTGTCAGTAAAAACGATTTTCTAAAAAAAAAAATTACCTTTAGCGATAACAATAGACTTGGACCTAAATTATCTCGGAACTTCAACATATCCAAATAGTGACAGAGCCTTTGGTTTTAGAAAGAAACATAACACAATTATTTAGTACCATAATATTTGTCTAATGTACCTTATTTTTTAAAAAAATGTATTGATTGGAAATACAAATCTAAAAGGAAAGTTTAAGGCAAATAAAATGTCAGATCGCACACATAAAACCAATGTTTATGTCCCACTAAAATGATTAAATGAAGATGATATATATTTTGTAACCATACATAGCAGAAAAATGAGTTCAAATGCGATACTTACTTCAATCGAGGGGCGTCACTCTGCTTAAGAATTTCTGAGGATAAATATCTTAAATCCTTTCCATTGAGTTTCATTTCTGTTAATAACAAAAAATGAAATGTTACGATTTTTAAAAGATTTTCCACCACTTATTTTCACTTTTTACACTAGAGGAATACATTGTTTTACGTTTTGAAAATTACTGATATTGAGAAAATAAACGGTACACATTAGCGTGTTTGCTAGTGTCAAAATCGGCCAATAATGAAGAAGAAGTTATTTAGATTTCTTCTAAAACAATATATCATTTCTAACCTCACACTGTGTTCACCACACTTGACAAATATTTGTCACAAAAAGTCAACTTTACCTCACTCTACCCCATAATGTAAGCTTTATACCATTGAACTAATATAAATTCTCTTCATGTTTTCATAACCTGCACCCTATACTCTAGAGTTGTACAAAACGGAACACACATTCCCTCATATTATGTTATACCACACCTGAAATTCATGTAAAGTTGTGGTCAATATTGTTGAATTTCATTGCTTTAAAAAAGATTTAGGATCTTACTTAATTTAAGCTAAACATATAGTTAAATGAAAGTTATAAGCCATTAAAAAAATGTGTTAAAAAAGAAACAAGAAATCAAGAAGAGCTCTATTACTTTTAACTAATCCAGATAACATTCATTACTTTAATTAATCCAAATGACACACGACAGAGGAAACAGGATTATTTAACTTAAATGTAAAAAATAATGTACTTTTTGTTTAGTAATATTTCCTATATTAAGTATGTAGCACACCTGACTCACCTCATTACATAAATGCATTAAATAAAAGTGAAACGAACAAGTGGTGTTGCTCCTTTAAACTATTGTTTTTGTCTTTTTTTTCCATTAGTAAGCTCTTGGAAATTATCTTTAGCTCAATAATTTGATAATTTCTAGGGAGATCCTAAGTCTTGTTTATGTATTTGATAGGTAAATAGACAGTTTTGTGCTCACGGGGAGCATAAGGTGAATAAGGAAGTTTCAAGGCCAGCAGATTGCAGAAGGGTCGGTGTATTTTCAAAAAAGGTTTATATATGCTCGTGCGATGTTACTGTTCTTCGGATAGAATTAATATGACTGGCTAGAAGTATAATAGTTGTGAATATGTTATGTTATGTTGATAGCCCTTCATTGGAAAACTCTAAGTTTCACGATTCTCTCAATAATTTTATGTTCTAGTTTAATTCTAGGTGCCATTTGTTTAATCGTAAGACTTTGGTCATTACTTAATCTTATAAAAATAATATGTAATAAAAAATCTGAAACTTTAAGGCTCCGTCCTATAAGTTAGTGTCGGATTATTTCGAGCGATAAAAGGGAGAGAAAGACTTGACAAAATATTTACTTTGTTCGTATTTTTAAATACATCTTAAAACAATACTACAATGAAGACACTCTTACAATTTCATTTAGAATAATTTATGTAATGTATATACTATATAATTTACTTTTAGCAAACGAGACAATTTCCTGAGATAAGCCTTGTTTTGTCATTTGATCAAGGAGTTCATAGTTGTCCATATCCTCCCAGCGCTGACTTGAAGTTTTTTGCCTCTTAGAAAATGTATGCAAAGCCATCTGAAATGAGAGGATTTAAAACGAACATTTTACTGAATATCTTTTTACAATGGTTTCAGAGACCATTACTTTGGGTTTGTAGAGGAATTTTTGTTAAAAACATACATTTGAATTTTAACGAAACTTAAAGTATAATGATTTTTATATATGTTTTTAATCATATGTTTTTACTGTTTGACAATAATTGGAACCTTTACTATCATTGTTATTAATGATGGCACCCTTGTCTTCACTGCAACACTTGGTCCCCACTGAAGAGCAAGAACAACGTGTAACTAATTTAGTTACAACAGTTCTCTATTTACTAGATCCTAAAACAGTAACTCTAAGTTTACAAGAATTCTCTTTGCAAACTTCCTTTCACTGACAAGCAATACCAAAAACGACTCTCATCTCACTGACTGACAAGGACATGAAGCTTTTCTTCATACCAAGATAACTCAGAATACTGACAACAACTGAACACTTCTTACTAACAACAATAACTTATTGTGCATCACCTGCTCAATACAATGCTCGCCCTCACTAAAGCTCTGAATATTTAACAATCGAAGTGGCTATTGGTAAACGGGCACCAGAAGTGAGAGGTTGGGATTAAAAAACTATTTAAAATATAATTGTTGTGTTTTAAGACCAAATGAGGTATCAAATGAAAGATAATTGAATGTACTATACGTTTGTAATCTTAATTCCTCAGTTTTACTAAAATAAACTACCACAATTGAGATACACTTCCATATTTTCAGAAATGATAATAAAGTGAATTTATTCTGAGTTTCATCTAGATCCTTTCATTAAGTGTTATTTAATTTTAACAGTTCTTATAAGAAAAAGAAAACAAACTTAAACATATTTTCAGGCTGGATAACGTTCAACACATTTTAACAAATGTTCCCATTAAAATCGGTTGACGAAGGAGATCCCCCTTTTACAGACAAGAAAATTGAGAAATTGGATATTATTATCTTGAAAGTAAACCCATCTTTTAAAAGGGATAATTAAATGTATTTTGCCAAGTCTGCCCTACATGGAACACTTGATTAGAAGATTTTATTGTAAGCATTCGGTTATAGCGTTGACTTTTTTTAAGGAAAACAGTTTGTAGATCCTCAAACTATCCTCAAACACTCACATGAAAATTCAAATATGATTTTGCAAACATTTGAGGTCATTTATAGTGACTTACAGAAAGTATACATATGACATAAAATGACTTATTTAACACTAAAAATTTAATTTTTGATATCAGTAAACTATAACTGAACAAGAAGTATGTGTTTGGATTTTAAGAAGGTTAAGTTGAAAATACCTCTTACAAATAATGGAATTAAAAAGGTGAAATATATTATGGATTGAAATTTTCCCGTGTGTAATAAATCATCGAGAAATCCTACGAATGCAACACGAACAACATGTGATCGACTGAACTTCTTATGATAGAGTAGACAGAAAATAACTGTCCGATGCTCTCCAGAAACTTAGCGTCCCTAACAAAAGTATCTTATTATGAATGGTAACATAACCCCAACAGTAGAATTAAAGTACCGGGAGAATACTCAAGAGAGGTTCCATTTTATCAGGGCCTCGGATAAAGAGATTCACTATTATGTATCCTTTCAACATATCGTTAGAAAAGTCATTAGAAAAATACATGTGAACACCAGTCGTACTATTACCAACTACTTCCAGAGACTTATTATAGAACAACAACTATCAGGAACTCTATGTAGCCAGCCAATGCAGTACTTTGCATACGCATACGATGTACCACTACTGGTAGAAAAAGAAATGACTTAATTTAGGCATTCAGGGAACTTAAAAATGCCTTGGTCAAAGCTGGTCTTGATGTAAATGAAGCAAAAACAAAAACATATATGTTAATGTCACGAAACACACAAATTGATGACAAAATCGATATAAACAACAACACCTTTGAGAGATTAGCTACTTTCAAATACCTAGGCGTGACTTTAAATGAGCATATGGAAACAATGTTGGAGGTTAAATAAAGGATAACAGCAGTCAACTTTTTTTTTATTTGATAATTCAAAACTCCTGGAAAGCAAAAACCATTCAAAGAAACAGAGAAGCCAATCCAAACCATCGTCATAATACAACTTGCAATGTATGTGATACTTAGTTCCTTAACAGAAATGAGGAGACTCTACTCGAGACATGGGAGAGGAAAGTCCTTAGGATAATTTGTCCGGTGATAGTCATCTGTTGTAGGAGAAAAGGTACAATTTGTAAACCCATCTATAGCCGAAAGAAATGAAAGGAAGTCTGCACTGGACAGGACACATTTAAAAGATGTCAGAGTGTAGAACAGTAAAAGTGATCTACAGGTAGAAAACTAGGGGCAAACGGCTCACAGGTCGAACAAGACTGATATGGATCGACGATGTAGAGAAATAATTACACCCATTGGGGGCTCGCACATGGAGGCTGAAAGCCGTGGATTGAACCGTAGAGGATGTGGTGGACTAGGCTAGCGCTCTACATGAAATGTAGCGTCACTGTTCATGCTGGCGTAACAAATGACGTCATTGAGACATTTGTATCTACATAAAATGGAGGCAATTCAGGGCAATAGTTTTACACAATGAATAGTTTAAGCTGATCACAAAGTTACGTTAGTCTCGTCCAAACATACTACATAAGATTAAGCTGGTAATAATCTTTAATTAAAAAAAAAATATCGGACTTTAGACCAGGACTGCACAAAATGCGGCCCGCGGGGCACATGCAGCCTGCCACCACCAACATTGCGGCCCGCACAGTAACAGAATATTATTTTTTATAATTTTTTTTCTGAAAAACTATTTATAAAGTATTACGGCCCGCCTTACATTTTGAGTTGTGGTGGCCTGCTTTAGACACATAGGTTCCACAAAGCAACCGTTATGCACTCCCTTTAACTATGGGATAATTATAACATAACATTTTTAACATATTGAAGTAAGATATTCTTAGACCGTTCCATTACATTCCATTTTTAAGAATTAAAGGAAAATGACAGCTTTTGTCATATGGGTTAATGACCACACTTTACAGTAAATAAACTTACTCTCAGAAGAAATTCCCATTTCAAATGTGGTGTTCGCTACATTGCTGCCAAACTATCCAAACTTAAGTAATCGATTTAAAGTTTTTAAATAATTACTTGAAAAATGTAAATATAAACTAACTTACCGCTTGTGTGTTGCTCTTGAATAATCTCAGAACACGTAGAACAAAGCGTGTTTTTAATTATATTTTAAATTTACAAAGAAATACTACTTGGCCTTTCAATGTCATCATAATAGGAAAATATCATACACTGGGAACGTGTCTGAACATGATACCCAGTATACTGTGTCACAAGTGACGAAAGCTTAATAAGTTCTGGCATATGCCCAACACCAATGAAAGAAAAATATAATAAACACTTTTGAATAAACTCACAAAATAATAGTATTGCATCAGGGGTTAGTGACATAAAAAACATACTGTGTAGTGGAGTTTTAACATGAACGAGGATGAGTATTAGTATACTACTTCCTTTTTAGTGTTACAGGCGGATATCTTGAATATGCTTACGTCCTCATTGTTGATCATATGATCCTTTCAGTGGTAACAAAATGTGAATGGTCTGTTTGCTTGCAGTAAAATGGAAATGACATGCATAGGATGATTTCAATTACATTTGCATCTGTGCGTGTGTGTGTCTGTGTGTGTGTGTGTGTTTGTGAGTGTGTGCGAGCCTGTGCATGTGTGTGTGTGTGGGAATTCACAATTATCTGGTACTTTATTGTTTTGAGGTTTGCACTTACTTGTGGTTTAGGAGTCTGAGAGTACTGTGCAACAATTGCTTTTTGAATGTATCTATTCCATTGTGGTATTCACATGTACAAGCCATCTACATTGGCAGAGGTCCACCGAGAATTCAGGTAGCCATACAAATTGCTGGAGAGACTTGCCCAAGACCGGGATGCCTGGTGAGCCTTTATTTGTGGCCTATGCCCCAGACGGGACGACAGGCGATGATGATGGTGATGATACAAATTGGCAAGGCTTAACTATGGTTTTAAAAATAGTTAAGATAAGGCTATTAATATACCCTTAACCCTGAAATTGAGCTTTATAAATCGATATCGATTCCTAAGATTGTAAGAATAGGCGTTTTGTATTTAAATTTTGACATTTCTCACCTAAGCCTTACAAAATACATTCTTTTTAACTTTTTTTAAAATGAGTTTACATTTATTTAAAGCATAAACTGATTATGAGAAATTAGTAGAAATTGACATGTCCATTCTGTATGCACAATATCTTAAACCAAACTCCACTATTTCTCAAGATATTCTTCAAATATCATTATGTAAAAACGAGTGGCGTTAAACAATACTTCACAAATAATCGTAGATACTATCAGCTTAAGATCGGGGAGTGGGTTTGCTTTAAACAAAATGCAGTTTGCTAATCGATTATAATATCGCATTCTTTTAATATCCTGTTACTTACCGCTTTAAGGTGTTGAGCTATGAAGCTCTTATTTTATTATATGGCTCGTTAAAAACAGTACATACAGAGGCCGATACCATTAATTGAGTACAGTAATAAAAAACAGGACATACAGAGGCCGATACCATTAATTGAGTACAGTAATAAAAAAACAGTACATACAGAGGCCGATACCATTAATTGAGTACAGTAATAAAAAACAGTACATACAGAGGCCGATACCATTAATTGAGTACAGTAATAAAAAACAGTACCAAATCTAGGTCTAATTTTAAAAAAAAATATATATATTTAAATTACAAACTCAAATTGAATAAAACTAAGGCTATTTACTTTGCGCACGACAATGACCTTGTAGCGTTTCAATGTTGGAAAGTTCACACACATACACCAAATCTACGATCAGTACAGTATAAAAGTCTATTAGTCTCGCTCCCGCCTCCTATCGTAATTGCCATCAGTGTCTCTCTCACTCTCTATCTGTGTCACAGTCTCTGTCTCATTCTGTCAATAGGCGTATTTATAGTTTTTCATGGAGACTTTTCCAGAAATGGGTTAACAATTGTTTCTTTATCCCATCCTGGCTCATAAGCTCTAAAGACTTATAATTATAAAGATTTTATAGTATCTTATATGTAGTCCAGGTCAATGGAGACCATTTATAATTAAACACAGGGTCAGAAAAGTTCATGTTCCAGACACACCAGAAAACGTGACATAAAAACAACGTAAAAACTCAGCTTCTACCCTAACATAGTCATATTACAAATAATTTAGAAAATAACTAGATTACTATTTTCACTCATTCGTAATCCCCTGCCCCCTATTCATCATGTGCATTAGTTCCATTTACTAAATGAACAGGCATTAAATGCTGAATGCATCTAAAATTTCAAAAAAAAGATAAGACAACACCTTCAGAACTTTATATTTTCCAACCTGCCAAGACTTTATCTGGTCTAGTGAACATTGATATGGGTGTATATGATCCGACAGAGCCATTTTATTTTAGTTAACATTGAGATGGGTTTATAGGATCCGACAGAGCCATTTTATTTTAGTTAACATTGATATGGGTGTATTGGATCCGACAGAGACATTTTATTTTAGTTAACATTGATATGGGTGTATAGGATCCGACAGAGCCATTTTATTTTAGTTAACATTGAGATGGATGTATATGATCCGACAGAGCCATTTTATTTTAGTTAACATTGAGATGGGTATATAAGATCCGACAGAGCCATTTTATTTTAGTTAACATTGAGATGGGTATATAGGATACGACAGAGCCATTTTATTTTATTGTTCACAGAATGTTACACTTTCTCTAACCTCCTATAAAATCATGGAGCATTAAAGATAGGGTTGGTTTTTGTTTTTCTAAATCCAATAATTGTATTATATAAATTAGTTACAGTAACACAAAATATTTCAAAATATGTTATCGAAAATATTCTTAAAATGTTTTTCATAACTTTCTAATGTTCTAGTGAATTCATTCAAATATAAAAATGCATAAGGAACCCCCCCCCCCCCCACAAACGTGACATATTCTTAAAGAACATTGTGAATATTTAAACGTGATAAATCAATCTGATTTTAAGGTTTAAAAAATGATGTTTATTTATATGGCACTACTCTAAAATCGTGATTAAAATATTCTTTTCATAACTAGAAACTTTGAAACATGCACGTCCTATATTGACATGCACTGATTCTTTCAAAAAGGTGTAACTCTACTACACCTGTATTTTGGCTGGAAGTCAATTTTTTAACGTATCCCTCTCTTTTAGCTTGGTTAGTTCAGGCTCGTAGTGAACAGAACAAGCTAAACTGAGTTCTTAACACAGGGTGTGTTCCAACGACCAATTGCAGGTTTACAGTGCAATTACAAACTGATTAACTTAAAAGCTACTTTTCCCGGGTTTGTTGTACGATTTCGTTGTATTAAAAAGAGTAAATAATTATCCTATTGTCTATCAATCAAACAAAAAAAAGTACAATTATAATGTTAAAACATAGAAGACGTGGAGAATATGTTTATTTTAAAGACCAAGTTTGAAAGGATTAAAGAAAGAAAGTAATGTAATTGTCTAAAAATGAATCACGCATTGTCTTGGATCAAGCAATAGTTTTTATTCGCCACTTATCAATCAATTCCATTTCATTTTGCCACTTATCCACCAATCTCATTTCGTTCTGCCAATTATCCATCAATCCCAATTCATTCTGCCACTTATCCATCAATCCCATTTCGTACTGCCACTTAGCCACCAATTCCATTTTGTTCTAAAACGTATCCATCAATCCCATTTCATTCTGCCACTTATACATCAATCTTATTTCGTTCTGTCACTTATCCACCAATCCCATTTGGTTCTGCCACCTATCCATCAATCTTAGTTCGTTTTCCTAAATGCGCTGGTATTAACACGATTTTTTCTTTAAAAAATATATATATATGGTATCCAAAATATTACTCAATAATCTAATTATAAGATCGATTGCGATCAGTCAAAACAATCACATTTGTATTTGAAATTATTCGTTGTTCGTGTTTCACTTTTGTTATTTCTCTGATTTAATTATTGCCTCTTGAAACTATGATCAACCTTTTAAAAACGTTATTGGTTGATCTGCTTTTTAGATAAACATCAATTGCCTATTTCTGCTACATACATTTTAAAATACGTTTAACACAAACATTTAAGGACAGAAAAGCGAACAACATTCGATTAAAGTACCGCCGTCATTGCTTAAAATACATTTTTCTTTTTTTTTTAAATGTATATATAATTTAGAACGCTGACTAAACAAACATACCTGATTTTTTTTTCTGAGAAAAGCTCAGTTCTGATAAAAATGTTTCACATCATCGACTTTCCTAACAAAGCATATTATTATTTGACGCATGATTTCATTTTGACTCTGTCATCATTTAAAATACCCTTTATACGATGTATAAATTCCAAACATTTTGTGCTAAACATGTGTTAGACATGTATACTATGTGCTTAGCTCTTTATAAAAAGTATACCTTTTTAATGATGATTTATATTTGTGTATAATATGGCATCGTTTAATCCCTACAGTAATGGTAAGATATACTTAATACCTAGTTAATGGTAGATAATAACACAATATTATGATTATTATTTTCAAGGTGTTTAACAAGATATGCTACATAAGAAATATTTTTATTGACTTTATGCAAATTACATTTATATCTTTAAACAAAAAAAAATACTAATTTCTCAAAGGTTTAACTGAAGAAGAGAGTATCACGGGCAATGAAACATTTGAGGACAAATATAAGACCTGCACTAAAAATAACCATGATAGATACATTGGCATCAATGAATTGAGTTTAAATAGATTGCCTGAGAATTATCAGGACAGTGAACTTTTGTATTTCATAACTCTCCAAGCTGCTTTGACCGGACGTATATGCGTCTCTGATAAACGTGAGAATTTTGAACCAAAACAGAAAAGAGGGACGGGTTTTGTTAAAAAAATAAGACCAGGTAAACTTAGTAAATGTCCATGTTCTAGCTGCAACGGCGAGTACGACACGTATGCCATATTGACAGTCACAACTGTAAATCACGTTGTCGGTGAGAATGGAATTGTAGGTAATGCAACTATGTTATTAGAGACACCAGAACTATCTTTAACAATTTATGGAAACAAAATTTCGAAGACAGATCGAGATGAAGATAATAATGAAGATTGGTGTGCAGTTGAGTTTGTCTCTCACGAAATGGATAAAGTAAAAAAACTTGAAACCACATTAGAGAATTTAACGAGAGTGCAAGGCAATCTCTACGAAACATACAAAAATGATGCCAGCCTTGTTGTTATAACAGGATATCCACATGGTCTAACAAAAAAAGTTAGTTTTGGTAAAGTTGTGGGTACTAAAGAAATCCTCAAGGAAGTTAGGGTTGGTCAAGAGTGGTGTAGATATCAATATGACGCTATTACCTGCCCTGGAAGCAGTGGGTCCCCCGTGTTTATTCTTGGTCAGCCAGTCTGTGGATATGGTTACTGGTTCGGACACTCACATAACCACAGTAAAGGACTAAAAATAGAAAGCGAACAAATTTATCAAATCAACACTAGCTCCGTTGGTGTTGATCAAAAATATTAATTCATAAATGTTGGTTTTACTAGTAAAAAGTGACATCAGACATGTAATTCTCTATATCACAATGAACTTTAAATGCATATAATATTGTAGTAAATAATAAACTGTTCTTTATAACTGAGTTATTTTGCTTTTCAAATAATCTCACACAATTTTGTGTAAGACGTACCAAGATTACTATAATCAAAAACACTTATATTAAATACATTTGAACTTTTTTATTTTGTATTTATACTTTTGATAATATATTTATATTCAGTCTCATAATTTAAAAAATCAAGAAATGAGAAAGTACATTAATTTGAACATGATTTCGCAATGTCAAAGCTTTTGTTGAAAGAAAAGATTATACTCTTTAACAAATTGGCGCTATCAGTTAAATATATGTTTTTCTCTTTATCAACAACGGATAAATCAGCAAACACATGTGGAAAACATTTTTTTTCTCTAAATGTGATATTTCTAAATCTACTATTTTGTAAACAATGTGCTGAAAAATTCCAAACTGTACACATTTAATAGCCTCTTTGGTTTTCGTTACCTTTGTACATGATTTTTCAGGTCAAATAGCAGTGCAGTAGTCTGCCAGGTTTTTCAGGTCAAATAGCAGTGCAGTAATCTGCCAGGTTTTTCAGGTCAAATAGCAGTGCAGTAATCTGCCAGGTTTTTCAGGTCAATTAGCAGTGCAGTAGTTTGTCAGGTTTTTCAGGTCAAATAGCAGTGCAGTAGTTTGTCAGGTTTTTCAGGTCAATTAGCAGTGCAGTAATCTGCCAGGTTTTTCAGGTCAATTAGCAGTGCAGTAATCTGCCAGGTTTTTCAGGTCAAATAGCAGTGCAGTAGTTTGTCAGGTTTTTTTAGGGGATTTAAACAAATAAATATTTCTGCACACGACAATGACGACACAATTCTTTAAAATCCTAACTAAAAGAGCAACAAAAATCAGTGTTGGTCAAAGTCTGGGACTGGTTGGCCATTTGGAAGTGAGCAAATTTAAAAGGAGGGCAAGGTTTCGTTTGGACCATTTGTTAATACGACATTGTTTTTTTTGGTAGTAACTATAATTATGATAATAAGACTGTGTAATTCTTATTATAATATCCTATAAAAATTGTATTCCTTATTTAAGTTTAAAAAAAAAAAAAAAAAAAAAAAAAAAAAAAAAAAAAAAAAAAAAAAAAAAATTGCATCTTTCAAATCCACGGTGGAGTAAAATACCAGGCAATAAATTTACGGTAATATTTGTCAAGATGGACTTAGTTGATTCCCTTCCATTAATTCAAATACAATAATTTGTATTACTATGATTAACTGTATAATGTGTCAAATAACAATAATTTGTATCATTCAAGTATTTAAAGGAAAATAAAATCGTTTAAAAAAAAAATCAAAATTTGAATAGAATTTCGCTTGAAAAAACAGTTTCATTTATAAAAAAAAGCACCAGGTGCAAAATTGCTAAAACTGAATGGAACGAAATGGTGATAGCTCATAAACATTAAGTCTATCAATGTTGATAATTTCATTTATTTTACTTAGATTAAAATTTTAACTCATCTCATTTTTACTATTAAACGGATACATTTCTGTGCATTGAACATGTTGATAATTTAATAATTAATAAAATGTAACTTGACTTTTTTTTACTTGGTAATGTCAGTATTTTAAAGGTTTTTTTTTCCTAACTTTATTTTTTCTTTTTCTTTTTTTTTTTTATTATCCCGACAATTGACATGCATGTATGCAACACGTTGTCTTATATGGAAACAAAAAATAGCTTTTTATAATTATTAAAAGATAATAATATTTATTACTTGTGTTGAGAGTGTCTTTTAAGAGAGTTTCTCAGTTTGAATTATTTTTTGTTTATTTTCTGACAAAGCTATTTAGCCGAACAGTAAAATGTTATTTAAAATTTAAAAAAAAAAAAAGTAATTTAATTATCATCATTTGTCTTTTATTTTTATTTTTATGTTCTAACGTTGAAATAAATTAAGTACAACAAATAATTAAACAATTACATTTTTTTTTTATCTTGATCATTTTTATATTGATAATTTTATTCATTTTTTATGACCATAACTGTTCTCTTTATTTTTTTCCACTTCAGGAGCAAAATATGAAATAAATATTTAAAAAACAACACATGAATACTTTATAATTTTCTAGCTGAATATCTTTGTTTGCATTGTGTTCACATAAAATAAAAAAAAAAAACACGTATTACTGTATTTAAACCGTGTCAAAGAATTTAGAGAAAAAGTCCTGCAGACATTCCTACATCCCACCTGTAAGCCTTTGAGCCGACCTGCTTAACTCAAAATGTAAGGCGGGCGGCAATTATTTATTAAAAATGTGTGCAGGCCGAAAGAAAATAGGACAGGTGGGAAAGTTCTTACGAAAATATCAATAAAACATATGTATTCGTTACCTCGTTAATTGGGTGATGGTTGGCCGCATGCGAGCCGAATGCGGGCCGAATGTTGTGCAGGCCGTAATGTTGCGCAGGTCTACTTTAAACAATAGGACTAGGGACGGGTAGCTACGTGGCCGTGAGAAAGCCGCTCTTAGGCAACCGTTTTGTCACAGCTTTCCGTCCCGCCCGAAAAGACTCACTGGCGGCGGCCCGTGTGGGGGTGTACTTGAGGGGGGGATTAAGAGCTCACGATCGACAGCCCACCAACACCATTTCCCATGCGACATTCTTTATCTACCTATAGGTCTTTAAACTATACACCTACACACATTCCTAAAATATGTCGTACAGACAGTGAGACAGCATTACAGAGAGTCAAACAGACCGTCTTACATCATACACATGGCTCTTTATTGATTAATATAATAGGCGTCAAACAAAACAGCCATCTAATAGAACAAATATGGACATAATAAATTGTAAGAAATATTGAAGTATTTACATACATACATACCTTCACTTCTACTTATCTACTTAAGAAAATCGACACATTATCGAGCCCCTCAGACAGCCTCACCCACCCTTCCACTCGCTTGACTATGAGAGTGAGACGGCACCAGATAAGGAACACCTGGCCGGCCGTGGTGTTGCTTTCATACAGCAACCGGGCCGGCCTTTCATGGCTTGGGGTGGATATATTTTACGTTTCTAATGTCCACCCCCTTCCCACACCAGGGAGACATGCAGGTGTTTAACAGACGCCGTCTTATAGGGTGTACGTGGTCGCCTAGGAGCAGTACCTTCAAAGACTGCATATTTAGAATCATCGTTGAGAGTCGCCACGTTCCCTCTCCTCATATTCATATGGCAACTGTAATCATGTCCCGTCCTGTTTCTACGTTATTTTCATCTGCACTTGGTAAGAACCATGCAGCCGAGATCTTTCTAACGCAGTTTTCGTGCGTTACCTTTGCCTTTCAGCGCAGGTCCCTTACACGGTGATCCTGTACCCCGTTCATCCGATGGCGATAACAATATGATTAGTTGTTTTGCGCACGCCCGCAAAGGATTCTGAAGTACTACAACCATTTTAAAGTATTCCATTTGGGGCCGGGCCCCTAAACTCTATTTTTTTCTAATATTATGAGCTATATAAGTATAATTTCCGTAGCGTTGAACAACCATTCATGCGACTGTGATAAATTTTAAATTGTTGTTCTGTGCACGCCCGCATAGGTTTCAAAATTATTCCAACCATTTTAGAATATTCTGTTTTGGGCCTGATGCCCTAAATTAATTTTGTTATTCTAATATGAGTTTTTGCTTATATATTTTGCGCTTCTGGTATGACTCGTAGATGGCGTCCTAATTTACTGCTTCCATTTCCGGCTCAATAATACTTTCAATAACGCGCAAAATATCATTCCCGATAACTACTCTAAATGATTTTTTTCTTTTACATAACGCAATTGCGTTAGGCGCGTAATATTTTCTTTTCGAAAAATGTAATCGTCGCAACTTAAGTTTGAAATAAAATAAATTGGTTTTAAAAGCGGTTTGGGACATTGGAATATTTAAAATAGTTCATGGACGTGTCATAAAAAGTGTGCAGAGACGTATCGTGGGGGGGGGGGGGGGATGTAGCAAAAATTGGGATTCAAATGTTCATTACGATTTCATGTTTCGTCAAGTAAATTTAGTAAATGGGAAGTTCACGCATTTCTGCCGCCAATGTTTATCGGGCTATATCTAGTATAAATATAATTTAAGTATGCATTTATATACCATACATTCGAAAGCTATAAACAAATATTGAGATGTGCGTAATCCCACAAAGGTTTCTAAATTATAACAACTATTTACAATATTCCGTTTGGGGCCGGAGGCTATAAATTCGTTTTTTTTTTTTTTATATTAGGTGTATAAATATATTTTTAAACAAAGCTATTGCATAAGTGAATTGCATTTAATCTTAAAAAATAACGTTATTTCAATGTGTGTGACTTAATAAATAGTGTTCTGAATTAGTACAACATTTAATTTACACTACTTCGTTTTAGCACCTGATGCCCTAATTTCGGGTGTTTTTTTTCCCTTCCTTTATATGGAGTATACAAATATAATTTTCCTTTGCGTTCCCATACGATTCAACAGATTGCGATAAAACTTTAGTGAAATATTATTGTAAATGTATTTCTAATTTATAATAATAGTACTTAAACATGCAATTAAATGTAAAAAAAAACATAAAAAACCCCCAAAAAAACATATGTATTTTTAATTAATCTTAATTAAAAGTATTCGATTAACGTGAAGTAATAGAAAATCCCTATTATTGTTTTATAAGCTTTATATAGATGACCTATGTGTAGCAATGGTCGGAGTCCTCGGTATTCGGCAGTATGAAGTTTCCTCAATCCAGCTGCTTAGGTGTTAGGGTTTCTTGCACAATAGCATTACAGTAACCAGGTAAGTTAGACTTGCTGGCTTTCTCTCACACAAGCATACGATGTTAACTGTGGCGTGATGGTCTAGAACTGTGCTTCTTAGACTGGGGACTACGTTAATTAGGTGATTGCAAAGCGTTTTCAGTGCGACCATGAAGGGGTCACTTAGACAACAAAAAAATTGAGCGATATGCAATTGTTGCAGAGGGTTGCTTTGTCCCATGTAGGAATTCAATTTAGCTCCAATAAAACGTGTTATATTCACTTTATTTTTTAGAACCTCTGGTATAGTGCAACGGTACATGTACACATATTTTTCAAAATACATCATAGAGTACGTCGAAATTGTGGTCCCATCTTTACATATACATCGTTTGCATAATCTGAAGCGACAACATCATACATAATTATTTCAGTTAGTGTCTATCTCTCAGATGCCCGTGTCAAGTCTTAGAGTAAACGGAGGATATAACTTTGATTTTTATTCTGAGCATGCGTTTACCATCTCTCTTGGTGCTAACTTAAAGTCCTCTACATGAGAAATTGTGTGTGTCATTCGTTTAATGCCAACAGTCTATCTTCTGCATTCCAGTTTTTTTCTTTGTTAAAATGTTCTTTTCTAAGTGATGCTAGTTATTCTTTGGATGTTCTATGAACTGAATTAATTTTTAATCAAGCTTTTAATTGTTAAGGTAAACAATATCAATTAGTAATTTATATTTAGCATTTATATTTTTTGATATATTATAATTCCTCCGAAAAAGTTCTTTACATCTACTTCTTTAAAGCCAAATGTTCATATAAACTTTCTGCAAAAATATCATATTTAATCTGCTGGGAAGTTCTGAACTTAAAAACGTTTTTTCCTCTTTCATTTCAAACGCTGCTTAGTAGAACATCTAGCATTTTGAATTTGGAAATCTGTAAGTTTTATAATTCAATTTTCAGTTTATTTCCGATTCACCTTGATGAAATGATTGACTTCACCAAAGCAGCCCAGTTTTTGATATATGTACAACATGTTTGTTACATTTAAATGAACGCTTTTCTTTTGGTTTCGGCACCAGAATAATTGCAAAATAAATATTCGATAAATGCACATATTATTTGAGGCTAATGTTATCAAATGGAAATACGTCTTTAGCGTATTTTCTGACGAAGCTCCACGTTTGAATATCATTATGGTTTGGAGTAATATAATTGGAAAACCATGCCTGATGAGTTGAACATGTATCTCAGTGAACTAATTACAACAGGTAACATTTCAGCGAAGTTTTTTTTCTAAGTTACAAAATGAAAGTGGTTCCGGATTTGAAACACTCTTGTTTTACTCCGAAGTGACGTGTCAATCCAGAAGGAATGGTTTGAACGGCATTTTCATATTTCTTAAACATATGCAGCCGTTTTTACCATACTCTGAACCAGATATGAACCAAACGTATCTTATATCCCAGTCTTTGAAGGGTTGGCTTATTTAAATCCTTTAATTTCATCAACATATGGTTGCAAGGATAAGAGTTCTCAGTAGTCCATTGTCATGAAATAGTGAGACATTTTTAAATTAAGTTAGAACGATGTCTTGGAGATGTAAAGAAGAAGAATGCTGGCCCATATCCACAACTAAAATATACATTAATGAAAATGAGAAACTTTCATGATGATATAATTGAGGTCGTGAATCAATACATATCAATTCATAATGATGAAGTTTGTCATTATTTAAACGATCTATAATAATTATAAAGAAACTATATTGCTTTATCAACAACCCATGTTCGACCTTTCCTTAATGCTCACCCCTTTGAAGAAAATTTTTATCAAAAACTGTTTATTGACTTTATAAGTGACGGGGGTGCGAAACATGCTTTCCGTGAAATCTTTTGTAGTGATTTTTGTAGTGATTTTTGTAGTGATTTGTGTAGTGATTTTTTTAGAGAAACCACGCAGACCTATTCCAATTATGTAAGGATTTTATATATATTTTTTTCTGATTCTATTTGCAACCACCCACGATTGCGAGGTTGATTTTTTCCGTCGGTAATTACTATCACAATAAAATCATGTAAAGATATGATGCGAACAATAACATGAAACCTAAACTGGCCAAACAAAATAACCAGACAAAGAAGAACTATTTCAAGCAAAACAGATGCAAACATGTTATTAAATGTACATTTGATATGACTAAGATTTGTCTTTTTGTGTATAAACAATTGATTGCAACTATGTTTATGATAAGGATCTGAAAGCATTAAAAAAATGGTAAAACGACATGTCAAGCAAGAAGTCCTAATAAAAAAATGAGAACCACTGATATAGAAGACAGTTGATATATTCTACCAGGTTAAATATAGATGGGGTTAAACAAGTTGTCATTTTATTTTTTATTTATGTAACAACATGGGAAATAAATCAACCTAAAATATAAAAAGGGGTAGGCTGAGTTATGGTGAGGTGTTCTTAATTCGTCATATGATATGGAATTATTAATGTCCAGCTCGATGTCACATATACATATTACCCCTATTTCTGAGGAACAAATACTGTTTGTATAATTTTATGAAAGTAAAAACATGTATAATTAGAAGTAAGTTTCAAGTGATAAATATTAAAGTAGTTCTTCTTCTTCTTCTTCTTCTATATATTAAGGGCCCACGATCAATTTATTGATCATTATGGCTCCTGTGAATGTAGATGGGATTTGCAATGTTTCTGTCCCTGGTGTTGATGAGGATATTTCACTGCTTACAAGAGTAACTGTGTGAGGTTATCATACACTGGGGGTTGGAATGCCTGAGGCAATAGACTCAAATGAGTCAAGTGTTGTCGCTTCAACTTTTTTCTTTTGAAAGATTGTTCCAGTCCCTGATTGTCTTTGGTAGGAATGAGCAGTTCCTGTACTGGCTTATCGCTGGTATGAGCCAGAACTGCCTGTCATGGCCTCTTCGCTGTCTATGGGGGAGAGGGACGAGTTTCTGTTTAATGCCAGAGTAGTGGACTAGCCCATTATTTATCTTGTAAGTCATGGAGAGCCTGGATAGTCGTCGTCGTTCCTCCAATAGAGACCAGCCTAGTGTTTCCAGCATATTATAATGTTTCTCCCTGTTAAATCACCACTAAATCACCAATATGTAACATCAAAAACAAATTACTTATATAATCTCCATTTTTAACATAATTAACAGTGCAAGTCGGGATAATCACCATTTTTGACAACTAGATACGCAAATAATGGCCCGGTTTCAAACAAAAAAAAATATAAAAATACTATATAATATATCTATAATATATATATATATATATATATATATGTATATGAAAAATAAAACACTATATACGTACATTTTTCCCCTCTAATTTAAGATGATTAAAAACACACTTAAAGCTATTTTTTTTCTATTGAAAACTTGGTCTCCAGTCGGGAAGAAATTTTGCTTCACTTAAGAGGGGAAAAACAAATATCATTAAATGTATAATTGCTTGGAATTTTATTTTTAATTTCTTTTTTCAATGTCCATAATTCTTATCTATTAAACGTTCCCATTTGTTCTTCTGATAAATTAGAGACATTAATTCACTTAGAATAACATAACATTTGATACACTAACATCAAGAAATTTAGAAATACATATATTCAACTGAATCCATTAGGTTATCTAAAACATTTCCTGGTGTAATCACTTAAAATTATTTTTAAAAGTTTAAAGCAATAACTGTTCAGGTTCGATGATTCCATTATATGAAATGAACGTTCTGCTTAATACGTTGAACGGGGCAACGCCAGCGCTGTAACACAATACCCGGATGTTAACCCGCATACAGCTGTGTCAAATGTTGCAGTCCACAATGCATCTTGTCTTCTTAGGATTATTTTTTCTAGCTTGACGATTCGAGTGGACTCATTATTATCTTGTAATCTTTTCAAATACATTTATTTATAGTCTGCAAGTTGTCGAACACTGCCAACCTGCGAATGGATGTTCTAGTTGAACGCCAACATTTGCAACAATTTAGCCAGAACATCAGTAAGAAAACCATTTTTAATTGTTTTTATTTTTAAATACAATTGTTCAATTAAGCAATTCTTTTTTTTTTATAATTTGTTTGTTTTACTTTTTTTTTTTTAAATCATCATTTTTACACATTTTGAAAAATATAAGCTGAATTTACAAGTTTTCTCAACATTAGTTATAAATAATGTCTATTGAAATGCTCAAATAAAAACACATTGAGTAGATCCTGTCTAATTATTCCTGTTTTAATTCATTCATACAAGATGAATACAAATATATATATATATATATATATATATATATATATATATATATATATATATATATATATATATATGTGTATATAAATGAATATATTATAAATAATAAAATTCCAAATCGTTTTTGCAAGAAACAAAATTTTAATGTATAACAATCATTGACTAGTATTTTATTATGTGGCAAGATGAAAATTGTGTTATTTAATGTTTTGTGTTATTTTTAGATTGCATAAAGAGTAGAGCACATATTACATAATAGCAAAGCAAGACATTTAACCGAATTCTACCTCTTACAAAATTATATAATATTTTATTTGAACCTCCCCACTCTAATATTAGAGTACATATCTAGCAGACAGTACAGGTCAACAAAATGAATCAAAATGAAAAAAATAGGCTAGTTTTATTTTATAAAAAATGTGCTTATTGCTATAATGAAAAAAAAACTAACAATATAAATATTTAATAAACTTTGCTAATACCTTACAATTTACGTAGAAATATTGAAATTCACTAAAATAATAAAACACAGCTGATAAAAATAATGTATTTATATAATTTCATTCTGCCTTCCATACCACCATTTTTCAATAAAACAAAGTGATATGTGCACTGTCATTTTAATAAAGTCATTATTTTAATTTTATTTTTTTTTCATTCCCAGGGTCTTCGCAACATGCAAGCTTGGAGGCTACTCCAAGAAAGTAAGATTTAACAATTAATATTTAATTATTCTTAATAGCTACAATCTATGAATTTAAATTATATTAATTTTAAAAGAAAAAGGTTTAATGTATGTGACCTATAATACGAACGGTAAAACGATTTTTAGTTATATTATTTTATTCTTAATGTTAGGAGTATTTAAAAATTTAGTTTTGGTTTTAACATTACGTAGGCTTGTAACTAATTGAAAGATAAAACATTGAAAACTAGATTTGAATATTGCATGTTTGTATTCTTTTACAGTACACCATTTTATCAAAGGAGCTCTGCTATGGTAAATCTACAAGTTTTGACAACTGAATTTTAAAGATAATACTATTTTATATAAAAACAATAACGATGTAATGAATATATTTTAGTGCCCTTTTTAAAAAAAAAATCTTCATGTGTGTGAAACTGAAAGTTAAATATATTTTTATTGTTGTGTACATTACCAAAAGTATTTTTTCATATTTAGATCTTTAAAAGACTAGGCTTACACTTAACACAGCTGCAAATACTATATACAGTTTCTTAAGCATAATTTTCAGAGTTTCATTATTCCAGAGGACACAAGCTTGTGATAAAGACAAATGGGAATTATGGGATAATGCAGAGCTTGTCAGACAGCTGAACCAACATCGAGTTCCTAAATCTGTCGTCAATGTTTTCAAAGTTAAGTTAATACAATGTGTCATCAAGTGCTACACATTAAGTACACAAGTGGTGCTTTTAAATATTCCCTGAGTATCTTCAATTAATATTATTGATTGATGTTATCATCCCATATTTTATTTTGATGAATGACTATAATATGCATAGCAACCTCTTGTGTTTAAATAATTAGATTATGTTCAATGAGAACCTCAAATGAGCACATTATCACTTATACACCCATGCAGGTATTTTGAAAGAAGTCTAAAACAAATTCCATGAAAATGAAACTATCCTATATATTTACATTATTTTTTTAAATAATGAACAACAACACATTTTTTTTACATAAGCGTAACTGTCTTACAAAGTTACCAAGCAAGATGATAACAGTCTTATAAATATAACAAGGAAGATGCTAACAGACTTAGAAATTTACCAAGCAAGATGCTAGCAGTCTTTCAAATGTACCAAGCAAGATGCTAAATGATATGGAGTTGAACTACCAATTTTTTTATATTTAATATAAATAATTGTCTATCCTAATATATCAATTAATGTATGGAGATACATTTTTCATGGATTTGGATAACCTGCCAAAGCTTTCTGGGATTTGACGGATGCGTAATTCCCAGCTGTTTGCTTTATGATGGTATTCCTCAAAAAAGCGCTATTCTGTAACCTGCATGTGCACAGTTTGGTAAATGGATGCTAAACACTGGGGAATTTTCCTGGGATTAAGTTCTAAGGCGTAATCATCAAATACAACTTTCTAACGTTCGTTTGTATTTTGTACTACGGAGTATTGCAAAAATCAGACTAGAGGTGAAATGAAGTAAGAAAACATAAGGAGCCATTTTTTCAGTATATGCATACGCCAACATCTCCCTTTCAACAAATGACGAATCGCAGTTACATTTCCGAATTACTTATAAAAATGGTTATCATTACCTTTGAAAACACATGCATGTATGGCTAGTACCGCAAAAGAATATTAATACAGTATATCCCACAGTCTTATTGACTATAATTAGGGAATAACAGATTTGCATTTTATATTACTTACATCTTTAGAGTGGAATGTAGTTGTAAGAAAAAAGAATTTCAAACTTACCATCGTGTGTCCGGCCTAGAGCCACGTGTCGAATTTTATTTTATTATTATTATTATGTTGTTTTTTAATATTTGATTTAATATTATATACATATACATGTAAAGACGCCTATCACTGATCAATTAATACGTAGGTTCATTATGTTTTGCTATACAGGCACGCATAGACATAAAGCTGTCTGTTCTCTGTCACAACTTGTTCTCTGGTTTCTGCACTCCCTATATCACTGAACTTATTTCTGTCTATTCACCCCTTCGAAAGCTTCGCTCCTCTGCAGACGCGTATTATCTCTGTTCCAAGAACACCAACTAAAACATGGTAAACGATCTTTGTTCTTTCTGTACTCCAAAAAAAAATGGAATTCTCTACCATTACAAATCAGCAATTAAACGACTATCACAGTCTTCAAAACTGCCCTTAAGACCCATCTCTCCAAATTGTACTATACCGACTCATTATCACCCTCCTCTGACTGATAAACGACGCTCGATTATGCTCGGTGCCCTACATCGCTAGACAGGGGTAGATAGTTCTTGAGTGGGTGAGTTCAAGCTTTTCACCAATAGTTGTTTTTAAATGTATACGTTTCTGTAATTGCTATTTTGTATGTAAAGCGCTGTGAGCGTAGCCCTAGTCAAGGGTACTGCTATATAACACCACCTTCTACTACTAATAATGAACATAAAATAGAAATCAGGAAATTCGGTCAGCTACGCATGCTAGTTGGCAAATTCAAGGTACCAAGATTTTTAAAAAAATCATATGTAACATTCACACCATCGATAGTTGGATATTATATATGCATTCGTATACCAGATGTTGACAGAGGTCGCGCTGATTTACGAAGCGTCGAGATGTTGACAGAGGTCGCGGTGATCCACGAAGCGTCGAGATGTTGACAGAGGTCGCGGTGATCCACGAAGCGTAGATATGTTGACAGAGGTCGCGGTGATCCACGAAGCGTCCAGATGTTGACAGAGGTCGTGGTGATCCACGAAGCTGTTGTTATGACACAAACTCTGGTCATGGCATTTTTCTTCCGACTTTGGATGATAACCCCATGACTTTTCGCAAACTGGCTGGACAAATCCCGAAATCAAAAAAAAAAATATTGGACATTGGCCTGTCAGTGTAAGGAGAACTTGTCGATTTCCTAATTTGGCCTGCCAGTTTCCACTTTGGTCGATTTCAGGCCTTGGTCGTAACATATATATAAATATATATGTATGTGTTCTTCTCAAAAAGAGGCGTTACACTTAAATAGTGTTAAAAGCACAATCAAAATAACAAATTATTATCATTGGTCTATTGATCATAATATTCAAGGAAAAAAATTGTGTTGGCTGTAGAAATCCTTGAGATCTGATCACGAGGAGTTCGCCCGCCCAGCTCTGCACATACACATTCAAAATTTGTTGCCTGCATCACAGAGGAATGCGACTTTCTAGAATCCTACAGGATTAAACGTCGCTTTCTAGTCCTTCTCACAACGTACAGCTTGGAAGTCCACTTTGGTTCGCGCCCAAAGTAGAAAAGAAGGAAAGACCTGGAGGATCCACAGCCACCCGCTTGTGACTTCACACATTGATATAACTATTACGATAATCAGTTGTAATAATATTGATCAGATACGTTGTAAACGGTATGAAGTTTCTAAGTGTGTGCATTCCACTGAACATAATTTTAAGAATGTTGTTATATCTTATCTGCGATTTAAGTTTCCATTTCACTCTATTCCGTTGAATTTACCTAAAGCATAACAAAATTTCACAAATCAATGTTACTCAAGCCGAAGTAATGCTCTGTACGCATTATCATATTCCTATTTTTTTATCATAAATGTAATAGAATCATGCATTGCATATAAGACATTTATTATTTTTTTAAATTTTATTTTTCAGATGAATGTTTGACTGGTGAACATCTCAGATATTTGACTATCGATTTGTTGTTGATGAAAAATGTGAAGTTTGTTAAATAGTATCATCTTTTTATTAACTAAAACAAAGTTTGAACATTTGAAATGTAATAAGTTTTAAAGAATCCACCACAAGAAAATTTCTAAATGACATTGTTTTCATGTTTAATTGAATTGTCACAGTATTTTACTAAAACAAAATAGATGCACAAAAGTACATTTCTCGATTAAAAAACAGTTTTTCATCAAAAGCTAAAATAAATTCCCATATAATCATTTCAGATTTGATGAGATTTTAAAGCTTCAACAGTTTATGGATGACCATATGTCTGGTAGAGCTGTAGGAAAATATGTGAAGGTAAATTTGGTGTAAAGTATATTTAACACTTTGGAAAAGTTAGATGGTCACGATATCATATGTCAGATGCGATATACCAATTTCTGTTCAATAAGTTTTAATATCTTTCCACATTCTTAAAAATGTTTTATTCATTAAAATAATAACCAATCCGTATATAACATTCTTGAAACTATTTTGTTTACCACATTTGCATTATGCACTTTGTTTGTTTACCCTTCCTATATTGTTCACCTTCAAAGAGGTATAAACGATTTAATAATTGTGGCATTATTTTTTTAAAAAGATCTATAATGATCCCATCCATGGCCACATTGAAGTTAATCCAGCATGCCAGGCCATCATTGACACACCGCAGTTTCAGCGATTACGTTTTCTCAAACAGCTGGGAATGTGTTACTACGTCTTTCCTGGAGCAGCACATAACAGATTTGAACATTCGATTGGGTGAGAATATCTTAGGAAAAAAAAAGATAAATTAAAAATAGACTTAAAAAGAAATTACAAATGCATAAACATTAAAGGAAAAAGGCTGTCGTTCGTTTGACGCACCTGTGGTGTTGTAAGTACATATTTTGTAAAACATAACGGACTGCTATTTTCAGTTTTGAGTGAGATAACCGGTTGTGTTAATTTTTACAACAAATTGCTCGAACTTACGGCTAGCATCAAAATGGCTGCCTTACCAAAGTTGTGTTTACCAAAATTGTTTAAAAAATCATGAAAGTGTTTTTGAATTTTTATTATAATCATATAAATTCAATTTGAGAAAAAAAGATCTGTCTTGAGCTCGAGACTATACCTTGCAGGCACGTATAGAACCTAGTTCTTCATTATATTGCAATGTTATGTGTGTTTGCCTGTTCTATATTGGGATATCCACCGTGGACAGCTGCTTTTATCGAGCTACGTCTTGTGTCGTTCCAAACTTTAGACCGATGATACGGTTGGTAACATCTATTGGAATTACGGAGGTAATCGACCTGTTCTGATATACAATCGTGATAACCTATTGTCAATTAATGCACAGTGTAAGTACTTGTACACTGACCTCGTGTATCGACTGAGAGAACTTTCAATTCGTCGAGACATGCCCCGGATGCGTACCAATTAGGAAATAGCATCCACTTAAATACTGCCACGGCAACAGCCATGTCAATATCATTGCTTGCGGAGATCGCCACGTAGAGACTTTTAACGAAACTTTCAGTAACGAGGTGTACGACGGAAATCAGCAACCTACCGTAGCATTGTAGCGACCATTGACTACGTGTCAATCCTAAGATCACGGCTAGCGTCTCATAATTTCACACCGCCTGGACGGGGCGTGACGAGATCATTTCTAGTTGTTATTAACTGCCAGCCTGCTGTGAAGCAGCAATCACGGACTTCCGGGATGCTGTATTTCAAATCCCAGTCATGCAGGAACAAGACATTTCAGGTGTGTGATCTTGTTTTTAAGAGAAAGGCTGACCTGATTTCCTTACTGAGACGTGGTTTAAACAGGCTGCAAGAAATTACTCATCCGGACTACGTCCTTTACTCTAGCCCAAGGCATTCGCGGAATGGCGGTGGTATTGCTGTCCTTTACAGGAGCTCCCCCAAGAATAGTTTGGCGTTCTCAAAATCGGACGAGTTTGTTTCATTTGAGATGTGCAAGACGCAACTTAATTATGGTGACCAAGTGATGGCGTTTCTTTTTTTTTTACATACAAATTTATTAAATGTGTACAATCTTCAAAGTTACTCTTAAGGTACTCACTTCGATTTTAGTAATATGATAGGAAATGCTAATGAAACCGCCGGAAAGTACACATAAGTATGCATTAATAAAAAAGAATCTGATTAGAAATAAAATAACGTTTCAGTTAATTTCATCGATCCATTCAAAAGAATGTCCATAAATGAATGAGGAAAGAGACATCAAGATCCTAAATTCTCACAAACTTAAAATTGATAAATGAATAGTTTTTATTTAATTTGTGTTTCTTGTTTGTTTTTAAATGCAGAGTTTACCATTTGGCTGGAACCTTTGCACGTATTCTCCAGCAGAATCAACCAGAACTATGCATCACTGAAGTTGACATCTTATGCGTGGAGATTGCTGGCCTATGTCATGACCTAGGTAAGTTACAAAAAACTCTTTAAATATGTTGTTATTTTATATTGTCCTCCAGAAGGCATCCTAAACAATACATATTATCATTGAAGTAGGCTCCTATATTTTAAAATTCTAAATTAAGAGTAAAAATCATCCATGTCGTTTTCATGGAACTTATGTGGGTATTATTGGTATGGTTTGGGGGAGTAGTGCTTCGTGCACTACAGTAAGAAATGAATAGTAATTAGGAAACTGCGTTACACTTAAGTAAAACAAATTTATTTACAGGGATAAGGCGTGACCAAACAGACAAACAATAAAATGAAAGTTTAGTATTAAAGTCTTCTTCACCGAGCACAATAGAAAAAACTATAAACATACGTTAAAAGATCTGATTTCAAAGATCTGGAGTCAGTGTAAAATATGTAAGAAAAAAAAACTGTTAATGCCATGTGCGATGGAAAGGAAATAAAAAACGTTTAAATATATACGAATGGTGGAGGAAAATATGTTCTTACACTCCTGATTGTTTCCAATCCATGCAATAATCACCCCTCTAGTTTCCATTGCCTTTTAAAAAGATCTTTGACACGATGTTTATACCTAGATATTGTAGACGAATCTATTTTAAGGTCTGCATGAATGATGTCGTCTTAGAATGCACTTAAGCAGGATATAATATATTCCCTTCTTTTTGTAAACATTGACACTCTATTTACTTTTTTTTGCAGACCCGTCCAGATTTCTACTCCTGTGTATACCCGTGTTTACATACATTTAGTTAGAGAGAGCAAATTATTCCCATCATTTAATGCGGAAATGTTTATCAATGATATGTATTAGTCAAATTTTAAATTAATAAATTAAAACGGCTCAAAATCATTTTAAAACTTGACTAATTCTTAGGTCAATTACTTTTCTGCACGATGTACGCGTTATTTTTCACTCTGTATTCATAACTTAAATATTGCTCTGCGCATCAATTGTATAATTTATTTCCGATCATATTCTTAGGCTTTTTTACTAATTTCCTAGTAAGTAGTTCGTTACATTTATGTTTAAATATTTCATTATAGTTTAATAGAATCTACTTATAAACCCTACCGCCTCTTCTACGAAGTTTTATCTTATTAAGTGGATTAAATATGTAATTGAAAACTGTAGGCTCTTTCGTTGTGATGGCAATGTCCCTAAAATGTGTATGTATTTATTCTCAAAATAAATCGTACCTTGTTTGATGAAGCCAAACATTATCCGTCTTAAATGCATTCCTAGATAATTAATTTATAAAGTTGTTTTTATTTTTTGACTTTGGAATGTGGCGCCTCGATAGATTTCAACGATTTCTTCTCACGATTGCTGATTGATTATCTTGAACACTGATTTGAACATTTTTGATGCGCCTATCTGAAAGTAGTCGTTTTGTTGTTTCACCAAAGTCTTACATTTAAAACTTCTTTTATCTGAAATGTGACTTTTAAAAAATGTTAGTGTTAAGATTGTCAGATATACGACAGTAAATATCGTGTGACGAGCTTTTATATTTGTAATAAGCATTCGTATGCTCTTGAAAGTGAAATACACATACATAGGTATACAATAATAAAATTCCATTCACACATGTATGTTGAATGAAAATGTCTTTTGATTATAAATACAATTTAAATTATTTCGTATTTTCTTTTAAGGACATGGTCCATTTTCACATGTTTTTGATGATAAGTTTCTTGCAAAAATCAATCCGGGAAATAAAATTAAGGTAAACAATTATCTCAAATTATAAAAAAAAAAGCATACAATAGAAGTTTATTGATCATGAGACTTACATATTTTATTAACAAAAGAAGCAAGGAAAAGTATTTATTTAACTTTTAATAGTTAAGATTTAGCATCAGAATAGCTAATCCAAATAATCGATTGCATTCATATTTATATATGTTTGCTCCTCATCCAGCACGAGAAGGCTGCTGTCACAATGTTTGAAGAGCTGATCAGGGCAAACTCATTGGAAAATCGATTTATTGAGTTTGGTCTCAAAGAAGTTGACATCATTTTCATAAAAGAGCAAATTGGAGGTCCTTTGAAGACCACAGGCAAAGCTGTGGGTCCATCATACCGTGTTTTAATTAACTTTTTATTTATTTTTTATTAATTGATTTTAAATGTTTATCTACGGAGGAATGCAACAGTTTAAAAATAAATTACCATAAATGAAATTTGAGAAAATATTTAAAACATTGAGATTATAAAAATCGCGCCTGCTTTTAAATTTAGTAGAGTGCTTTTGCTAAATAAACAATTTGTATAGTTTAAAAATAATTAAAATGATAATTTTAAAAAAATAAAAACATGTATTCTAAACATTTTTAACACATGCTATAATGATATTTTTGGTGTAATTTACTACTATTGAATTTGATTTTGCTTTGAAAAACAACTATTATGTTTCAATGACATATGACAGGACTGGCCATATAAAGGGAGAAAGGAAGATAAAGCATTTTTGTATGAGGTAAGAATTTATTTTTGATACTTTTAATTATATTCAACATATTTTTTTTTAAATATACAGCGTTAAAAGTCCTTTTTTTTATACAAGGTTTACAATTTAAAAAAAACACGAAATTTCCTCTTTATCCATTTTGTTTATGTAATATGTAATAATGGATTTAATAATTGTAATAACATACAGGAATTCCTTTATTAATTATTTTAAAGAATATAGAACTTTGAAAATAAATATTATGTATTGGATTACATTAAGT
The DNA here is from genome assembly GCA_964017045.1 of Omphiscola glabra. NCBI lineage: Eukaryota > Metazoa > Mollusca > Gastropoda > Lymnaeidae > Omphiscola > Omphiscola glabra. The sequence continues at coordinate 29,895,287 of OZ024807.1, read as the reverse complement.
AAAATGTAAATAAAGCAATATATAAATATTTGAAAAATACAAATTTAGTTCCTTTGATGCATGACTTACATACAAGCCTACTTCACATGTGTCAAACTCAAGGACCGCGGGCCACATCCAGCCATCCGTACAATTATATCAGGCCAGAGCGACTATTTGTCGTCTAACCTTATGTCAGACCTGTTTGGTTAATTATCGTCTCCCTCTTGGTCAAGTAACTCAAACACTGAATAGATCTTTGTCAAATTTGTATTTATTTCCTCTTACTAAAATTCCAATTGTTAAACAAAGCAGTAGCTACATAATTCATCTAGCAGAAAAATTATTATGTTCAGGCAACAAGCCCTACGGAGTGTATTCTTTTTAAAAAAAAATATATCTCTCTCTCTTTCTGGCTCTCTATCGAAATCTCGACTCTACTCTCAATTTCTCTCGATTCTAACTATCGACAAATTAACACACTGCCCTATCATGTCCAAACCAAACAGTCAGCATACACTTAAGATTAACATCACGAGCCAACTTCGCGCTCTGACCTAACGACTCCCAATTCACAAAAAACGATCTCGTGATCAACAACTCCTACCAAATTTTCACAACTAACTAGTTCACAACAAATAGTTGTCTTCAACATGAGCAAATTTTGCTATATATTGCCCCGGAAAAAAAAGCCTGTGAGAAAGAAAGAATGTACACATATATATTTGCAGAAAAAGATGTCAACATGGGGCTACAGGAAATGGTAAATCGTGTAGGATTCACTAGTAATTTGGTTGATTCAATCCAAAATCACCGTGTGTGGAAAACGTTAACTGCAAAATCCAATTCCAATAAGATTTATGTGTGACACAAACAATGGTTACCCAAAATATCAACAATGAGATTTGTTAAATATTTTTTTTAAATACGTTTACCATGGGCATGACTGGACAATTATTTAATTCTGCAATAGCACACAAAAATGTAAGCTACTATTTAATGGGATGTGCTAAAATGTCACTTGGTGATCCGATATGTAAGTGCTCCCGAAACGTGCTGAGGGCTAAGAGAACACAAAATGCAAGATCAAACAATTCACCAATGTTGGCCTAGATCTTCCAGACGGAAACTATCATGAGCGTATTCTTTCTGGGAAATCGTACGATCTAAAAAGCTTAAGAAAATTTTCAAATGCTTAACTCGGGGAAAAGAGGGGTTTCTAAATGAATATGGAAGAAATTGAAAACCAAAACTTATTCAAACGTCTATTATTTATTGGCATATACGTCAGTCATTTAAAAAGTGTGTGTGGGGGGGGGGGGGAGAATCGTTCAATAACTACTAACACTCGAATCACAACACGCAAATTAAAACACATCATTAGCTGCACAACAATTAGTAGTGAAGAGACATACTCGACAACAGTTACGTCCCTTTCAGTAATCCACGAATATATTAGCTATTTAATTACAAAAGAAGTTCATTTAAGGATTGTGGTAGATATATGCACATTATCTTCTCACATGAATCCCTTTGCTAATAAAACATCGCCGTCTTTATGTTCTTCTTTAGGTTGTGTGTAATCAACGTAATGGAATAGATGTGAACAAATGGGATTATTTGGCAAGAGACTGTCACCATCTTGGATTTCAGAACAATTTTGACTACGCTCGATACATGATGTTTGCTCGCGTCATCGAAGAAGATGGCGAACTGCAGATCTGCATACGTGATAAAGTAACTTTATGTATATGTATACAACCAAACGTGAATGCACAAAAACACGCATATACAACTATATAAATATATTTATATATTATACTATATATACATACATTTATATAAATACATACATATAAAAAATATATAATTATATATATAATATATTATTAGTATTATTATTATTGGTAGTTTTTCATAGCGTGTCAGGCCAGCCTAGAACTGGGCTCACCACGCTGTACATACATTTTAACAAACATAATCATGAACTTAAAAATGTACTTACAATTATAAAATAAAACAAAACAAATGTTTATTCGCTCTAACCATATCATAACTAACTACATGTGGAGCCATGGCCGACACTTAGCAGCATCGTTTAACTGTGAGAGGGGGAATCGGTCAGGATAGTAGAGTTTAAAGAGATTTTTTGAGTGCTATTTTGAAGCCTGGGATGGTTGATACATTGCGGATGTGTAGTGGAAGAGAATATACACATATATTTATATATATATATATTCATATTCTTAAAAGTCCATATTAGGCTCATTAATAATATTTAAAGTAACAAAAATTGCATGGTAAACTACCTGATCGGAATATTTAAGGAATGTCTTAATAATTTTGGGTTAAATAAAAGTCCACAAATAATTAATTAAAGTTTGACTCCTTAAATTTTTATTTCGTATATTTTTCTCTAATTTAACTGCATTTGTCTTCAAATATATTCTGTTATTTAACTTTCAACAAAGAAAAACATGTGATCGGTGAAAATATATGTGCAATATAAAATTCTTTTCTTTTCATTGAGATACATTCACTTTTAAAGAAAAATAACAGCGAATGTGATGTTATCTCAGAACCATTATTCTCAGATTAATAAGATGCTTTTAACATAATAAAACAAACTGAAAAATATATTTTTTTTTAAAATCGTGATATCTAGGAATTATGGTTCATTCTGATAGGTATGAAGCCTCAGATTTTAGAAAGATGCGCTAAACTTAAAAAAAATAAATCATTACCTGTCCATTTCTGATTATAACGCCATTGTATGTGAACCTTAGGTGAATATCAACCATAACTTGAAAATAGTATCCATTTTACTGAATTTCAGAGGAAAATCTAGCAGTTACCTTCATATCAGTCAAAATATTAAATTCATTCTGAAACGTACATTGCAGAAGTCCAGATATTGACAAAACTTGTTAAGTTTATATAAAATTGAACAAACTCTTTGAAAAAATTATTTGTATAAATACTTCAGACATAGCAATATATCGGGCAATGATGGTGGGGCTCAAAATTAGAAGACGAAATTTATAAGAACCCAATTTATTTCTCCCCAGCCCCACTCGCCATCAAATGATCGAAACCGCTAATTGTATTTCACGCAAATAATGTATTGGGAGATAACCAGATGAACATATCAAATGGTAGTATAAAAAATGTTTTTACAAATTGCCCTTGTGTCCCTAATAATGGCTTCTAACACAACCAACACTGTCCAAGCACAAAGAGGGCGTCCAAGTAACCTGCTTACTTACACAGCAACAACAAAACTATGTTCAACACGATTATAAAAGAATAAGTTTCATTTTAAACAAAAGATAAATAAATACTTGTTTAAAATATATTTTTTTCTCCAGGAGATAGCCAACTTGTATAACATGTTCTACACTCGCTACACCCTCGAAAAGTATGCCTATCAACACAAAGTTAACTGTGGCCTGGAAATAATGTAAGACTCGGTTTGCTTTCTGATTAAATTTAATGCTCCTTACAAGTCATTTCCGTTACAGATAGTACTCAAAATACAAGATGTCCTTAAACATGCGGTGGATATGTTTATGCTATAAAGAATTGCGATTTCTTTATACCACTTCCTTTGTTTAAATAGTGTAGTATAATAATAGTTTCTATAATAACACTCTGCATATTGTTGAGTTGCTAAGTGATAATTAATAGCGGACAGTGTAAGTGTCACATAGAAATTTGTGTCATGCCTACACTATGTAAAGATGAAGGATTTTTATATTGTATACCGTCAACGCGTTATAAACGCTACACCCCTGGTGCTGACAGTTCAAACATAACGCCACACCCGTGGTGCTGACAGTTCAAACATAACGCCACGCCCCTGGTGTTGACAGTTCAAACATAACGCCACACCTCTGGTGCTGACAGTTCAAACATAACGCCACCCCCCTGGTGCTGACAGTTCAAACATAACGCCACGCCCGTGGTGCTGACAGTTAAAACATAACACCACACCTCCGGTGCTGACAGTTCAAACATAACGCCACACCTCTTGTGCTGACAGTTCAAACATAACGCCACAACCCGGGTGCTGACAGTTCAAACATAACGCCACACCCCGGGTGCTGACAGTTCAAACATAAAGCCACACCCCGGGTGCTGACAGTTCAAACATAACGCCACGCCCCTGGTGCTGACTGTTCAAACATTAAGAAAACGTTGATCATTCGGCGAGCATTTGTTTTTTTATATTTAAAAATGTTTTATGTATTCATGTTAAACAGCATCTTCCAAACATCAAAATAAAAAGCCAATCCTAATGAAGTTTATTTTGAGAAATTTGAGAAATCACGCTTCATTCCCAAAGGCTCGAAGCGCGTTACAAGGTTCGATGTTCGAGAGGCATCACTGCTGCCAGTTAGGCGCATGTGAACTCCATCTCCCCATCTCCTGGGTTTGAATTCAGAGTTGCCTTCTCTTAGATGAGTTGCCGTCCAAAGTTAACGAGTCCCATCCACCCGGGAGTTGCCGGAATGTTTCATTGTATCAATGTTATCCGCCTATCGGGACTCCATCGCCGGGTTTGAATTCAGAGTTTCCTTCTCTTAGATGAGTTGCCGCCCAAGGTTAACGAGTCCCATCCACCCGGGGTGCTGATGGTGTGTTTGCTTGACTGGGCTTTGGCGGGGATTGAACTCCAGACCATCAACTTGAGATTTTGCTCATTTTAGACCACTCGGCCACCCAGCAACCCTGAATTGTCTGACTTTGGATATCTAACCTACAAAAATAACTCACCTCTCCCCTCCTCCCCTCGTTCTACAATAATATTAACTTAGAAAGAAAAGGAAAGAGTATGTTGAACTCGAGTAGTAGTATGCCACTTTCTATGAAATTTAAAATAAATGTAATCAAACCTCTGAATTTTACGAGTTAATTTTATACAAATCTTATTTGTTTTAAATTGTAATTACATTTTCAACAGGGTTACTGATGCACTTATTCTAGCAAATGATTACATCATGTTCCAAGGCAAAGACAGGTAAATATTTATCAATTTAAACTGTTTAAATTTCCTTTTGTTTAATAGGCAATTTAAAAATCCCAAATATGTGCATAAGGGACTTTATCTTAAGAGCTGCATTCAGTATCCAGGGATTATGTACACTTTTACTTTTCAAATATATGATACATTATTTAAAACATGTAAATAATATCAGCTCTATGATTAACAGGAATATGCTGAAGATTTCTGAGTGCATAACTGACATGACAGCATACACTGAACTCAACGACAATGTCCTTTTCAAAATTGTATATTTCGACAATGAAGACGAACTGGACTCGCAGACCGTATACCCTGAATCTGTTCATAGCCCATCTCTGTTTACACCTGAACAAAACGATGCACGGGTAGACGTGGAGGATAATAATGATGACGATATTTCAATGGATGACAGTGCTTCACATGTTAGCGCCTCTACTACTGATGACCCTGAGGCACCAGAACTCACTCCTTTGTCTCAAAAAGAACGAACATTAAAACAAGCCAAGGAAATAATCGAACGAATTTTCAAAAGACAGCTCTATACGTGCGTTTTTGAAAGTGGTCCAGTTAGTGCAAAGGAAATCAATGATAGAAAAAATGTATGTAATAAAAAAAATAGATTATGGGTGGACAAATACAAATAGCTCAATATAAAACTTACTATATGATAAAACGGAACACATATCTACGTGTGCTTTTTCAGCAATAAATTCCTTGTTATTAAAAAAAAAATTGACAGAGTTTAATGAAATGCTAATAAAATTAGAAACATATCAATACTAGATTTAACTAATGTAAAGTGGGAATCCTTAGAAATTGTTAGGCTGCCTGTTTTGATTTAAGGCGTCACAATTTTAACACAATAAACTAAAAATAAAATTGCTTTATAAAAGAAAAAACGTATATTTATTTTATTTCAGCTTGATATAAAGTCGATTGAGGAGAGCATTCTATTAGACGCAGGAAACGATTGTAAAGAAATCAAGAAAACGGACTTTGTTGTATCGGTAACAAAAGTTTATTTAATTATGTTTTTTTTCCTTTCTAGTTAGCGTACCTTTCTAGGCAGTTCTTTGTTAGATCATTTGTTACTAGATATTACGTATTAATATCCTATTCAAATATCACCAACCTCACACGTAAATACCATGGCAATCTCTCACTCGAACACTTCTATTAAAGTATAAGATACGTTATTCTATAATGATTACCTCAACACAATACTTTCATCCCACAAATATCAATATTTAATTATAAATATTATAATTAACTGAACACATGCCATTAATAATTGTAATAACAGCTGCGTACACTGTATAATACTAGATTACGACTGGCTTGCTAATCCTGGAAGGAATATTGCAATGGTTTCGGCAGTCGTTCCTTTGGTCACCAAATCACACACATAGCAGTAGTAGTAGGATGGTTTGCCCTCCTCCGGCCACTGCGGTACTGTGACTTAATAGGTCTAAAGGCTTGGCACCCACGGTCTGTGTTGCTGGTTGGGGTCCAGGGTTATCTACTGTAAGCCCAATCCACCGGGTACTCTTTAATTTATTTATCTTATTAAAGCTGTCATTGCTAGTATAACCACAACTGCCTGACTTCAACAGCAGTGTTATGAAATACGACTACTAGACACTTCAGACATCTGAACACGGTGTGATATATATGCTGTACTGTCGAACATTATTTTAAAATACCTCACAGCCTTTATATCCATAATGAGAATCTACTTCATATGATTTGCTAGGACATTTATAAATTTATTTTTGTTTAATGGTGAAACGTAAGATGCGGATTTTGTTATTGTAGTTTTTTCTCCTATGTAGTCTATTTTGGTTTTCATTTTTGCACTGGGTCAAATTAATATTGCATCTCAACTATTTTAATAAATATGTTACTATTAGTCGAAGATTCATCTTCGTTGTAGAAAGTAACAAATTTAGATTTTATACAAAAAAAGGGATATCCCTCAACCCTTTTAGAATATCCCCACTCTTTCGTATACCTTCTATCACAGCAATAGTTTCAATATAATTTGTTTTGTGCAGCCTAAATCCTGTTGCAAATAAAACATAGGTGCTTTTTTGATGCCTCATGATTTTGTAATTTTGGGCTCAGTTTCCACCTACATGGATATTGTTTCTGTAACATTTAGAGGAAACAAATTTGCAGCAAAAATATTAAAAATTATATTTAACGAGTGAATAAACTACCAACGACAGCATTATGTTCTCGCCATTTGACACCATCCTGTAGATTGATTGTTGTGTTAGTTGGTGCAAACCTTATTAAGATCTCACATCTTGCCTTGTCACTACGCTGATTTGTCCGTTCGGGTTGAGAAACGACGTAATCCCTATTTTTAAAAAATGAGATCGAAAATGATCTGGAACTGATACATTCTAGAGAATCTGATAACATATTTGAATTTGTATCATTAAACATCAAATATACAATATGTTGGTTTGACTTAACATTCTTTGCATCCGATTCCATTTTAAAACCAGCCAATTATTTAACTTGTATACCACGTCAATCACTTCCATTTTCTTCAATATTTGCTGTTCTATAGAATGAATGCTGCTGGTATGGAGGAATCAGTATGAATGGTAGTCTGAGGTAATTTTATTCTATGAACCATGGTCATCAATTGTTTTCTTGACTTATCGAAGCGTCTTTCCTGGTACTGATTTTAGTGAGTTATATCTTGCATTTTTGCGTTTCGCTGCTGACAAGCACTAGGCCATTTGGGCACGTTGTGTGTTGTGATAAACAGTCAGAGCTCTATCCAAAATATAACACGACAAGGTGGTAGGTGAAACATGTCAGTCGACATATACAAATCGAGGCTCAAATGTTAAGGGGCATCGCTAGTAACAATTCGTCGAAAATATTTCATTTTGAATAGTACTGGTTTTCAATATATTTTATTTTTTTAAGAAAACGTTATAAAAAAAAAATATGATAATGTAAATCAATTATTAAAGATAACACAATTGGAAACTTATTTTTCTTAACTTGGTAAAAATTTATTTTTTTATATTTTCAATTTTAAGCCATTGGATTCTTGTGATTAGAACCGTGAGAACATATCGTAATTGGAATTAATAGAAAGCTTTATTACTCAGAATTGAGATACACTTTGCTTCCTGTTACTTACGAAAGTTACCAAACTCTTTAATATGGGTTGTATCAGGATCAAAATTGTGTTCTTTGAACATAAATATAGATTAACTCATTTCCGTCTCACCAACCTAGTTTTTTTTTAAAATGCTCGCATTTAGATTTGCTACACGTGGGGGAAATTTATTATGATGATTTATCCTTTTATGAAATTCGGTTCAACCTATCAGAGTTAGCTCTGAAAATATGCATTTATCCAATTAGATCTATCCAACCTTCACATGGCGTCACCAGGTGCGCGCCACAATCTCCAGTAGCACCCTAGCTACGCCACTGTTTAAAAGTAAATAAATATATTTAAATTTAATCATTAAAAAAGTAAATAAAAATTAAACAAACAAATTGTTTTTTAGAAAGTGATAACAACTTAGCAGCAACTATGTTAGTTATATTCTGTAAGAAATGTTTTGAATATTATATTTAAAAGACGTATCTATGCTATGAGTTTTATCTCCCTATCATCAGTTAGTTTTTAGAATTCTTTACAATATAGGTTCACACTACCATTTTTCGAGCCCCTGAAGTATATTTTTTCTCTACAAATTATAACACATGACATTAAATGTATATATCTGTTATTTTCAAATATATATATATACATATATGCTGTGATAGTATGTATGGCCGGCGATTATTATTGTGAGTAGTGAGTGAACGTTGTGACCTGATGGTCCTTTGTTGTTGTTATGTGGTGTGCCTAGACGTGGTGATTTGTTTTTATTCATGAATGTTTAAACTTAAATGCGTGGAAAAGTGGAATGAGTGATTATGAATGTGAAGTATAAATAGAGTGCATAATGTTGAATAAAGCAGTTGTTACACCGGACACAGACGCGTTGACATCATTATTTACCATTACATATGTATATATATTAGAGAACAAAGATATCAAATAAAACCAATTGCAACTTCAAATATTTTTTTTTTCTCATTTTCATGAGTATTAAGCGAGTTAGTGAGTGACTTTCTTTCTATGAAGTTTCGCTGCACCAATTTACATAAACGGTATTTTCTTTTTAGATGTATTTTTATACGTAAAGATTTTCATTACAATATTAATTTGATACATTTTAATTTTTGGAATGATAAATAATTACAATCTTCTTAAATGTTAAACATCTAAATCCACATTTTGTTCCTTTAAGAAGCGTATAGCTTTTTATTTGCACGTTAAAATTTTGAAATTAAGAAACTACTTTAATTTGAATTTATGTGCATCCAATCGAAAATGTTTATTAGATATTGTTTAAAGTCATTCAGATCAAATCAATTTATTTTAATTACCCACACACTAAATAATACCAGATGTTTGGGATTGTATTATGATTTAATAAAATTTACTTCAATCATAATTTGTTGATAATTTAAGTTTATAATAACATTCAAATTCGGATAAAATGCTTTTTTTTTTTCTTTAATTGATATTTTAAATGTATTTGTAATATACAATAATGATACTTAAACATATACCGAAATAAAGAGGACCATGTTTCTTTCTAAAGCATTTTGAAATTCATTTAATTTCCATAAAATAATATAACATTTCATTCATTGTTCTTAAGAATCCGAACATATTTAAATTGATTAGCATTTCAAGCGTGTTATATCTTAAGCCTAGACCATTCTTATAATACTATTATTTGAAATAATGTTTAATATTGTGTTTTCCATGTCTTTTTTCAATCCATATCAGACAACTTATTTTGATTTTGGAATGAAAGAAGAAAACCCTGTCAAAAAATTGAAGGTTTATACCAAGAAAAATCCTAACGAGGCTAAGGTGTTTACAAAAGAAGAGGTAACCTACTCATTACTTTGTTTCTGTCTGTTTTTGATCTCTCTTTTTTTTTTAGGTAGGATATATATATCTGTAAATTGTGTTTATACTTATATATATATGTCTTCTTGTATTGATAAAGGCATGTGGCGAAACGTTTACTTATGTGTAATGTTAAATAACTTTTTAAAGCTTAATACATATTGTTATACTGACACATATTGTTCGTGTCAATTTAATATAACCTACTTTAAAATGATACTAACTGCTTTAATACAAAAAGACAATTGGTTTAAAAAAAAATAAATAATAAGTATTAATGTATTTATTTTTTATGTAAATCGTAATACATGATGACTTAAAATAGGAATTGATTGCGATTTTCAGGAATAACTTTTTTCAAATATTGCTATGATATAAATCTCATCATAATCATCATCAGGTCCCGTAGTCCTTCGACCGTTGGGGCGCCACAGATGACATGTACACTATTCTTCTCCATTCCTCTCGGTCTTCTGCCCTACGCATAGCATCGCCTAGTTTTAAACCCGTCCATTCTTTGATAGTATCTTCTCATCTTTTTCGTTGTCTTCCTCTTCTTCTCCCTCCTCTAGTAGTGCCCTGCAAGATCTCTTTGGCGAGCCCTTGTTTTCTGGTCACGTTGCCATACCAATCAAGTTTGCGCTTTTTAACAGATGTCAGGAGGTCATCGTATTGCCCTATTTCCTGACAAATCCTTTGCGTTTGTAGTGCATCTGACATAATTTTCTCTAAGAAGATGTTGAATATGGTGGGGGAGAGCATGCAGCCTTGTCGTACTCCAATCGTGGGCGTGAACCATTCTCCGATGTTATTGTTGAATAAGAGTGCACTGGTGGCCTTATCATAGAGGCTTTTTATCATTCTGGTTAAGTTTGTGTTGATGTTGTAGTGCCTCATGGTGGCCCATAAAGCAGCATGCCAAACCCTGTCGAAAGCCTTCTTGAAATCTACAAAGACGTGGTATAGGTTTTGTTGGTGTTGAGCATATTTCTCACATAGTATCCGGAGGTTTAGGATCTGCTCAGTAGTGCCACGGCCTTGCCTAAAGCCCGCCTGTTCTTCAGCAATGATTCTGTCGGCATATGGTCTTAGTCGATTCAGTATGACCTTGAGCATGACCTCGCTTTGGGTATATATCTACTCAGTTTAAAACTTGCTTTTGTCAACATATTTCAATTTGATTAATATCAATCTAATGAATTAACACAGAGCAGCAGAATTTTAGGCCCTGGAACCTATAAAGAAGTTGTGATCAGAGTATACAGCCGATCTTTAGAAGAAAATATAAAGAATGCTCTAAATAGTGCTTCGAAAAAGTGGTTTTCAAGTTGGAACGAAAAAGTTGAAAAGAAACAAAGTGAAGAAACGTAAGTATCTATTTTCACATAGTGAGTAAACATAAATAAGAGTAGGCCTTCTGAAATTAAACATTAATTAATCGATTAGTCGTTTAGTTTTGTTACTGATTAAAATATAAATTAAACATACGTTTAATTCCAAATGTTCCGCCTATCACAAACAAAGTTACTGGAAGTTGGGAGGCAATAAAGACAATATAATATGTAAGATTATCGTCAGATAGTTATCGTGATTTAACACATTTCATAATTATAATTTGCAAACCAAACCTTCACTATAGTATCGTAAAAGACATGTGCTGAAGCGGCACTGAGCACGAAGCTCTTGGCCGACCACTCACGAAGAGCGGCGTCTCCAACCCCGATCCGACGCTTCGTAACCGTTACAGCCGAACCGAGGCCGAAGGCCTCCCCGCTGCTAACCAGCGGTTGCGAGATAGCTTGGCTCACGACACCCCCCACGTGAAATGGGGGCCGTTTGTACAAATGGGCCCGGAAAAACCGACCAAGCAGGGCTGACTAACCACCGACATGCTCGAGCCTCCGCGGCACGAGCGACCAGCCCAACAGTTTCTATCCAAAGCGCCGCAATCAAAATTGTCGGACAACGGGGCATAAGCCACCGACCAGCCTCTTCCTTCTGGGGGACTTCGACTCCCTCCGTTAGCGACCAGCACGTTAATGACCTGAACGCAGGCAGAAAATACCATCCTAATGGGCAAAGGAACACGGGAACACGGCCCCGACCCCACCCGCCGGCAACGGATGGCGCAACGACCACCAGGGACGCCCGCGGGCACCCACACCCCGACGCCTCGGGTTAGTTCCGGACTCCCACCTGGTCCAAAGAACTCAAGTCTCATTCTTAGCCGAAGACGAAACCTCATTCCGCCTTGTCCCACATCTCCCATCGTCTACGTGGGGTACAGCGAGCTGTATCGTGCCCCACTCGGACGGCTTCGTCGCTCCTGACTGTGCCTTCCCGCCTTGTCACGACATTTATCTTTTGAACATGGCACAGCCGGAATCATCATACCATATGGCCACAAAAGAGAGAGCCAACACACCTCCACTATTTAAGGTCGAGAGCTGACCCCCGAGATCACCGTTCTAGGCGGAGAGTGGTCGGGCTTTTGATCTCGCTTTCTTACGGGGCCCAGGCTCGCTTCCATCCCAGGCCCCGCCCCCTCGCTGTTCGCATGCGTGGATTTGGCCTTATTGAAACGCATAGCCCGCTCCGGTGACAACGGTCTCCGTGTGGCTCTATTAAAGCATCCACAACCTCTTAATGCGTGGAAGTCCCGGTGGGGCAACCGGTGGCGCGTCTGGTGGGAGTCATCTCAGGTCCACGTGACCAAGGACACACACCAAGCCCGATGACCCGACACCGGTGCCAAAGGCGGCGGCCGACGGCACCAGCCAGATCACCAGACCACAGCTGTCACACACTTTAGATCCCCCGACCAAGTGTGCTAGCTGCTGGCACCAGACTTGCCCTCCACTATAGTATCAGAAACTTCAGCTTCAAGTTCAGCTTCATCAAGTAACTGTATAGCGGCATGGTCTTCTATTTCTAAGCCGACTTTTCTGGGTCAGTTATGTAACCAAACTGATTGCCATTCAGTGCGACTGTGGAGTGTGACACTAACAATATTATTGCAAGTTTAACAGCTGGTAGTAGTAGACCAATATCGATAGTTAAAGATGGTGACCTTAGGTATGTTCTAACGATATGGCTTTTAAATTCAGACAACAAACTGCCATGCGGTCACACTTTTGATACATAGTAACTGATATGTATGCCTGCAAAAGTACACGCTTTAAAAAGCAGTGAAAACTCAAAAGCTATGGCACTAACGTCCACATTTTGACAACTGAAAGTAAAGAAAGTTACTGTGATATCACATGCCACTGAATTACTGTTGACTGCAATTAGCCTGCATCAGACTTTGCGACATCACCAACAAATCTGGAACATCTTGTTGGAACATCTTGCGATGCTTTTGCAATCAGGACTCACTACAATGGTGTCCTTTGTTAGTGTTTACCTCACTATGTTTAAAGTGAACTACATTTTTTTTTCATGCGATATGGTTTGCAGAACTCTATTTAAAATGGCAATGCAACAATTTCAAAACAATGTTTCGGCATCTTCAGCCTTTCAATCAATGCAATATATTCGATTGCAAGCTATGAGACTTACTGGGGATTTGAGCAAAACCATCTTTATTAACAGCCGAAACCATGAAGTTTTCTGTGAATTTTCTATGATAAAAGTCTGAATTGTATTTGTTATATTCATTTATAATGCGAATTGTTGGTATAATTCATTACAATTGTTAGAAAAGTTACTTTAAAAAAATGCATACAATCTAAGACAAAACTTTGCTAATTGCAGTCAACAGGAAGAAAAGCAGTAGAAAGGTTCACACGTTTTAGGTAGTAATTGAGAGACGATTTCAAAATAGGTCGACGCTTTAAACTTGTTCTGTCAGGCAACGGTCCTATTCGGAGATGTGTTATATATTTATTGCCACTTTTATCGTCATTGAAAAAGCTAATGATAGTAAAATATTGTTGATCAAATAAGGCTACATAGCCAGAGTGAAGGCAGGATTTGTTAATGACTCAAAGAACGTGTAGCTGATTTGATCAGTACTGAAATATTAGATTGGAACAACACCTGATCAATGATATAACAAAACAAAAAATACAACTTCAAGTGCTTGTCACACGATTTAAAAAAAACGTGGTCAGTTATTGGGAAGCTAATAGCATTTGCTGTGAATGCCTACAACTGATGATACTGACAGTGCGCATGATACCGCGGCTGAACTTAATGCAAATGGTATTAAGCTGATGGAGCAAGAATCAGACTCGGAAGAAGGCGTTGAAAGCACTGCTAATGAACTACTTCAAAATATAAACTCTAAAATGTTGCTGAATCAGTTTAAACCCTACTATGATGAAATCTTAATTAACATCGATATCCGAAATTGCCATTATTGTCCAAGATGTGTCTGAACATACCAGCAACATCCGTGAAGACATATTTTGAATATTGACCAGCTAACTCATTTCCTTGTGAAAATGTATTTAGCTCTGATGGATACATTGTCAATAAGTCTCTTGCATCACTCTACCTAAACACTCTTAATTTACCAATGTGCCTGTGTAGTTGGTTATCCGAGGACGTTGAAACGAAAAACAATTCGTATTCTTTTTAAAAAATTAAATACACATTTTTTATTATATGATTTGATACACATGTTTAGTATTATCATATAGTTAATAGTCTAACTGTTAATGTATCGTTAATTTTAGAAATGTAATTATTGAAAAAAAAAAAAAATTTTTACCAGCCCTAAAATAAATATATTTTTAATTAATTTAAAAAAAAAATATATAAGAAATATAGATAAAATAATTGTAAAAAGTAAACCAATTTCATAAGTATACGTTATAAGTTAAATATTGCGACAAGACAACGCTATTTTATATTGGTCATTTAGAAGCGACTGACAAATATTCATGTATATTTTCCTTTACCCTTTTCTAAACAATGTTATTGTGGTTTTATTTCTTTATAAATCTAGCTATAATTTATTAATTCTATTTTTAACACTGTAGGCCACGGAAGAAGCTTAGAATTACGCACACATCCCCTGAGCCACTAACGACAACTGAAAATGAAAACTCAGGCCATTGATCGCATATTATTGTTATATCATAGTTTGTGAATGACTGTATATTATTGTTATATCATAGTTTGTGAATGACTGTATATTATTGTTATATCATAGTTTGTGAATGACTGTATATTATTGTTATATCATAGTTTGTGAATGAATGTATATTATTGTTATATCATAGTTTGTGAATGACTGTATATTATTGTTATATCATAGTTTGTGAATGACTGTATATTATTGTTATATTATAGTTTGTAAATGACTGTATATTATTGTTATATCATAGTTTGTGAATGACTTTATATTATTGTTATATCATAGTTTGTGAATGACTGTATATTATTGTTATATCATAGTTTGTGAATGACTGTATATTATTGTTATATTATAGTTTGTGAATGACTGTATATTATTGTTATATCATAGTTTGTGAATGACTGTATATTATTGTTATATCATAGTTTGTGAATGACTGTATAGAGGAACTCATGCACATGTAATTTTTGATTGGTTGGTCTTGACTTGTTAGGTTTGGCATGCACTGTTGAAATGTAAATTATCAATACTCATAAGACTATAAGTTAAAGCAATTTATTCATGTGTATGTTAATTATCTTATGAGCATGCATGCCTATAATGTACAGTTAAGTCAACAAAATCACAAATGTACGCTGACTTTTCCAATAGAAACGAAAAAAACCGTGAATAATTGCCGTTAATTGTGCGTCAACTGTATGGCAGTCGACATATTAGAGTGGTGACATTTTTATTTAAGATTTTATCAACTGTTGAGTTGAACTTAATGTTGTAACTTACCATTGCAAGAGTGAACTTATCACTCCACGTCCAAATGAGGCGCACGGCTAGGACAATCATAATTGTGTTAAATATCCCGAAGACACAAATACACTTGAACATACACGTTGGGTATTAGATTTACAATGTTTAATAAAATTAGCAAACACAAATTGTATAGTACTGCATTGCAGTGCTAACTTGTTCAGCACTCCGAAAATACCAGTTTCCCTCTAAGAACCAAATTATTTTTAAAAATGCATAATTAAATTCATTTTTATAGTGGTTTTGACTTGGGCGAGTAAGAGTGACAACACAAGAAAATGTTTTAAATTTTCTAATCCTGAATCTTTTCCCTTTAATAACTTAAGGGGAGCTCTGTGTTGTAAAAATATCCGATTTGTTAGATTTTTATTTGTTTCTGCACAAACAAATCGTTTACATAAGTCTAAAGAAAACCTAAATAATATCATTATGTGTAAACTATGTAACCCTTGCATGACTTATCCCTTCTTAATTGTCCCCACAACAGCACCACTTTCTTGTCCAATGTCATCCCTTGTCACGCTTCAGCAGACGTACTATTATTAAAACCTCTTACTTTAACGTAATTGAAAAAGACACAGTTGATTTACTGCTAATAAAAATGCTAAGCGCATGCAAAAATACATGAGAGAGAGAATATGGAAATAGAAATATGATGAATGCATTTAAATTTTTTTCTTCAACATTTTTGTTTTAACTTTAAAAACAAAAACCCACACCA